>JAPDEH010000012.1:0-405850 GCA_027569075.1 Aspergillus asperescens | reverse complement strand
CCCCCCCCCCCCCCCCCCCCCCCCCCCCCCCCCCCCCCCCCCCCCCCCCCCCCCCCCCCCCCCCCCCCCCCCCCCCCCCCCCCCCCCCCCCCCCCCCCCCCCCCCCCCCCCCCCCCCCCCCCCCCAGAGCGTTTGGACTTTGCAGCGCTCGCTCTGTGATTCTCGTTACATTTATCATCAATTAGTACTTCGTATACTACGGTGTAAGTTATTATAGTACTACTAGTACAACTATACAACTATACAACTGTACAACTGTACAACTAGTACTACTCCGTACACCGTATATTACTGTACAACTTGTCCCCGAGCGGCGCATCCCGCGTCTCCACCCGGTGGGCCCGAATCTTCAGGCAGACCCACAGTTGGAACCTTAAGCACGAGTGCCACGGAGCTACCGAATTTGGCTGCTGGCGGTATTATAATATTGTATAGAACTTAGTATAGATTACACGGCTGGTACTTTACCACTTTGCCACTTCCTGTCCCAGTGATGGCCATGATCGACGACTATTCATGAACTCTTGATCTTTGGGGCGGAGGTGGGTCCGAGTCCAGGAGAGAGAGAGCCACGGACCCAGGGTGCTGGGTTCATGACCTGCATCTACTTACATTCTACCATGACAATCCTCTCAGGCTCTCACAGATTCATTCACTTGAAGCACTGTCAGCATGGATTGTCTGTCTATTGCAGCTTTGGCGGTGGCCGTGACGCTCATCGTGTTGAGCAATATCCCCTTCATCTGCTCGTTGTTCCCCCGAAAGTCCTCAACTCACGTATCCGGCTACTATCAGGATGAAGACGGCGACGCGACCGAAGAGTCTGTCAAGGCACTCGGTGACAGATGGCCCCGGACGGGGATCTTGATCTTTTCTGTTGTTGGATTGGGATGCTCAATAGCGAGTACGGTGGTTGATGCTACGATCAGTTCCTTGGATAATGCATCATTGGTGTTGCCCTGGTGTCGCGTTGCTGGCTGGGTGAGTTCTCTATTTGATTCGCGTATCTGCTGATGATGGCAAGTGCTGACAGCAACAGGTGGTTTCTATTCTTCAATCAGTCGTCCTATTTACCGAACCATCCGTCTCAAGCCGATTTACTCTTGCACATTGCGCCTTCTGGACCAGCATCGGCCTTCTCGCTCTCGCTGTTGATGAGAGCACCTCCGTGCTCCCATTGAGGATTGCAAATGTCTGCAATCCGATTTTCACAGCAGCGTGCTCTCTCACCGTCCCCAGACGACCAGATGTCTACCGTAAAGATAAGATCGTCGATAGGGAGCATACCGTCAGCCTCTGGGGCAGACTCACCTTCAGCTACGCCACCTCCTTTCTCCGATTCAGCGCAAGCAACCAGGGCCACATGGCAGTCGAGCATTTCCCACAGCTACCCTGCAACGCACGCTCAGAGACACTTCACAACCTCCTCACGTACGACCGACAAGGCCGATCCTTGTTCCGCGTCCTCTGCAACGCGCATTTCGGACCGTTGATTCTGCAGCTCGTTCTCGCGCTCGCCTCGGCCCTGTGCACCTTCGGTCCTCATGTTGCTCTGTATGGAATCCTCAGGGGTCTAGAAGATAGATCGGTAACTAGCCCGGGTGTATGGGCTGCCCTGCTAGGTGTAGCCATGTGTTTCTCTTCGGTGGTCAGCTCGTGGGTGTGGTGGATTACTTACTCGAAACTGTCTATCCCGCTTGCTTCGGAACTGTTGGCTCTGCTGTACTCGAAAGGCATACGCCGTAAGGATGTCCAACAAACCAATCAGCCTGGTGACAACTCAGAGAAGGCATCTGAGTCTGCTGTCCAGGAACAAGGACAGCAGGAGGTCGTTAACCTAGTCACCGTTGATACCAAGCGGATCTCAGACTACGCCTCGTACAACCACCTGGTCCCGTCTTCCATCGCTCAATTTATCATTGCTTGCGCCTGGCTTCTTTTCCTGATCGGCTGGCAAAGTCTCCTCGCCGGCCTAGCTGCCATCTTCCTCATCTCCCCAGTCAACATCTTCATCGCGAAGGAATACCGATCATTCCAACAAACCATGATGCAGGCAAGAGACCAGCGCACCGCAATCGTCCACGAGGTGGTGAAGAACATCCGCCAGATCAAATTCTCCGCCAGCGTGCCCTCATGGAAGGACCGGGTGCTCGCCGCCCGTCAGCGCGAACTGCATTTCCTTTTCCAGGCGTGCTTCCGCGAGACTGGATTCGTGGCCATCTGGACTCTCACCCCGTTGCTGCTGTCGGCTGTCTCCCTTACGGTCTATGCGCTCAAGTATGGCCACTTATCGGCGTCTGTGGCCTTCACGGCGATTTCTATCTTTGGATCGTTGGAGGTGGCTTTGGCTGCGTTGCCGCATCTTATTTCGACCGCTTTGGAGGCGAAGATTAGTGTGGATCGGATTGATAAGTACTTGCGCAGCGCTGACAAGGTGTCACTATCTGAATCCGACGAGGCGGAGGGCGTGATCTTTGAAGATGCCATCTGTGCATGGCCAGCCGCTGAGGACAGTGCGCAAGAGCCGTTCAGTCTATCCGGGTTGAACCTGAGCTTCCCTCATAAGGGTCTTGGAATAGTCACGGGCCGAACGGGCTCCGGAAAGAGTCTACTCCTGTCCTCTATCTTAGGCGAGTGTGATATCATGTTTGGATCAGTACAGGTTCCATCTGGCGGCCAGGAGCGGAGGAGAATCCCTCCAACTGGCAACGACGACTGGATCATTGATTCTGCCATAGCTTATGTAGCTCAGAACCCTTGGACTGAGAATGGGACGATTCGCGATAACATCCTCTTCGGCCTGCCGCTTGATCGATCCCGATACAGTGAGGTTATCTTCGCATCTTGCCTTGAACGGGATCTCGAGATTCTGACAGACGGGGATCAAACGGATATCGGCGCCAATGGCGTTAACCTGAGTGGCGGCCAGCGTCTCAGAGTCTCCTTTGCCCGAGCCCTATACTCTAGAGCGGGGATCCTGATTATGGACGATATCTTCAGTGCCTTGGATGCGGACACTAGTCACCACGTATACAAATATGGCCTTACCGGATGTTTAGCGCAGAACCGCACGAGAATCCTGGCGACGCATCATGTGGGCCTTGTCTTACCGGAAGCAGACTACTGCGTTGTACTGGAAGATGGGTCGGTATCATGCGCTGGCACAGTCCAGGAGATTAGCAAGATGGATAACTTCGCCCATTTGCTTACCGATGAAACGCGTCCGGATGATGTTGACGGTCAGAGTTCGCTTTCGCAGGGCAATGGTGCCCTGGCTGAGCAGGATGATGAGCACGAGGCTCAACGGTTTAGCCCTGAGGAGCAGCGAGCCAAAGGCTCCGTTTCGTGGGGAGTGTATAAGAAGCTTCTTACCGGTGAGAAGTCTCCTTGGATGTGGATTTGCGGTATATCGGCCTCTGTGCTCTTTACCACCTCTGTGTTTGGTCGAGTAAGTTTCCCCTTCCCTATAGCTAGCTACCTTTAAAGACATTGCATTCGCTAACTTTTAAACCAACAGGCATGGTGGCTCCATATCTGGACTGGTACGGACGCAAACGCAAACGTCTCACACTATCCTAACTACGCTCTGATCGTCATGAACTATGCCACCCAGCAGATCCAGGAACTCGAGGCTCCCAACGACCTGTTCAAGTACATTGGGGTATACGTGGGAATCTCCCTAGCCGCCGCTGTAATGGCCACACTTCAAGTCCTTTCCTTCCGAATCGCCTCCATGCGCTCATCACAGGCCCTCTTCAAAACACTCCTATCCGCCGTGTTGGCAGCGCCCCTGCGTTGGATCGACACTGTCCCTCTCGGCCGTGTGCTTAACCGTTTCACAGCTGATGTATACACAGTGGATAACGTCCTCGGAACGCACATTTCCGAGCTCACGACGTCGACACTGCAGATTTGCGTGGTCCTCGTTGCCGGGGTTTCCGTTTCGCCTGCCATCTTAGTCCTTGCAGGGATTCTTCTTGCTGTCTCGCTGAAACTGGCGACCATCTATTTAGCCGCTGCGCGGGAGCTCAAGCGACTTGAGAGCGTGTCGAGAAGTCCGATCTTGGAGCAATTCACCTCCAGTCTCGCAGGGCTAACCACCATTCGGGCATTCGATCAAGGACGCAAATACGTGAGCATGATGTTTGAGAGGATTGACGGCTACTCCAAGGTCTCACGCCATCTTTGGCTGTTTAACTGGTGGCTTCAGTTGCGCATCAGTGTTCTCGGCGCTATATTCTCCACCGTCACTGCCTTTCTCTTGGTCAAATTCGGTGTCTCTGCTTCGTTGGCCGGCTTCGCTATCAGCTTTGTCCTGCAGTACAACAACGCAGTCTCAACAATGATCCGCGTCTACGCCAGCTTCGAAATGGACATGAACGCAACCGAACGAGTCATCGACTACGCCAGTATCGAAACAGAACCGCAAGACGGAATCGACCCCCCAGCCGCATGGCCAACCCAGGGCCGCGTAACCGTCGACGACCTATCCGTGTCCTACTCACCCGCCACCCTCCCACCAGCCCTCAAGAACCTAACTTTCACCATTGAAAGCAACGAGCGGGTTGGAGTCGTCGGCCGCACAGGGTCCGGAAAATCCACCCTCGCTCTAGCCCTCTTCCGCCTCCTAGAACCTACCCAGGGCCAAGTATTTATTGACGGACTGGACACGTCGAAGCTCAAGCTCGGTGCCCTCAGGCGCGCACTGGCTATCGTCCCGCAACACCCTACCCTCTTCGCGGGGACGGTCCGGTCAAACCTTGACCCTTTCGATCAATACAGCGATACGGAGCTCCACGACGCCTTAGAGCGCGTCTACCTCCGTTCTCCACCCGGCGGCGGAACCAGAAAGGGCCCCGTCACCCTATCCCTGTCCCAGCCTATCTCCGAAGGCGGTGCAAACTTCTCGCAGGGCCAGCGGCAACTCCTCTGTCTAGCCCGTGCTATCCTGCACCAGCCCAAGATCATGATTCTTGATGAGGCTACCTCGGCCGTTGACATGGAGACGGACGGGTACATCCAGCGGGCTATCCGGGCGGAGTTTGGAAGGAAGATGAGCTCGCTGCTGGTTATTGCCCATCGGCTGAGTACGATTGCGGACTTTGATCGGATCTTGGTTCTTGATGAGGGGAGGGTTGTGGAGTTTGGGACTCCGAGGGAGTTGCTTGAGATCCAAAATGGTTCTTTTGCGGAGTTGGTGAGGCAGAGTGGGGAGAGGGGAGTTTTGGAGAGGATTATTTTGGGGGATGGGGCGTAGAGCATATTTATTATTTATTATTTTCGGCGCTGATTTGGTTACTTATTTTTTATTTATTGCTTCTGGTGGTTTTTGTACATGGCGGCGCGCGGAGATTGTATATTAATTAATAGCTGCTTACATATATATATATATATATATGGCTTTAATCATTAATAGTTTACAAGTCCTCATTGACTTCCGGAATGAGTTTATGGTCGGTCCATGGCCCTCACAATCTGCCTCACACTGCACTTTTAGGCTCTGGGAGGGGATGGTTTTTGATGACGCGGAGTGCTCCTTCGTCGGCTAAGAGATAGAATATATACTATTCTTTTTTATCTGGCGTTGTTTGCTTAACTTAAGCCTGCCTGGTTATTGTAGAATTTCCCCAACCAACAAGAACTACTTAACCCTTTCTTGGAGAGCTTTACACTCCTTTCCCATGACCCACTGTCCAGTTGGGATGGGTAGCATATGTCCTTGCTGTTCGGATTTCCCAAAGATATTCTCTTCCGAGTACTACGAAGACTGTGTCCATTTCGTCCTATTTCATCGAGTGAATTTACATAGTCAACCTAGAAGAAGGGCCTTAAATCGACTAGGTAGTACATCACCGATGCTTTCAGTATCCATACCCTGTTATTAAGTACTAATTGGTATCTAAGATATCATAAAACATCGTTACAAAACATGGAGATCCGGCCGCCGAGATGTAGAGTCGTGGACTGACTACCACTTAAAAGATCCGCTCCGTACTTGGCTCAGACCAGTCCACCTTTCCACAGTCATGAACTTTCTTGAAATTTTCGATCTTGTCGATATCCCAACCTGCCACTGAGTGCCCGCCTTCCACCTTGTCAGACTCATCACCTAGAGGAGCGGGGATTCCGAGTCTGATAACCCGAACCATATGGCACCTTTTCCGGTGATGGGTGAACTGGAAGCAGTCGGCGTGGTTGTGGCATGCTTCCTTGCAGGATTCGAAGGAATCGTGGGCTTCGGGTGTAGGGGCGTCAAAGGCGTCGAGGTCGGCATTATTCCAGTCGTTGCGGATGGGATTGGATGTAAAGTCGAAGAAGTCGACAATGTCGGAGTATAAGATCGGATGCTTTTGCGGTAGGTCACTGTCACTGTCACTGTCACCGTCCTCCTCCAGTCTCTTTTGTTGCCAGTTCCAGAAGTCCACCGTGTCGATGGGTTCGCTTTTATGGAAGCTAATGGCTGGTTGACACCAGTAAGCTTTACCTAGAGGTGTGCCGTGGAGAGGGAGAGGGTTGAACATCGGCCACTGCCCTTTTACGTCGACGTTTCGTTGCGCTGCTACCCAGCCGAGGACTGAGTCTCCGCAGCAGTCTTCTCGGACCATATCCTGGTACTTTGTGATCAAAAGTTGCGATCCTTCTGCTGACCCGCCTCCAGCACTTCCCGCTTGATCCTCCCGCAGCAGGTTTACCATCGCCGCGGCAGAAAGTACAATTCCGGATCCACCGTAAACGAAAAAGGTAGGTTGCGGCTCCCACCACGTTCCCAGCGGCCGGCCCGGAGTTAGAGACCCGATGTATACAGGATCGGTCCATTTGTAGCGCGCCAGAAGCTGCACCAGGTTGTCCCACAAGATCAAGGTGTCCGTCTCCAGAAAGACAAACCATTTCGCGTTCGGATTCTGCGCATAGGCGTACTCGACCATGGCGAGGAATTTGTATCGATCTAGGTTCCATCCCGCCTTGGACGGTTGCAGCTCCTTGTCCCAATAGTAATGGTCTTCTCGCTGACGCTGGTACGCCCGGAGGTCTTTCTGGGATAGGACGTGAATCACATCTGCGAGCACGTCGTGAGTGTGAAAAGGACCAAGCCTCTGCCCCATATCCGAAACAACGAGGAGATTTGGAATACATCTCGTACCACCGTTCATATGCGAGCGGATTCGTTCTTGGGATTCGGCTCCTCCGATTTTCAGCGTCACTTGGATCCCATCTTCTACGAAGGCAGTGGCTGGGAAGGTCTGGCAGTCCGGAGGAGACAGAGACTCATCCCACTTGTTGGATGGCCCTGGACGAGGGGTTTTTGGTGGTCGGCCATTTGGCTGCGAGTGAGTTTGTTTTTCCCAGTTGAACTCAGGTGATCGGGTGTGAAGCATAAAGGCTGTTTTGGCCAGTATGAGGATGAGAGCACCGATTAACAAGGCCTGACAGACCAACCGGAGCGGGCGCGGGAAAGCTGCCCTGCCAGCCATTGCAAGGGTCAAGAATTGGTCAAGGGGAAACAAGTGGAAGATTCATGGGAAAGATGGTGGTTCTCCTGGAAGCCCTGGAGAAGGAGGACAAAAAAGATACTAAGGTTGCACATGGTAGCCGACAGCCGTGCATGGGTTCGGGGAAGTTATTGAATTTAAGACAAAGGGGATTTGGGGGCTAAGGCCTCACATCCCTGGCTTGTTGTCAACTTGTGTTAATTAACTAGTTAGTTAGTTAATGAAAATGATGAGCTAATTCACTGCCCTGTAGGCACATGTCAATGATATTATAGGTGTGTGTGTGAATCTTGACCCACATGAGTTGGAGCTGATCGACGGATTCTCCCCAGATTCAGACTAGCCTCGAGGATTAGGCGACATTTTGATAGGACTTGCCAATTTGCCAAAGGCTCCTCCAAGTCTCCGTAGAGCCTCACTGCCACTGGGCTTAGCCAAGCTCCGAGCTCCGTGATCAATTCCCACTTTACACCTTCCCTAATGTCTCAGACGTTGAAGCCAGCCCGAGGTTGGACCCTGCATTGACGCACTCTCGACTGTCAATAATCTGAACCCGTCCAGAAAACTGACGGCCCAAGCCGCCAGACTCGAATGGAACTGGAAAAACCTGTGACAGTCGACAAAGAGGAACTGCCTTGATTGGCCGGGAAACATGGGGGCGAAAAGATCGTTGTCACAGACGACTGCCAAGATATCTAGCGCCAACACATCAAGACAAGATCTCCCACTGTGGGGATGCTATTCTCAAACCGAGCCACTTTTAACCACCAGGAGACGCCCAGTGAGCTGATCGGCCCCTCCTTTGTTCTTGCCAAGTGTCCAGAATCATCTTCTTTGTTTCACATGCAGCGGCGGCATCATGCCAAGATGTCACCTTTGATGGTGCTGGTGATCTAAGCTTTAGACACAGAACTACTGGCAAGGTGCTAGTAAAAGAGTATATCCCAATTAAACACTTTTCTTAAATTTCTCATCATCGAGTCCGAGGCAAAAAGATCACAGGTAAATCATAACTTTCTTGCCACTTTCACCAGGGTATTATAGAAAGGAGTACCTAACCCTGTGACAGGATCCCAGCCAGAGGTTGCGTTCCAGCTAGCATACGGGACTTCAGGCCCAGACCCAGCAAGACAACCCACTGAACCTCCGTCAACGATATCGGTGAACCCAGTTTGGTTCAGAGAGTAGAGCCACGGGTTGAGAAAACCAAGTCTGGACTTGCCGTGCTTCAATCTGGCTGCGTTCAACCGGGACACAATACCTGCGAAGACGGGTGCGGACGCACTAGAATCACCATCGATTAGTACAAGGCCGAACAAACTGGGGGCAAGCTACGTACCTAGTGCCTCCAATTTTGAATGTATCGCCATGGTCAACAATCATATAGTTGTTGGCCTGTGCTGCGACATCGGGAAACCCTCTTCCATCGCGGTTATATAGTCCATCCCACTTATTACCAATTTTTTCCAAGTAGCGACTGACACTGGCATTCTGATACGACGGGCGTTCGAATCGATCCGAGAAGCCTCCACCGGAGAAATCAATGGCTTTCTCCGGATTGGTACCGTACGTGCCACCCACCGAAGTGACAAAAGGGCACGCCGCGGGGAATATGGGCTGAAATCTTGTGCGATTGGTGCCGTCGTTGGTCAAGCATGAACCACCAACGCCGTCATCACCACTGCTGAATATTACCGAGACGCCGCGCGCCCCCAGCTGAGCAAATAGATTACAAGACGCCTCGGTGTAGGATTCGGGAACAGTCTGCTCCTCCTCGCCGTACGAGGTAGTAAGGACCGCAGGCAGCTCCTCGTCCGGGAGATTGAGAAGATACTGAAGCTGCTCGAGATACGGCTCGTTGTGGAGCCCTTCTTCTTGCGTTTCGCCAGCTCCATCCACAAACGGTCCATGACCTGCAGTGGTGTAGTATGTTGCAAACGTACTGTATGCGACCGAAATCGCGTATTGAACATCCAGGCTGGCCTCAGAGCTACCAAGCGATGAGTCTTGTGCATTGAGACCTCCGTTGATGGGCACAACAGTGAAGTTGGTATCTGTCCTGTTCGGCGCGAAGGTACGCATGAATCGGTCGAAATCACTGTACCGTGCATACTGATCCAAGTATCCGGATATCCCGAGCCGGTTGCGAGGGTCTGGCTCTGCGTTTGTATCATACAGCCCATATAGCTCGCGGAGACAGTCGGGAGTCACAGTACTTGGGCAGTTGGCGGTTAGATCGTTGAAAGTCGCAGTTACTGGTTCAAAATTTGGCCGTATCATCTGTCCCGTAGGTTGACCGAAACGAGTCGTTGGCTGAATCAGTTGAATGTATGGGAGGATCTCTCGTGGCACCGAGTAACTAAGAGTTCTGATCGCATGCTTATGAGTTTTGCGGTGGGTATACCTATAGAACTTTGTCTTCATCAATGACTCCGCCTGGGACACAGGCATCGTGACTTCAACCCAGTTCCCGTGGCTTTCGATAGATTCTGCTGGTACATCTTCCGATTCAAGCCAAAACAAAACCTTCTCCATGGTATGCTCGGAAGGGCGTACGAGGGCCCTAACATCGTCACGTTTCATATGTTGACCATAGTTGTGATGACCGGGAGTTGACATGTCAAGAACCATCTGCTCGAATTCGGCAGCCTTCTCCTGGCGAACTGCTATGTGGAACTTCATAAGCCTAGACGATGGCGCCGCCTCGCCTTTAAGCCAGTCATCCGGTGTTTTTTCCAGCTGCTCAACGGCGACATAGCTAGAATCCGAAGCCCCCACGGTAACGAAGCGGGATGCAATGAGGGAAATTGCCCCTAGAAGAAAAGAGAGCGAAACCATCAGGGCGTCTGAAAACGAGTGACTAAGAATGATAGCAAGGCGGACATCAAGCCCCGAGGTAGCAAACGAAAGAGAGCGGTGGAATTTGTATCACCGGGAATACAACCAACCCCTGCTAGGGATTCTCCACCAACACATTCTTCTGGCTTCGGTACCAAGTATGGCGAGGTTTGATGATTGCCCAGATGCCGAGTAAAGTCAATCCAGAGATAAAGTTATGGTCCAAGAAATCAGGACCGAGAGATCAATCAACAATACAAAGGCTCTTCCCCATCCGCTGTTTGGGTAGGATGGAGCCGGGACGACGCGTCAAGCTCAACCAACATTTGACCATGATGCTCAAGTCTCACACAGCCAGCCCGAGGAGGAATGTGACACGAGTGACGGCATTGTTGTGCCTGGCATGATGAATGAGCCGCCGCGCGGAACAACGCTATAACTCGGCACTTGAAGCTAGCATCCATGACTGGTGATTTGAATGTGCAGATAGCAGACCAGCAGGTGTCTCCTCTTGTCAGTAAAGAGTGAGGTGGTAGACTGCATGGATCTAACGAGGGAAGCTCCATTCGATGCCGCTGAGGTCACAGCTCACCGCATTCCTCGCGTCTCTATAGTCGTTTATTGACAGAAAACGGCCAGCCAGTCTGTGTTATGGGGAGTGGGAAGCACCAGCCAATGAGATATATAAGGGTGGGATCCACTACCACTCTTACTTTGAGCAAAGTATGGTACTATCTAACTGTACCTGGAAGGTACTCTGGGGCGCGCCTACCCAATCGGGAATTTATAGTTCTGGGAGGAGAACAATAATGGTCCTTGGTAGCGAGCACTTGTTTATAGACTGATCCTGGAGTTCTAGTTAGTTAAGTTAGTTACCTAATGGTGCTGAGGTAAGGTAATTAGTGTCACTGAAGTTGAGCAGGTACCCGCCTCGAGATATGACAAGTCAAGAAATGGAATTTTGGAGCTGAACATCTCAGCCTGCCCGGCAGCTCTCGCTCAATAATGTAGGGTATTTGTCTAATTCAAGATGGGAAATATTATTGAATTCCAATATTAACTTGGACTTTCTTTAATTGCTGCCCCAGCATGGCCTATTGTGCAGATTCTCAGTCAGGAAGTGCATATGCCTGTTTTTTGCCCTTCAGAATCCTGATCATAACTAGGCATCATCCCTTCCTTCTCAGGCACCAAGGCACGATGTGATCTTCGACGCCTGGCTTCCAACCACCTGAAAGTCTCAGCAAAGACACCAAGCTTAACTTTGAAGAGAAGCGGAAGCCAGTCCCAGTGTGCAGCGGCGACCACCGTGGATTTCTTTTTGCTGGTGGTTATCCGTCGGGCTGACTTTTGTGCCAATCGCAGGCCTGACGCGACATCCTCAGGTAAGACAAGACACGCAGACTTGCATCAGCTGAAAGCAACTAACTATTCAACGCTTTGCAGAACAATCAAATAATCGGGCGCTTAGCCCGATGACCTCCCCTCGTCTCCGGCCTGGCCAGGCGTCTTTTTTTCCCTCACTCCCTCCATCAGAAACGCCTCGCCTGAACAATTTTATTGTCCCACATCCTCTCTAGCCATCTCATTTGGTGGCCTTGTTTCATGGCCCAGCTGCCTCTGGCGTAAAGTGCCGTTATATCCACTCGGTTTTGCTCCTTTGGTCGAAGCTTGTCCTCTCCGTTTCCCCCATGTCGCATCCGCTCGTCGCAGCAGTGTGGGAACAGCTGGGCCGTCGCGATCTCGAAAATATCCTCCACGAAATCATCGGAGAGCACGCAGCGAGTGTCGCTGTGTGTGCAGGGCAACATGACCATGTCTCAGCCATGGAATCCCTGACGCAGTCCGTGTTATGGATAAAGACACTCTTCAATATGCAACGAACGTATCTCCAAGGTTTGGCTACCGCGCGCGAGTGTCATCCCTACTTTGTCCCCCACTTGATGTCATCGGATATAATATTTTCGACCCTGATGTACCTAACGAAAGTCAAAATGGACCTTTTCCCCCGCTTAAAGCCCACGGCCTCCGAGTTTCTGAGATACCGACAGATCATATCACACACTTTCCTCGTGGGCATTCGGCTTCTTATCCTGCGCGGTGAGGCTATGAATTCCGAGATGAAATTCAGACTCGAACGGGCGATGCGATCTGCATGGGAGCACCCTGATCTTTCTAAGTCAGAAAGCTTCCTGATTAACGACCTCCTCCCAAAAGCGATTGCTAGTATTGGATCCTCAGAGCTGTTCCAAACCCAGCAATCATTACTAAAATCTAGCAAATCTTATGTCCCTGGTTTCTCATCTGGGATTGTACGTCTCCAAGCGCTAAACTATGCATTCGTTGTCAACGCCTAACATTGGCTGACTTTTCCATAGTATCCTTTCCCTGGTGCACCGGAGACTCTCGTAACAGACCTATTGACCGCACTCATGGGGAAGAAAGACGATCAACTGACGTCCTTCTATCTCCTATTCGATCTTCTATGGGCGGCCGAGTCTGCGCTAATTCAGTGTCACATCGACCGTCGTCGGATTTCTCAAGAACAAGGATATACCAGTGCTGCCGCGTTGAAGGTGGATGAGGCATTCAACCAGACACAAGACAATCGGAAAAAGCTAGCAAGGACTATTTTGGCAGCCTTTGATGACGAATTCAACACTCCCTCCCTCCAATTACTTTCAACAGTGATACTGAGCCAACCTGCCGGCGAGCAGGCTCCTTTGCAGACCAGAAGAATCAGAGACTCGTGGAGCCAACTTGCACCTCTACGAGAGTCCACAGACTCGGCTCTAGGACTGCTGATGAGATGGCTTATCAACCGTAGGGTCCAGATGTGGGACTGCAATGGAGAATTAGAGGCATTTTCTCATGACTACCAACAACATTTGACTCAATGGTTGCATAACTCATCATTTACAACATCCAGCCCTCCAGCCCAAATTAGAAAGGGCAATGTGTACGTTGTCAACTGCCCTGCTGTCCATCCAGTCCCCGGAGCGCTACTGGGGGAGCAGCTGAAGGGCTCTGACAAGAAAGCGTACAAAGTAGGAACAATTCCCTCTTCGAGCTCTGTCTATTCACCTTAATGACCATACTATTGTGCTATTGGCTGACTAGTTCCAAAGCAATTGCAAGAAAAGTCCCGGTTTCTCACAATGGATACCACACTGTGTCCCCTTTGCCCTGGAAGTATCAAGATACAGCATGCCCGGATGATCGAACCGCTTGGGCAGGTGTCGGATGCTCTTCATTTTGCTAGCTCCGAGAGTAGTGGGCGCTATTCATTTCCAGACTCAACATCAAGGTATACGGCATCTCGCTCGAGCTCTAGAACAGATTCTACAGACCGGTTATCGCGTATTGACTCAGTTGAGGCATTGAAAAGCCCCGTATCACCGGTTTCGCAGACTCTTTCCTTTTTCAAACTATCGAGCAAGAGCCAATCGCCTACGGTGTCAGAAACTACAATAAATCAATTTTCGACTCGGCCTAGGACAGGCCAGTCACAAGAGAAACAGTTGATCAGGTCATTATCGAAGGACTTTAAGAACGTGACGATTTCTTTAGCAGGGACTACGTCTCTATTTAGGAGGGGTTCTGCAAAGGGGGGGCACAATCTACCTCGACAACCTAGATTTTGCTTTTCGACATCCGGTCAGTGTCTCATTCTTTGGGAAGCGGCTAGCAGCAGTGTGATGAGATTTGAGATCAACTCTATGGATGGAAGAAGGGTGAGAGGCCATCGGTACGATGTAACTGGGGTGCGGCACGCCGCAGCAGGACATCAACGGTGTGCCATCATCGCAGCAGCAGCAGAGGTACTATATATTTATTTTGTTGACATAGAGTTTGTGTCAAATACTAACATGTACATAGCATTACGAGCTTCTGATTTTCCGAAACAACAGCGTGATTCCTGAAGCGTACCTGGTTATTGAGACGCCACATCAGTCTTCGCCCATCACATGTATGGTCATGTCTCGTGACGATCGATATGTGGCATTTACCCTCAAAGACCAAGTTCGAGTATATGAAATTGGTGCTAGCGACATCCGCCAGGTTCAGCTAGGTGGTAAAACAGATTACTATGCTACCGAGAATATCTCGACGGAACCATATATCGGTAACGGACCTAAAATAGAGACGCCAGGTCAAGATGGGAGAGACGCGGAAGCAGTAATTGCAACAAGGCTTCAATTCTCCGTTGACGGCAAGCGTTTTATTGTCGCGACACACCTCGGAAACCAATATGCTTATGTTGACGTGTGGAATTGCATTGAACAACAATGGAAGCTTGAACCAGGTGGCTCGAAATATTTTAAGCTCCCTCCTGTACGTGACATATTGAATCTTCGCGCTAGAGATGGAATTCGCTAACTGCTTCTAGTGGGCTAGCGACGATGGAGACCTTACCTGCGTTTTCTATGACAGCTTCAACGAAACTGTTGTTCTCACGGCATTTCTCGGGAGAGAATACCCTATATCATTCTCTCTTTCTGGTGATGCGTTCACCAGCGACCCAGTCAGCCCCAGAATCGTACACGCAGCACAGTCGCCTTCAGGGTCGCGGTTCGTGATGGCGAACGGTATGAAGCAGATGTATCTGTGCGACTCAACAGCTAGCGGATCTCTTATCCCTTCAAAAATGAAGAAGGCCATATCCAAGATAAGCCCTTCAGCCTTCCGACCCAGCCAGCTGGCATTATCCTTCCCCGGAGAGAACGAGGTGTTGGCGTTTTGGGCGAAAGAGGGCAAGCTGATGCTAAGGACAATCAGTTTGCACGCTGGCGGCGAGGCCATCATCGATCATGATCTGCGGTCAGAGTTCGACCGGTTGATGGTCGAACGCCCACTGACGACTGACTTCCATAAGCCGCGTCACCAGCCATCATCACTGTCTCGGCAGATCGACTCGGAAATACAAGTGCTCCAGTCTGTTCCTAGGCCTGATATGCCCGAGCTACCGGCCACCTAGAAGTCGGTCTCGGTGAGAGTTGGTTTGCTGTCTGTTACCTGTATATAGCTCTCCCAGAAGCAAAATTCTGTCTTAGCGTGCAATACCACTATATCTCTACCGTGAAATTTAAATGTAAATGAAAATGATGCAGCGACTAACTGACCATGACATTCTTCCCAGACTGGCTAGACCACCGTTGCGGCAAATAGATATACCGACGCCGACATCTGACGATCGATCGACGTCATCCATATTGCTCCACCATTGCACAGTACTTATTCTCTGTATTATTCTCTACGAGAGATGCTAAAACATTACTCGAAGCAGGTATTATTCAAAGCTTAAACAAGAATCGACGTGCTCCGATTGCTTGTTATTTTTTTTCATATATCCCAGTCCTAGGCTTCAAGCGGATTCACCAAGCTTCTAAGGGTGACCTTTTTCTTTTTTTCTTAATTTTTTTAAGCTATTGGCTAACTCGTTCTCATTCATGTATCTAGGCTCCCTCGGCCCTGAAGATTCCCCTTCTACGTAAAATCATATCGTGCTGTGTGGGGTAATTGAGCTCAAGCGGGAGTTTGAATCCACACTTGATACCGACGTCATCAATACCTGCCACCCCTAGTCGCACTTCGAACAACCGTTCTTCAGAACAGTACCTCATCAGTCTTAGGAACAACTATTATCTATTGCGTGTGTTTATCTCCAACATGTCACAAACCGAGTTCGAACAGGCCCGTCGGCCGTCTATGTCCGAGAACCAAACAATCCAAAATTCCGAAATTCCATTGAAGGAACGTTTCTTTCGCTACTTCCAACATGAAATCACTGGTATGGTCTAGTTGGCCTTCTGCTATGTGCTCACTGTCAGAGCCAGTCTGACCCCCTGTTTCTTTTCCTGTAGCCTTACAGGAAGAGATGGATAAACTAGCAGATACGTCCTTAGTTGGGGGAGAACGGACGGACGCAACGGATCACTGCTTAGCGGGAATTGCACGGCTGTCCAACGAAGTCAAAGATGCTGCTAGCTACATTCCTACTTATGATCAACGGATATACGCCGAAGTACATTCCAAGACCTGCCATTCTGTTTTGTTGGCATTGTATCTGATGGTTTCATAGGCTATAAAGGCGCTCCAAGACAGGTTGGCAGAAACCCGGGCTACGGTAGAGCCACGGCCAAAATTCAGCTTCAAGAACAAAAAGAATCTTGTCCCTGTCGTCTCGCTTCCAGGTGCAGCAGAGGTGATGGCTCAAGGCCAGCTTGAAGTCCCAGGGTACCCATCGCCTGGAGTGTCCTCCGTTGGCTCGTCAGTCGCAGGAACACCGAATTACCCCAGCACTCCAATGAATGAGCCTGATAAGGAGCTGCATTTATTAAGGCCAACCGTTCCGACCTCCATTCCAAAGCTAAATGTGGATGATTTATCCGAGAGCTTGAAGAAGGAGCAACAGAGTACGCCCTTCGAGACGACTCACATATCGTCAGTGACTGTAAACAATCATGAAGGAATACATATTATGCTTCCAGCCTCGGGTTCATCCGCATCAGTACCCGCATCTATCACGTCAATGTCCCGCTGCGTTGTTGACATGTCCATCCCAACAGCCGACGGGAAACCTTACGCCAGTCTAATGGTCAAAAATGTAACCGATAGCCTGCTCCTCTGTGGTCAGATCAATGGACCCGCACATCTTACCAATGTATGGAATAGCATTATCGTGGTAAACTGTCGGCAGTTTCGCATGCATGACTGCAGAAACGTGGACGTTTACCTCAGCTCATCCAGCAATCCAATAATTGAAGATTGCGTTGGCATCCGATTCGGCCGTATCCCGCTGGCATATGTACGTCCCTTTTATAGACCGCATTCCCTTTTATTTATTTATATATTTTTATTTCCCCCCTCTTTTAGGCACTGCAATTAACCTCCCCAACAGCAAAAATTAAACCACGACCGTCCAGACACCGAAGACCGTTGGAGCCTAGTCGAAGACTTCAAATGGATCAAATCAGAACCTAGTCCTAACTGGAGCTTACTCGGCCAGGATGCCGGAGTTCCAGAGGAAGTTTGGACTGAGATCGTCCCGGGAGGTCCTTGTTGGTCGTCAGACGAGATTTTGCGTGCGGTCAATATTCTTGCGTTCTAGTGATCGATGCTCCTTTAACGTCTATACGCGTGTAACTGAAATAGTCTATGGAGAAAAAAGCTGTGTGATTACGTTACCGCGCGGGTTACAGCATCATATCAATCTTCTTTGTATCTGGTGTTGTTTACCTAGGAGGCTGGGATGGATATTTTGGGAAATTCCCGCTGGCGTTCTGGGTTGATATTTATTAGAACTCATAACTTGTATCATTATTATACAGTTCAATTGTAGGAAATAAAAAATTAATATATAAGTGAAGTGAATAGTAACTGTAATGATAAATTGTTCAAAGCAAACAAGGCTTAGAACTCGACCTTGAATACGAGAGCTTGGCTGTTAAGGTCAAGGCCGGATTCATCAGCGTAGGGCAGCTGGCCGAAGTTCATGGCTCCTGTAGTTAAACCCCATTAGTATGTTGAAACCCCCTTCAATCCGTCTCATTAAAAGGGAGCAAGGAAGAAACTCACCATCCTGGGTGATGAAATCATTATCACTGAAGGTGAAGAGGAAGTACTCCGTCTTCTCACCCTTACGCTTACTCCTCCCCTCGTTCTCAGGCTCGACGGGAACAAGAACCAGAGCTTCCCATTTCGAATTGAGCAAGCCAGCATCCTGCTCGCCACCGTTATGCAGGCCGAACTTGGCCAGCTCGGAGTTGACATTGTAGTCGAGGAAGGAGCAGTACTCGGCCGGGACGATACCGTCGTTCAGCTTGCCCTTTGAATCGGCGATGGCGCCGCTGGGAGAGTCGTATTTCTCGCCCTTTAGGTCGGTGGTTGATTTGGAGATGGAGAATATGTCTGCATGGCGGTGCACGGAGAGGGTATCGCCTGAGCCTGCTCCGAAACCGTCGCGGGCGAGGACCATGAAATCACCTGTTCCTGGGAGTTGGAGGATTTCGGATTGGGCGGCGACCTTCTTATCAAGATCTTTGTCGGTGTAGTCGACGTACTTGGGGAGAATGACGGCGTATTCGTGCTTGTAATGGGGCTTGCTAGGGTTAGAGATGTCGTACTGGAGCACACGGGCTGTTTGGCCGTTCTTCTTCTTTGGCCCGCCTTCTTGGTTGAGAGCGGACTGGATCATGACGTAGAGAGTCTTGCCGTCGGGGGAAATGGTGAGACCCTCGAAACCCTGGTTGTTGTTGCGACCTGTCTTTGGGTCTTCGGGGTTGGTCACCTGTTCGGGGGCGTATAGAGGTGGGGACGCGGCATTGAAGGAGAGTGTGCCGTTGCGGCGTGGGAGATAGGCCTCTGGTGGTTGAATCGCCAGGACCATCTTTCCGCTCTTGTCAAAGCGGTAGACGTAGGGACCGTATTCGTCGGAAACCCAGAAGTAGCCCTCATTGTCGATGACCAGACCCTCAGAGTCAACGGAGACGCGTTTGCCGCCAGGACCGGCGCCCCCGAAGCCATTGCCAACGTAGGTCGCTGCGGGGAGGGCTGGGAAACCCTCATATGAAGCGTAGCCGGTGACATCTGGGTCGAGACCAGTCAATGGCTCGCCAGTGGGGTCGCTGAGGAGGATGGTGTCGATATATTCAAAGCCCAAGTTTGGCTTAGAGGGGTTCTTCGCAGAGGCGTGGGGCGCGAGCGTGAGAGAGAGCTCGAACTTGTGGATGCGGGGGTTGAAGTTGAGAGTGCCGTTTGTGTTCCTGATACATATTAACTGGAGTTCATCACGTAGTTCTAGGAGGGTACTTACCAGCCACGGTCCGGAAGAAGGTAGAAGATACCTGAGTATGAGCTGTTGCCAGTCTTGCGCCATGAGCCCTTCTCCAGCACAGCAGAGCTACCAAGGCCAGCCAGAGTATCACCGTACTTGTCACGGGCGTTGGACTCAACAAATCCGTAGCCCGCGAGACCGGTGTAGGCGTAGGCCGTGCCGCCGCAAGTGGTCTTGTTGACCACAGTTGGGGGGTAATGGGCACCGCATGAGGGAGCAGCAACTGCTGCTGTCGCCGCTAAGGGCAGAGCGTTGAGAAAAAAGGACCACTTCATGGTGGTTGTTGACAAACGAGTGAAATTGAGAGCGTCTAATTGTCTACCGATCAGGTGGCATTGTTGTGGCGAGCTTCGGGGAATAAATAGGCCTATCTCCCGTGAGGGGGAATTCCAGAACGATTCGTCGTGATGATCGCGGTTGTCCAGCAGAAACGAAGATATACAACGTGGTTTAAGCCACGACTTTAATTCGTTGACTGGTTGGAGCGGCTCCTGCAGCAGACCCAATGAGTTGCTGCGATGCAAGCGACGAGGATTTAGCTACAGATTTTAGGAGCAGTTGGCAACTTGGCAGACATTAGCCCCCAGACTACGCCGTGTTTCTTAAGAGTTTAAGATTTTAATCTGCTGTGATCCAGATACGATGACATTCTTCTTTTCTCGCACGTTGAACGGGACCGCAATCTTACTTGTCTCCCGCGAAATGCGATGCACTAGATACCGTCTGCGAGCCAGTCCTGGTCGAGGATTCCCCACGCCTACCCCTGCTCTGCATCCCAGGTCGTCTCCAGCTTGGAGTACTTCTCCTGGGCGTGATATCTTAGGTCCTTGTAGATCGCGTGATCACCTGGTGGAGGTTAGCAGACCTCGAAACAGGAGTCAACGCCCGGGAAAAGAAAGGGAAGATGTCTTACCACCCAGGGCCTCGACCCTATCCTCATTCTCATCCTCCATCTTGATTAGTTCTTCTTCGGGCTGCTCCTCTTTCGGTCGCGTATCGCCTGGCTCCGCTGTCGCAGCCTTTCCAAGGTCCCCGGCCGCTGAACCGATCATCAGAAACTGCGAGTTCGGGTAGTCAAGTAACTCGGGTTCCATTGGGATCCAGCGAAGGTCTCTGAATTTCTTTTGGATGCTGCAAGAGTTGTCCAGTCAGCACGCATTGTCCGATAGGGGAAGACAGGGCTCCTACTGACCTCTCAGGAAATTCAGGCTCCCTGGGCAGACGCGCCGAGGGAGGGCCTGGGAGTTTAGGGTTCTTAGACTGCACGAGCCAGCTACCACGCTCACTTAGTCCAAAATCCTCCTGGATCTCGCCAGGTTTCTCTGGGAGTGTAATGTAGTAGACAAGATGAGTCGCTCGCTTAGTGGAGGTAATGGCATAAACACCCTCTGCATAAGGTTTTGCTTCTGGAATTTCTCGCGTACCTCGAGTAGAAGTTTCATAGGTATCGCCAGCGATGAAGTTTTCCCGCAGCTGTTTCATTGACATGCCAGCTTTCTCAACAAACCCCATCTCCCTCTCTTTTCCTGACTTTGGGTACTTCTTCTTGGGCAACATCATCAATCGACACTTAGCACCAGTGCTCACTGCACCCTGTTCACGGTCCACGGCCGATCCCAAGGGTGCTGGACGCAGGATAAAAAAGCTCCGCGCCACATCCTCCATACCGTGTGCCTCCTGGACATTCACTCGACCGCGGTAGAAGAAGTAGATTAGACCTTTCTCGAGGATATTCGACGGGACGATTTCCTTTCGCTCCTCGGTCTTCTTCATTCCACTCTCTGTTCCATTAATCGAAATATCCCTTGACTTTTCGTCTGGCTTTTCGTCTGGCTTTTCCTGAACCTTCTCTCCATTCTCATTTGGTGTCTCCGTCTTTACTTCAGATTGCTCCTCATGCTTCACCTCGGGACCTTCTGACGGTTTTTCTTCCGGCTGTGCTGCCTGTTCTGGGAACAGTTAGTTTATGCAGGTAAATCATCTCTTCAATGCGACTCACTCTCGCCAGCCTCTACTTTCTCAGGTGCTTGCTGGGGCTCTTCCTTCTCAGCTCTGTCGGATTTCTCCTCGGTATTCTTCTTTTCTCTCTTTGGTTCCGGGGCCTTCTCGGTGGACCCTTTGCGCTTTGTGCCAACTGATCCCCTTCTCTTAATATCTGGAGCAGCTGCCATGGCCTCTTTTGCCTTTTGCGCGGCATGACGAGTGGAGGTGCGTGTTGCCATGGTCAAAATGCACCAGTTGCGAACGTATTAACACAAATATCTGGGAAAAGGAGCCTCTTGTCCGTGCAATGAGTTTAGACGAAGGAACAGTTAAAATCAAGGTCGAGGTCAGAGCTCGAGGTGAGGATGGCCTGACGTCATTACCAGAGCTTCTACAGCTCGTCACGTGAAAATGAAACAATGAGCAAGATTCTAGACTCTACCGCGCATGAGGAACAGGTAACTTAATCTAGAGATGAATGACACGGCCTCGGATTAATCTAGGTCCATGGCGTCCGGGGCAGGGGACCCGTTGGTAAAATTAGTGCTGCTTGTGTCCGTAGAGACAGAAGTACTGGATGATCCACTCAACCCTCGAGATCTTTGAACACGATGCCTTCGAGCAGTTTTAAGATTTCTCTCGGTTTCCTTGCGACGTTCGTCCTTTTTCCGCGGCCGTTTTGGGCCCATACTAGTTTCATACTGCACATCGGGTACGGGCGTAGATTGACAAGGTTGACCAGATCTAGCGAAGCTGGTGCTGTTGGTAGGCTTTCTCTTCCTACCTCGCTTTGAAAATGTCAATCCTGGATTGCTATTATCGGAGTCACAGTGCAGCTTTTCCATAGAGCCAACCAAGTCTTCCCAGTATCTGGGCTGTCCCTGCTGCGGTGGGCTCGGCCCCTTGGGTTCGGATGAAGGTTCCTCATCTGGTTCCTCGATGGCGTACGGCTTCACCGTTTGATCATCAAAACAATGCCCTCGAATATCTGCGGGCAAGTCCTCGATGTCATATATCTCCGGCTCATGAGATGCAGGCCTCCCTCCATTCGGTTGATCCTGATCGGCTCGAGAAACAGGCGTCGGGTCGATTTCGTTCGGCTTTGAGTAGTCACGGTACCAGTAAGGTGGTGGAACGTCTTCTCCCATGTTATAAGAGTGCTAAATACTCCAAATTCGATAACCGGAGCTGCGAAGTTGGGTGTAAACGGCTGATAAAAGCAGGTCTAACTCAGGTCACGTATCGGGGGGGTTTAGCACTAGGTACTCCATAATAGACAGAGCAAGAATTTGCATGGACGTAAAGACATTCAAGCATTATTCATTCTAATACTCAAAACCGGGCGATGCAGTGAAACTTGGAACTTGGATGAAAGATGGTTGCGATCAACAGGGCGATGCAGCTCCTCACCGCCCTCTGCGCCATTGGCCGGCGCTACTCGCTTATTCAATAAGTCCACGTTACCGCCATCCAAGGTGTCGTGTCCAGACTCCAGCCTGTCAATAGACTAGAGACGTTCCCTCAAGCTACGTCTCTTTTTTCTTCTGCCAATTCCTCCCGTTGCAGTGGATGAGGTGATCGCCTTTGTGATTCCTCTGTATTTAGTGCGCGGAGCTTGTTTCTGCTTCTCTATGGTGCGGCTTCGGCCAACCCTCCTTCAAGATGCAATCCTCCCCAAACATGCTCACCAAGGTACAACCAACCCTCGTCTTGTTTGTTCCTTCCAATGGCAGCGTCTAATTGCTATTGTTGAAACAGTTTGAGTCGAAATCCTCCCGTGCGAAGGGAATTGCCTTTCACCACAAGCGGTCAGTCGAATCGCCTTCCCCCTACTTGTCGCATTCGGCGGACTAACCCCGGTACAGACCATGGATTCTCGTGTCTTTACATTCGTCGACAATCCAACTATGGGATTATCGCATGGGAACGCTCATTGACCGATTTGAGGAGCACGATGGCCCTGTTCGAGGCATTGACTTCCACCCAACCCAGCCCCTCTTCGTTTCTGGAGGTGACGACTACAAGATCAAAGTCTGGAACTACCAGACCCGGAGATGTCTTTTCACATTAAACGGTCATTTGGACTATGTCCGAACGGTCTTCTTTCACCCCGAGCTCCCGTGGATTGTGTCCGCGTCGGACGACCAAACGATCAGGATCTGGAATTGGCAAAACAGGTCGTTAAGTATGTCGAACTCTAGCCACCTGTCCTAACTACTACTGACTTTGGCTCTTAGTTTGCACTATGACGGGCCATAACCACTACGTGATGTGTGCGCAATTCCACCCGACCGAAGACCTAATCGCTTCCGCCTCGCTGGATCAATCTGTCCGTATCTGGGATATCTCGGGTCTGCGAAAGAAACACTCGGCGCCGACCACCATGTCTTTCGAAGACCAGATGACCCGGGCCAACCCTTCACAGGCCGACATGTTCGGGAACACTGATGCGGTCGTGAAATTCGTCTTGGAGGGTCATGATCGGGGCGTCAACTGGGTTGCCTTCCATCCCTCACTGCCCCTGATCGTCTCTGCGGGTGATGATCGGCTCGTCAAGCTTTGGAGAATGAGTGGTATGCTACGATTGTCTTCTGAAGTTAAAATATCGGCACTAACTTGACTTAAAGATACCAAAGCATGGGAGGTCGATACCTGCCGAGGCCATTTCCAGAATGCTTCCGCCTGTCTCTTCCACCCTCACCAAGACCTCATTCTCTCCGTTGGCGAAGACAAGACAATTCGTGCCTGGGACTTGAACAAGAGAACTTCTGTCCAATCCTTCAAGCGGGATGTGGATCGATTCTGGGTCATTGCTGCCCACCCAAAAATCAACCTATTTGCGGCCGGCCATGACACTGGAGTTATGGTCTTCAAGCTGGAGAGGGAGCGACCGGCATCCGCGGTGTACCAGAACCAACTGTTTTATATTACAAAGGAGAAGCACGTGAAGTCATTTGACTTTGCAAAGAACGTCGAATCCCCATCTATGCTATCCCTGCGCAAACTAGGATCTCCCTGGGTGCCTCCCCGCACGCTTTCCTACAACCCCGCCGAACGTGCCGTCCTGGTAACGTCTCCTACAGACGGAGGTGTGTACGAATTGATCAACCTTCCTCGAGACGCAACTGGAGCCATCGAGCCTACGGACGTTAAACGCGGTCAGGCGTCATCTGCTGTCTTTGTCGCCCGCAACAGATTCGCTGTTTTCAGTCAGGCCAACCAGCAAGTGGATATTAAAGACCTAAGCAATTCTACAACGAAGACCATCAAACCCCCCGCCGGAACGACCGATATCTACTTTGGAGGAACCGGTAGCCTTCTTTTCATCACACCTACCTCAGTCGTTCTGTTCGACATCCAGCAGAAGAAGCAATTGGTAGAGTTGGCTGTGAGCGGTGTCAAGTACGTTGTGTGGTCAAACGATGGGCTTTATGCGGCCTTGCTCAGCAAGCACAACGTCACCATTGTTACAAAGACCCTGGAACAAGTGAGCAGCCTCCATGAGACGATCCGTATCAAAAGCGCAGCTTGGGATGACGCTGGCGTCCTTCTTTACTCTACCTTGAATCATGTGAAGTACTCTCTGCTGAATGGGTATGTTTCGCTCAAACCCCTACTGAACGTTCAAATGACTGACAGAATCCCATTACAGTGATAGTGGTATTATCCGAACTCTCGACCAGACAGTTTATCTGGTCAAGGTCAAGGGCCGGAGCGTTTACTGTCTGGACCGGAACGCTAAGCCAAGAACCTTGGATATTGATCCCACTGAATACCGCTTCAAGCTCGCTCTTGTCAAACGAAACTACGATGAGATGTTACAGATCATCAAAACGTCCAGCTTGGTCGGCCAAAGTATCATCTCTTATCTGCAAAAGAAGGGCTATCCCGAAATCGCGCTCCAGTTCGTGCAGGACCCTCAAACACGTTTTGAGCTTGCCTTGGAGTGTGGTAACCTTGAGGTTGCTATTGAAATGGCTAGAGAGCTGGATCGTCCCAATCTTTGGACTCGACTCGGCACAGAGGCCTTGGCTCATGGTAACCACCAGATAGTGGAGATGGCCTACCAGAAGCAGCGGAATTTCGATAAGCTATCGTTCTTATACCTGTCTACTGGTGATCAGGAGAAGCTCTCAAGGATGGCGAAGATTGCCGAGCACCGCGGCGACTTTACCTCCCGCTTCCAAAACGCCATCTACCGAGGCGATGTCGAGGATAGGATCCAAATGTTCAAGGAGGTGGATCTCTGTACGTTGAACCTCCACCCGTCTCTATATTAATCCTAGCTCTAACACCCTTCAGACCCCCTTGCATACCTCACTGCCAAGTCGCATGGCTTGACTGAGGAAGCCGAATCCATCCTCGAGGCAGTCGGCCTAACAGAAGACCAGATCTCCCTCCCAACGATAGAGACACCCTCCCAGGTACCGCAACCAATTGCTGCCACCCACAAGGCAAACTGGCCCGTCAAGGCTGCTGCACACTCTTCATTTGAAAAGGCGTTGCTTGGCGAGGTTGGCGCAGGCGATGACGAAGCTCCTGAGCTGGGCTTTGAGCCCGAAGAAGATGAAGGTGCTGTTACTGCGGGTGAGGCTCTAGAAGATGAGGACGAAGACGCTGCTGGTTGGGATATGGGCGATGAGATCAACGTTGAAGAGGACGTTGACTTTGTCAATGTTGACAGCGCCGAAGCAGGCGCCAGCGGCACTGAAGCTGATCTTTGGGCACGTAACTCTCCTCTGGCAGCGGACCATGTTGCTGCCGGTTCTTTCGACACCGCAATGCAGCTCCTCAACCGCCAGGTTGGAGCTGTCCACTTCGCTCCTCTCAAGCCTAGATTTCTCGAGCTCTTCAAAGCATCCAAGACCTACCTCTCTGCGACTCCTGGCCTCCCTCCGCTTGTCAACTATGTCCGACGAACCGTTGACGAAATTGATAGCCGTAAGGTGCTGCCTGCGATCCCCAAGGACCTCGAGACGATTGCTAGCGTCGACCTACAAGAGGGTTACGCAGCGATGAGGGCCAACAAGCTAGAAGACGGTGTCCAGATCTTCAAGGGTATCCTGCACTCAGTTCTTGTGAACACTGTTTCGTCCGAGGCGGAAGTCGAGCAGGCGAAGAAGATCATCGAAACTGCTCGAGAATATATCCTCGCCATGTCCATCGAGCTAGAACGCCGATCTCTCTCAACAGAGTCTCCCGACTATCTCAAGAGAAGCCTCGAGCTTTCTGCTTACTTCACGATCCCCAAGCTAGAAGTTGCCCACCGTCAACTAGCCCTCATGGCAGCAATGAAGCTTGCGTTTGCTAACAAAAACTACTCATCTGCTCTCAGCTTTGCTAACCGCATGGTGGCCAATGGTGGTTCTGCTAAGCTCTTGGACCAGGTTAGTATCGCTCATCCCCTGTCTTTCCAACTATATACTAACCTCTTCAACAGGCGAAGAAGATTAAGGCCCAATGCGAGCGTAACCCTCAGGATAAGATTGAGATTGAATTCGATCAGTTTGCGGAATTCGACATCTGCGCAGCCTCACACACACCCATCTACAATGGATCCCCCAGCGTTTCGGACCCATTCACCGGCGCCAAGTACCACGAACAATATAAGGGTAGCGTCGACCGGATATCCGAAGTGACTAAAATCGGTGCTCCGGCCAGTGGACTGCGATTGTTTGTCCCTAACCAGCTTTAATTCCTTGACGACATGTGATGGGTTATGTTTAAAGATAGAAAAGTGGACTCCTATCTTCTTCTTAAGGACCCATGGTCCTAAGGTCCTGTTACATAGATATATGGGTCTGTTGTCTCTCTTCAATAATTACTGAGCGATGTTAGTATAATATTCTACTTTGTGAATGCGATGCATGTTAAAACCGTGATTTGGAGATGTCTAGTCTATCTATTTCTACATTTCACAACAAAATACATACATCCAGAGCAGAGAGCCGGTATAATCACCCATCAATAGCTACATTCCCCCAATATAACAAGCACAGTCCCACCCCCCATTTAAGCTTAATTAGTCAATCACAACTTCCATCCTTCCACCCAGTCCTCCACCTCTCCTCCCAAAACCGACAATCAAACTCCTTCTTCCCTAGCTTCCGATTCACCTCATTATGCGCCTCGCACATCCAATTCCCAAACTCGCCTCTCCCGGCCAGTTTCGGCTGGTTCTTCCCACTCGGCTCCGCCATCCACGTTCGAAAGTCGTCAGCGCATACCCAGCATGGGTACAATTTCGAGAATAGGTTCAGGAACGACCGCATCTCGGATTGTTCGCTTGTGTTCGCTTTTTCGGGGTATGTTGCTGTTAGGCTGTGCAGGAGGGTCCAAGTTGAGCGGCCTAGGACCTCGACGTCGGGGGGACATTCGCGGTTGTTGGTCTGGGCTTTTTGGGAGAGGGGTGTTGTGGTGGAGGTTGAGGTTGAGGTTGAGGCTTTGGTTTGTTTTGTTAGGTTGCGCCATGCGGCGGCGGAGGTGCAGAGACGGCATCTATGTAGATAAAACATTCCAGGTTAATTCTGCCCTCTTTTTCTGCTCGACATATATATGGACAGGGAATTGCGCAGGCAGGAGGGGGGACGTACGGCTTCCCGTTTTTATCTAGGATGTATGGTTTCCCATCCTGATCTACCATGCCCCCGCCTGGAGATTTTGTTGGTGTTGAGTCCTCATTTTTGGTCTCTGGTGAGGACGACGAGCTCGCTGGAGTGTGCGATGAGGTATGAGGGAAGAGTATCTTTGGCGGTTTTGGTAGCGATTGCGGATGCAGCTCATCTGCCATGGTTTCTGAGTTCTGCTGATAGTTCTGCGGTGGCTGGGAGCGTGGGTTCGTCACTGATTCGGGGCGCTGGTGTGGAGTGGATCTTTATAAAGGCACAGTCGTATTATCTATAGCTAATTTAACATTGACTGTAGCTCGAGGCGGCTGATGAACTGGACATTATAGATGAGCCCCAGATTCGGGGAATTTATCGGTTGCTTTGTCAGCGTCGGCCGATTCAAGCCGAATCGCATTTAGCTTAGGATTGGTTGGTTGGAATAGGCATGGACTAGGTACGAGATCACAGCCTAAGAAATATTATTGACTACGAGCTTTGAATGACCAGAATTATTATAGTCCAAAAATTGATGCTCCTTGATTAATAACTGACAATCTCTCTTTGACTTGACACCGGCTCATTTGTCGCAGTCTGTTTTAAGCTCCCGTCGCGTCTGCGCGCGTTCTGGCACCGCCACTACTGATAACCTCCTGGAGCAACTCTGATTAGACGACGACGAAATCACAACGAAAACATTGTCAAAAAGAATGGGTCCCCGACGCACTCTTCCTGATCCCGAGTCCGAGTCTGAATCCGATCAGTCAGGTACAACTCCGCAACCCTCTAACAAGGAACTAGAGAGGGCTCTACGCGAAACGGTCGCGAAAGTCTTCAAAACGGGGAAGACGGAGGAATTGACGGTCAAGAGGATTCGACTGGCGGCTGAGAAGGCGCTACAGATTGAGGAGGGGTTTTTCAAATCCAACGGCCCTTGGAAAGCGAGGAGTGATGAGATTATTAAGGATGAAGTGGTATGTGATATTCTGGAGATAATCTCTGGCGTTGGTGGCTAATTTTTGGATGTGTCGGTAGGAAGTACAAGATACTGCAGCGCAGGAATCAAGGGCTGAGGAAGATGACGATGAGAGCGCACGAACGCGACCCTCAGATACCGCGAAGTCTACCAAACGAGCCAACCCGAAAGCCGCTTCCACGTCCTGTAAACGCCGCAAGACGAGCACAGAGAGCGATGCGGATAGCGGTGTAGATGATGAGGATAGTGAAGTGGAGACAACCAAAAGAACCAAAAAGCCGAAAGCAGCAGCGAAAGCCGAGCCAGAGCTGTCCGACGAGAAAGTTCAAGGTGACTCTGATGCTAGCAAAGAGCAGGATATCAAATCGGCCCAGCAAAAGAGAGAAGCAGCTGGCGATTCAGAGAGTGAAATGTCAGTTGTCTTCGACGAAGAGCCCAAACCGAAGCCTCAGCGACAGAAGAAGAACAGCACAGGAGCGACTTCCGGAAAGCCGAAGAAGGCGCCTGCAAAAGCAAAGGATGCAGATGCGGACCCCAATCAGGCCGAGATCAAACGGTTGCAAAGCTGGTTGATTAAGTGTGGTATTCGCAAAATGTGGGCGCGAGAGCTGGCTCCGTACGATACGCCCAAGGCGAAGATCAAGCACCTCAAGGACATGCTCAAAGAGGCGGGAATGGACGGACGGTACTCGTTGGAGAAGGCCAGACAAATCAAGGAGGAGCGCGAACTGCGGGAGGACCTCGAAATGGTGCAGGAGGGCGCAAAGCGCTGGGGCAAAGGGACTCAAAAAGACAGCAGTGATGGCGATCAACCTCGTCGGCGTTTGAATCGAGGACGGAAGGCCCTTGCATTTCTCGAGAGCGAGGGAGAGGAAACCGATTGATGTTGCGCAATCACCTGCCTTGATCGGCAGAGCATATGGTGGTAAAATAGGAGTTTCGCGGTCTCTCCGTCATATGTATAATATAATGTCTGCATGAATTGAAGAGCTGTTCAGCGCATCCAACATAGCCTGCATCTAGCCTGCATCCAGCCTACATCCATTGGTATCCGTCGCATTATTTCCCCGATTTTGACCCGCTCATGCGTTGGGCAGCCAGACTAAAGACAGCGACGGAGGAAATGAAGAGCACAAGGTTGTAGAACTGTATCCAATACCAGTCAGTGTTGTCCCTCTCAGATCAGGGTCGAGAAGTGACGCACAGCAGTTCGGGAGTATTCATTTTCCTCCGCTTCGGATCTGGCCTCGACGAATAGGCGCCGTAGATTGGGGAGATTTGCCTATAAGCAGTATGAGAGGGAATTCTTTTTTTTGGGGGGCGGGGGTGAGTAAAGCACCATTTAGGGGGTTCAAACCACTTACCATGTTTTATTAGAGGTGGAGGAGGGAAAGGGGACGGGACTGAGGAAGCGACTTCAAGAGTGGTTGAGATCAGCCGCTTTGTGGACAACAACTCTTTTTGGGTCCAGACCAACTTCACCTCCCCCAGCTCCATCACTGGCTTCCATCCTCCCTCTTTTCCGTCCCTTTTTTTTGCAAAACCTGCACCCGGAAAATAATGATCGAATAATAACCCACGCCTTTACTGCTCATCACATTCCCTCGCCGCTTGCTCTACATATCCCTGAAGCGAACTTCCCCGTCGCCCAACTCCCCCGCAACGAGTGGTCGGCAACGCCACGACTTTGACCTCTTCCTTCTGTCTGCACTGTGTTTTGCGGAGGCGCGACTTCGTCGTCGCTGAAGCTCGTCCTTTCCCATCATGGCGATGAACAGGATCCGCGGCGCCTTTGCGGTGCCTAGGAAAGGAGAGACGTTCGAGTTGCGAGCCGGTCTGGTGTATGGATATCCCTCCTGCAGTTCGGCAATAACCCCAATGCTGACAGAAACATAGCTCACAGTACGCTTACGAGAGGTATGTCACGCCTGCATGCGATTAACACGGATTGCCCTCCAGCGTCGGGATAGCGTCTGATGATTGTTGCAGAAAGGAGGCAATTCAGAAGACGATTATGGCTATGACTTTGGGCAAGGATGTGTCCGCTCTATTCCCTGACGTCCTCAAGAATATTGCAACCACCGATTTGGAGCAAAAAAAGCTGGTATATCTTTATCTTATGTGAGGAACAGCAGCCCATCCCTCCAAAACACTGTCGACTAATATTGGACTCTGCGAGATAGGAACTACGCCAAATCACATCCCGACCTCTGTATTCTCGCCGTAAACACCTTTGTGCAAGACTCTGAAGACCCAAACCCCCTCATCAGGGCGCTCGCAATCCGCACAATGGGGTGCATTCGAGTGGATAAGATGATTGACTACATGGAAGAGCCACTTCGAAAAACATTGCGGGATGAGTCGCCATACGTCCGCAAGACTGCTGCCATTTGTGTCGCCAAACTTTTCGACTTGGGTCCAGCCATGTGTTTAGAGAATGGTTTCCTCGAGATGCTTCAAGAAATGATTGGCGATCCAAACCCGATGGTGGTGGCCAATTCGGTAACCGCTCTATCTGAGATTCATCACGCTGCACCAGAAACCCAGGCCCTTCAGGTGACCCCAAATACACTCCGGAAGCTCTTAATGGCTTTAAATGAATGCACTGAGTGGGGTAGAGTTACGATCCTCACGACACTGTCAGAGTATAGAACAAGCGCTGTGAATGAAGCAGAGCAGATTTGCGAACGGGTTGCACCTCAATTCCAACACGCGAATCCCAGTGTGGTTCTGGCCGCTGTCAAAGCCGTTTTCCTCCACATGAAATTGGTCAATGCGGAGCTCTTCATTACGTACCTCAAGAAAATGGCTCCTCCACTAGGTATCGGAACCCTTTTTTAGCGTTTATGTAAATTTGCTCATCGGTATTTCTAGTGACCTTGGTATCATCCGCCCCGGAAGTGCAATATGTCGCTTTGCGCAATATTGATCTATTGTTGCAAAAGCAGCCAGACATCCTTAACAAAGAGCTTCGGGTTTTCTTCTGCAAATACAACGACCCTCCTTATGTCAAGTTCCAAAAACTTGAGATTATGGTACGGATAGCCAACGACCGGAACTTCGACCAGCTGCTAGCGGAACTGAAGGAGTACGCCCTGGAGGTGGATATGGATTTCGTTCGCCGTGCGGTCAAGGCCATTGGCCAAGTTGCCATAAAAATCGAGAGCGCTTGTGAGAAGTGTGTTAATACTTTGCTTGATCTTATCAACACCAAGGTCAACTACGTGGTGCAGGAAGCTATCGTGGTGATCAAAGACATTTTCCGTAAATACCCCGGCTACGAAGGCATTATTCCCACGCTCTGCAAGTGTATCGACGAATTGGATGAGCCAAATGCACGGGCCGCGCTCATCTGGATTGTTGGAGAGTATGCCGAGAAAATTAGCAATGCTGGCGATATCCTGGCTGGTTTCGTCGAAGGGTTCAACGAGGAGTTCTCTCAGGTTTGTTCAACCCCACCGTGTCTGGTGTGAGTAGCCACACTGACTGATAATCACAGACCCAGTTACAAATTCTGACTGCCGTCGTCAAGCTGTTCTTGAAGCGCCCTGACAAGGCTCAAGGGCTGGTGCAGAAAGTTCTACAGGCAGCAACGGCAGAGAACGACAACCCCGATGTTCGTGACCGAGCCTATGTCTACTGGCGATTACTGTCCAATACCAGCGACTCCAATGCTGCTAAGAACATTGTGCTCTCTAAGAAGCCCCCCATTGTCACTACCATTCATTCCCTGCCTCCTGCTCTTCTCGAACAACTTTTGACTGAACTTTCTACACTCGCCTCTGTCTACCATATGCCTCCGGAGCAATTCGTTGGCCAGGGCCGTTTTGGTGCGGATGCTGTCCAAAAGGCGGCTATTGAGTATGTCTCGAAATAATCCTCTTAGCGGCCACGTAAGCTAATGCGTATCTCTAGGGAACAACTTCAAAACGCTCGCGAAAACCCATTAGCTGCCGCCGCCGCCGCAGCAGTTTCTGGCACAACCGCTCCACAGCAGCAAAACAACGTGGAGAACCTTCTGGACATCGATTTCGATGGCACCGCACCTGCATCTGCTCACAAAGAAGCAGACGGCGGTGTGTCCGGGTTGGAGGGCCTCGCTGGTACACCCGTTCGGGTTGATTCTCCCGCAGGCGGTGCACCTTCTGGGAACAATAATCTGGATGACCTTCTTGGTGTCTTCGGAGATAACAGTGCCCTGCCCTCGACAGGTGCAGGTGTACCCCCCAATGGTACTACAGGGGCGGATCTCTTAAATGGCCTTTCTGATCTGGATCTCTCTGGGAATAACACATCGTCACCGCCACCCGCCTCAGGGCTGAGTCAGCCAAAGAAAACCAACGAAGACATTATGTCATTGTTCTAAGCAGGCGAAAACTGAACGTTCTTGTTTTGTGGGAATAGAAGCTCCGTACTAGCTGAGCCAGCGTCAGCAAGTAAAGGTGAAAACAACGAGCATAGTATTCGATTTTTATCCAGGTACTTCCTCCCAATCTTTACCATTCGATTGTATGATCCCATCGGTGGCGCAATTCTTATATTTTTCATTTCATGTATATTCCATGTACATCGCATTGCCTTTGAGAATTACTTCCTGCGGTGTCTTGAGCAGCCTATGGGAAAATAGACTTGTTACTTTAAGAGTATACGATTGAAGATCACGATCTCTATCTAGAATTCGATTTCGATCCGATGATTGACCTCCAAACTCTAGTTGTTATTATTAATCCATCCGAGATATTCTTTTCGCTTCTTGAGGGCTGAAATTGTGGGACCAGAATATAATACACCCGTAGACGGCAAGCGAATGCCAATTTGATAACGAACTTATAATCTGTTTCCTTGCTTCTATCTTTGCATTTTTATTTTCCTACTTTCCTGAATACCACGACTGAGTGTTGATACCAGCCCCTCCAAGTATCAATCAATATGGCGCAGCAGGACTACAAGTTCGAAGGATGGATGGGTCTCGACCAGAACTCGGCAGATGGGAACATGGTCTGGCAGGAGTTCGAGCCTAAGGCTTGGGAGGAAACCGATGTTGATATCAAGGTCACTCACTGTGGTATCTGCGGGTCTGACTTGCACACTCTCCGGAGTGGTTGGGTAAGTCCCTTTCACTCCAATGGATCTCCAGAGAAGGGGGGAGGGTGAGGTATCTACGGTTGGGAACTAACCAATCGCCACAGAGACCCGCTCTATACCCCTGCTGCGTAGGCCACGAAATCGTGGGAACGGCAGTCCGCGTCGGGTCCAAGGCCGTCGGGGGCATCAAAGTCGGAGACCGCGTTGGAGTTGGTGCGCAGAGCGATGCATGTGTCGGCCGTCTCGGCGATTGCCCCGAGTGTGCGATGGGTTGGGAAAACTACTGCTCACACAAGTTTGTGGGAACTTACAACAGTGTCCATTTCAACGGAGGTAAATCCTACGGTGGATATGCTCTGTATAACCGCAACCCTTCCCACTTTGTGGTCAAGATTCCAGATGCCATCCCTTCTGCTGATGCGGCACCAATGCTGTGTGGTGGTGTTACGCTTTATAGCCCATTGAAGCATAACAACTGCGGGCCTGGAAAGCGTGTCGGTATTATTGGTGTAGGAGGTCTAGGACACTTTGGTGTGCTCTTTGCAAAGGCTTTAGGCGCTGATAAAATTGTTGCTATTTCGCGCAAGACTGCAAAGAGCGAAGATGCGCTGAAGATGGGCGCTGATCTTTATATTGCAACTGATGATGAGCCGGACTGGGCTACGAAGTATGCTCGCTCTCTGGACCTTATTGTTTGCACCGTGTCTTCAACCAAGGTATGTTGCTTATCCTAAATTCTAGTGACTTCGCATGGAAATTAACATGGAAAAAAAAGATGCCCATGGCTGAGTACGTGAGCCTCCTTGCAACGAACGGAAGCTTTGTTCAGGTTGGTCTACCAGAGGATGGCACGCTCAATGCACCTATCTCGAATCTTAAGCGTCGTCTCAAGATGGAAAGCTCTCTCGTCGGAAGCCCGAATGAGATCAGGGACATGCTTGCTCTGGTTGCGGAGAAAGGCGTGAAGCCATGGATCGAGGAGGTTCCTATGAAAGATGCCAACAAGGCAATTGTGGATATGCACGAAGGCAAGGCGCGGTATCGGTATGTTCTGGTTAACGAGGAACATTAAAGAAGAATATCTATGGCTATATTTATAAGTATGGGTGATGAAGTAGAGAAAATAATGATAGAAATGATGAGTGATGAAGACAAAGACAAGGACTGGCGCTGTGTAATCTATATGTATCATACGGTATAGCTTGTTCAATCATTGCGGCCAACCGTCGTGGCACGTGATTGGCATCGCCGCTGTCGGAGGCACTAGTCCCAGAATGATCAGGGACCCCGCGGTCATTGTAAGGAGACACTGACTCACTGCTCAGTCCAAGTGATTTTGCCCATCTTTTGACTCGTTTTGCGAAGCCAGATTAAAGCTCTTATTTGTATAGAAGCAATTTCTCTTTTTCTCACGGTAGAACCATTCATTTCCCGCCTCAATCGACCATGTCACATACACTCTCACAAAAGTATCTTAGTACGCGGGGTGGTTCCTACGGGGTAAGTTGGGGCACTTCTCTCTCTCAAAAAAAAAGGAATTAAATGATCTGGACTTGGCTAATCATATACTGTACTCTACAGTTCTCATTCGAGGAAGCTGTCCTGAAAGGGCTGGCTTCAGATGGCGGCCTCTTCATCCCCGAAGAAATCCCTTCCCTCCCCGCCGGATGGGAAACGGAGTGGCGCGATTTGAGCTTGGAGGACCTCGCATTCAATATTATGTCCCTGTACATCTCACCATCTGAAATACCTTCCGAAGATCTCAAAGAGATCATTACGCGCTCGTACTCGACTTTCCGCCACCCCGAACGCACGCCTGTCGTCGAGCTTGACCCCAAGCACAATCTTTACCTTCTGGAGCTATTCCACGGCCCTACATTTGCTTTTAAGGACGTTGCGCTTCAATTCCTCGGAAACCTGTTTGAGTACTTCCTTGTGCGCAAGAACAAGGGGAAAGAGGGCAAGGATAGGCATCATCTTACTGTACGGTTACATCTTTTAACTTTCTAGATCCGTTTTCGCCAAAGGTATATGCTTTATCGAGCTGACCATTTATTAGATAGTCGGAGCTACTTCGGGGGACACCGGAAGTGCAGCTATTTACGGCGTTCGAGGCAAGAAGGATGTCTCTGTTTTCATGATGTTCCCCACCGGAAAGGTGTCGCCCATTCAGCAGGCTCAGATGACGACCGTTCTTGACGCCAATGTTCACAACCTCACTGTTGAGGGATCTTTCGATGACTGTCAGGATATCGTCAAGGCCCTGTTCGCCGACCCCGATATCAACTCCACACACAACCTTGCTGCGTATGTAACTCTTATCTGGACACTCCTATGCCATGCTAACAGCCCCAAAGCGTCAATAGTATCAACTGGTCCCGTGTTATGGCGCAAGTGACCTACTACTTCTACTCCTATTTCTCTGTTCTCAAGAAAACGGGCTCCGATGATTCGAAGATCCGCTTTGTCGTGCCCTCCGGCAACTTCGGAGACATCCTTGCTGGTTGGTTCGCCAAACAGATGGGTCTCCCTGCGGAGAAGCTGGTCATCGCAACGAACGAAAACGACATTCTGGACCGTTTCTTCCGCTCCGGCGGCAATTACGCGAAGGGTGACACCCAGGGCAGCGGCGTCAAAGAGACACACAGCCCCGCCATGGACATCCTAGTCAGCAGCAACTTCGAACGTCTCCTCTGGTTCCTAGCACTCAGGACAAACACATCTGGCTCATTGGACGAGCGACGCAAGCAAGCCTCTGGGAATGTTAGCCAATGGCTCACCCAATTGAAGAACGAGGGCGGCTTCACCGTCCCCCCTGCCGTCGTCGAGGCTGCGAAGACCGATTTCGAAAGCGAGCGCGTCAGCAACGACGAAACTATCGCCCAAATCCGTTCAACCTACAATTCATCCTTCCCGTCTAATCTCACCTCCGGCAGCGCTACCTCCTCCAAGACAGGCGGATACATCCTCGACCCTCACTCGGCCATTGGCGTTGCGGCTTCCCTCCGCTCCATCCAACGCAACCCCGACACAAAACATATCTCACTCTCTACTGCTCACCCCGCAAAATTCGGTAGCGCTGTCGACCTAGCTCTTCGCGCAGAAGACGGCTACGATTTCACGGAAGTCCTACCGCAGGAGTTCATCGGACTTGAGCAGCGCGAGAGCAGGGTTACACCGGTTCGTGCTAGTGCCGGGTGGGAAGGTGTGCGCGAGATTGTCAAGGCCGAGGTTGAGCAGGAGCTTCAAGGGCTGCGTTAGAGTTGATACTACATATACATATTACCTAACGTATAGATTTTATTTTATTTTTCTCAATATTTTGGACTGCAAAAGTTACGTTGATGATGGGGTTTCCTTTTTCTTTTTCCTCTTGGGCATAGACTAAGTGTTCGTGAATCAATTGAACCTGAATTTTCTCTGAAAGCGCTTCCAGAAGCGTCCTTTTTTGTTTTTGTTTTTTTATCTCTATGTAACCCGAATTCATGAAATATATTATTTACCTTCTTTCCGTGCAATAGGCAAATATACCTAATATGTGCGTTGACAGTGACTGAAGCTCTACCTAGGTGCTCGATCTCTGTGCTTAGTCTCTAAACAGGGATGAATGGTTTTAACACTTGTGATAAACAGTAAACTTATGAGAATGCAAGTCTTTTATTAGAATTATTATTAGCAGCAAGGACGTAAATAACATAAGGCTACTCCCAAAACCAGGTGTCCTCGTTTCTTCAAATCCCAACAGATAGTCTAGGAGGGATTATCGACATAAGGAACTAGGACCGGAAAAGCGTAGAAGATCTCGCGAGACAATAACCGAAACTCCAGATTGTCTTTTTATTCGGCATAAATAGAAAACGATGTTGTGTTTCACGTCTTCTAGTAACAGAATCTAGACGAGAAATCTGCTGCTGTAGTTGTTTAGAGGAAGACCATGACTGCCATAAGAGCAGCGAGGAACCCAGCCGCGGGGCGGACATTGTCGGCGGCAGCGGTGAACTCCGGGTGTTCGGGGGAGACGCCGGTGGGTGCCTCGGGGGCACCAGACTGGCCGGGAGTGACTGGGGAGACGCCGGAGGGAGCAGCACCGGGCTTACCAGGGATACCAGACTGGCCGGGAGTAACTGGGGAGACACCGGAGGGAGCAGCGCCGGGTTTACCAGGGACACCAGACTGGCCAGGAGTAACTGGGGAGACACCGGAGGGAGCAGCGCCAGGCTTACCAGGGACACCAGGCTGGCCAGGAGTAACTGGGGAGACACCGGAGGGAGCAGCGCCAGGTTTACCAGGGACACCAGACTGGCCGGGAGAGACTGGAAAGACGCCAGAGGGAACAGCGCCGGGCTGACCAGGAGCACCAGGTTGACCAGGAGCACCAGGTTGACCAGGAGCCCCAGGTTGACCAGGAGAGACTGGGGGCACGCCAGATGGAACAGCACCGGGCTGACCAGGAGCACCAGGTTGACCAGGAGCACCAGGTTGACCAGGAGAGACTGGGGGCACGCCAGATGGAACAGCACCGGGCTGACCAGGAGCACCAGGTTGACCAGGAGAGACTGGGGGCACGCCAGATGGAACAGCACCGGGCTGACCAGGAGCACCAGGTTGACCAGGAGAGACTGGGGGCACGCCAGATGGAACAGCGCCGGGCTGACCAGGAGCACCAGGCTGACCAGGAGAGACTGGGGGCACGCCAGATGGAACAGCGCCGGGCTGACCAGGAGCACCAGGCTGACCAGGAATTTCAGGAGCACCAGGCTGGCCAGGAGCACCAGGTTGACTAGGAGCGCCAGGTTGACCAGGAGCGCCAGGTTGACCAGGAATTTCAGGAGCACCAGGCTGGCCAGGTTGACCAGGCTGTCCAGGAATTTCAGGAGCACCAGGTTGACCAGGAGCACCAGGTTGACTAGGAGCGCCAGGTTGACTAGGAGCGCCAGGCTGACCAGGAATTTCAGGAGCACCAGGTTGACTAGGAGCACCAGGTTGACCAGGAATTTCAGGAGCACCAGGTTGACTAGGAGCGCCAGGCTGACCAGGAATTTCAGGAGCACCAGGCTGGCCAGGTTGACCAGGGGCACCAGGCTGACCAGGAATTTCAGGAGCACTAGGCTGGCTCGGAATCGGAACGGGAACAACGGGAGCAGGCGAAGAACCAGGCGGGACAGGCACAGGCTGGGTAGTTGGGACAACCGGAGGCGCAGTGCTGTTCTGGAAAGGAGGAATAATAGTGGTAATGTTCTGGAAAGGAGGAACAATAGTGGTGGCGTTGGTCACAGGAGGCCTGGGTTGGCTAGTCGGGATAGGCACGCCAGTCGGGATAGGCACGCCAGTCGGGATAGGCACGCTAGTCGGGATAGGCACGCTAGTCGGGATAGGCACGCTAGTCGGGATAGGCACGCCAGTCGGGATAGGCACGCCAGTCGGGATAGGCACGCCAGTCGGGATAGGCACGCCAGTCGGGATAGGCACGCCAGTCGGGATAGGCACGCCAGTCGGGATAGGCACGCCAGTCGGGATAGGCTCTCCAGTCGGGGCAGGATGACCGGTCTGGGTAGGGGCAGGCTTCCCAGTAGTAGGCGCGGTTGGCCGGGTAGCAGTCGGCTGGGTTTCCTCCTGGGTTTCCTCCTCACAGAAGGTGGTGGTGACAGTAATAGTGTTGGTCAAAGTGATGGGGACTGTCAAGGTCTTCGTTCCAGAAGTCACGACAGAGGAGGTAACCGGGCAGGTGGTAGTCGTGAAGGTGGTGGTCTTGGTTATCTGGGTAGGCACAGTAGTCACGGCCGTACCCGTACCCTAAAAGGTCTCAGTCCAGATGTTCGAGCGAAATATGACACGGAATCCTTGCTTACCGTAGGAGCCACCTTATTGGGGACGACATTGGCCAACGCTGGGCCGGTCAGAGCCAAGACAGCAGTAATCTTGTTAACCATCTTGTTAACCATCTCGAAGGATGTTTAACACAGGAAAGCTAGCAAAAGACGAATAGACAAGCACAAGATTGAGCAAAACGAGCGAGGAAAAAGCGAGTGAACTGAACTTGTGCTTGACACAACCTGGCGTAGAGAAAAAGAAGGGCTAGAAAAGTGAGAAGATCCAGGTTTATATCCCTCGATAGCAAGGACGCTTGCCGCTTGCAACTGCGAACCATCAGTTAGTCGTGATGAAGGCATGATACCACTGTAGTATTCACTGGCTCAGGGAAACGAACATAGTCGTCCTGAACGACAACGAAGCCTGATTGGCCCTGGAAGCCCAGCACTGGATGTGCTGTACCATGGATCGCAGAAGAACACTTGAGTTGTGAAAAAAAAAAAAAAAAAAAAACCAGTACACTACTCACTCCCTTACTCAAGAAATGAGTGACATTTCATGGTTCCATTCAACTACCATTAGAAGGGAGCTCCACAAGATCCACATTGACCTGAAATGTGCAGCTTTGGTGAAGATCTCGAAGGACGACCCAATTATGATGGCGTCATGGATGTAGTTTAATCCCTGCATGAAGAGGTCCAATCATCCACCACAAAAAGTCGTGGGGGCCTTGTGATCTTAAGTTTGTTCCTGAAGCTTGTGATTAACCGAAACGCAGGCAATTGCTAAGTTATAACGCCAGCTGAGGGCAGGAACAGCATGACAGGGGCCACCCAACCGACGGGGGATCCTAGCAGAAGGTAATCTGTAGATTGACAACTTGTTCATTATGCCATATGTCATAGCTGGCTCTAGAAGCATGGTGTTGGCCAGATTGTAAATCTTTTCGCTTACTGAGGAATGTGGGACCATCCAGAGGAAACCCTCTGCAACGTCAACGAGAAGCAAGCTTGAGGACCATTCATCTCACAGTAGCCAGGAAGCAAGGGACTGGTTCTGGTCAGCGCTGTGAGCAAATAGTGGTTGGCTCCGCTTACAGGAGCTACAGGCACCTGAGGATGTTTGAAAAGCTCGAATACGTTGATTCCCAGAATAGTAATGTAGGGAAACCAGGGCACTCAGTGATGACTTCATGGTAAGGATACGCGTGCTGAGCCAGCCGATGACACGCAGGGAAAAGATTATGTGACACTATCATGGAGCCAGTCGGTACGTTCCGTCAAACAGGTCGCAGTAGTGGGATAGCTAGTATGAGGATTGATAGGCTGCTGGAAGGGAAGTGGGCAAGTGTAAGTGTCATTAACAGGTGAGAGAAAATTTTCACAAAAGTCAACTTTCCGCAAGCGGCGACTGGGAGCCGAGACGTTCCTGCAGGGCCTGAAAGGAACCAGAAGTTGAGTAGGATCAAGAAAGATGTGGTCGTTGGATCGAGGAGGTACCTAGCATGGGGGACGGGATGTTGAGGTGATTGCCGTTTGCGGTCGTGATTGGCTGACTCAACATTGTGTCACGTGCAGTCACATGAGCGCATCTTATCTCAACGCTAATATAGGGTTTAGGGTAAAGGCCAGAGCGCGTCCGACGCGTATGGAGTCGCGTTAATTGCTTCGGGAGCAGCGGTGATGATAGCATAGACAACTTTGGGCTTGACAACCACCAATTCGCCACGATGCCGCACTCAGTCACTTTAGGAGGCTCCGCTCCTTCCCACAAAGACGATGAAGTCCTTCCAGACGCTCCCCCGGCTGCGGATACTCCCAACGGCGTCGACAACAGCGAGGGCGCTGTCGCCGAAAGGACAGCTGGTGTGAAGCTTGAAGACCTTTTTGACGACGAAGACGACTATGATAACGAGTTTCCAACCCCCAGCGCGCCTGCTGAAACCAAAATTGAACCGGCAGAGTAAGCTCTCATCGGTACTTCCTCGCACAGAGCAGCACCCTAACCTTGGTCACCTATAGTGCACCAGGACCGGCGCCTGTTCGGGTCGATACAGAAACCATGCTAGCGTTCTACCAACGTCTGTTCCCGTTTCGTTACCTATTCCAGTGGCTCAATCATGGAATTGTTCCCTCGCCTGATTTCGGGAACCGAGAATTTGCTTTGACGCTGCAGAATGATGCTTATCTGCGATATCAATCATATCAAACTGTGGACCTGTGAGTTTGTGCGCAAGCTATTGCAGTACCTATATATCCTGACGAATATCTACACAGGTTCCGGAAAGATATCCTCAAAATGAACCCTTCTCGTTTCGAAATCGGACCCGTTTATAATAGGAACCCACGAGATCGAAAGACATTAGGCCCCGGCCAATTAAAACCCCTTGCTAAAGAACTCGTCTTTGATATTGATTTAACAGATTACGACGACATCCGTACCTGCTGCACAAAGGCAAATATATGTGAAAAATGCTGGGCTTTTGTGACAATGTCCATCAACGTTGTCGACGCTGCTTTACGGCAAGACTTCGGTTTTCAACATATCTTATGGGTATACTCAGGACGTCGTGGTGCTCACGCCTGGGTTTGTGATCCTCGCGCGCGAAATCTTCCAGACGACCGGCGAAGGGGTATCGCAGGCTATCTAGATCTCATCAGGGGAGGATCGAACAGCGGCAAGCGCGTCAACCTCAAACGGCCACTCCACCCGCACATGAATCGCAGTCTCGAGATCTTAAAGCCATACTTTGCGCAAACCACCCTGGTGGACCAAGACACATTCGCCGGAACAGAACAAGCGCAACGCCTCCTTTCACTCCTCCCCGATAAGGGTCTAAACGAATCCCTGCGCAGAAAATGGGAATCGGCACCTGATCGTTCAAGTACAAACAAATGGGCCGATATCGACGCCCTCGCGAAGACGGGGAAGAGCTCAACCGTCAACCCAGCCACCCTGCGCGACGCCAAACAAGACATCGTCCTCGACTATACATACCCACGGCTCGATTCTGAGGTCAGCAAGAAGATGATTCACTTACTCAAAAGTCCCTTCGTGATTCACCCAGGCACCGGACGTGTTTGTGTTCCCATCGATATTCGCAAATTCGAGGATTTCGACCCTCTCTCAGTGCCCACCGTCACGCAATTACTCTCGGAAATTGACTCCTGGGACGCGGAACACCCTAGCAATAGTGCCGCGGAGGCCCCAGAAGGCGAGGGTAGTGTCCCTAACGACGCCGACGCCAGAGGTAGCCGCAAGCTTCAGGACTATGAGAAAACAAGCCTGAAGCCGTACATTGATTACTTCCGCTCGTTCATTGCTGGTCTCAACAAGGACGAGCGCAATGGTAAGCGAGAGCGCAACGAGGATTTGCATCCGGAAGTTGAGTCTGAGAGTATGGAGTTCTAAATTACGTCGATATGTGGTTCTCAGCCAGTACATGATTGATTGATTATTGCGTGGGTATTCTTTGAGCGCGGTTTGGTTTAGGGCTGCTTTTGCTAGCCTGGAGAATGGCGTCCGAGTTATATTTTTTCTTAGTATATTTGAATGACCACTGTTGATGTTGGTGAGACTACCTATCCTTTTACAGAGAGGAGCAAATCCCCTCGAATTTGCTGCGACTATAAATTCTCGACGTATCTTTTCATGAAAGAGCCATTGTGATGCAAAGACACAAATCAGCATTCAATGATAGACAGCATAATTACAATTGGTTTCCTTAATCCATTTCTCTATTAATACATGTGCATCCTGCCCACTTTCCGAGAGTCGCCCACTCCCCCAAAACAGGAGCTCGAGATATTGCAGCAGATCTGAGATCCAAGTTGAAACACTTTCGCGGGCGATAAAAATGAGTTGGGAGTTATTCGCTGAATGCTAGGCGTTCTTATTCATGCGGTTAGGCAGAAACGAATTTCTGGACGTCTGGGGACATGGTTAGAATATATCAAAGGAAATAATGAAATGGGTAGCAGTCACTTACTCTCGAGCCAGCGAACATACTCCTTCTGCTCCTTGACCTGGATGTAGTCGGGGATCATGTTGGCAAGCTCAGCGTTGACGCCACGCTCTTCAAGGTAGCGCTCAAGGTAGGTCTGCAGATCCTCGTCCAAGTTCTCGAAAGGAGGACCGGCGTACAGGCTCTGCCTGGCCCAGTCTTTCTCAGCGGTGACAGCGTGGGCCAAATCAGGCTTAGAGAAGAAAGAAACTTCCTCGATCTGGAACAAGCCGTCCTGGGCGAGGGTCTGGATGAGAAGGGCACCGTGTCCGGGCTTCTCGACAGTGACATTTACACGCGCAGGGAAACTAGGCTCCAGGTCCTGGTCCTCGCGGTCGGCAGGGGCGACAAGGTCCTCGGTATGTTGACCGAAGTTTCCGCCAGCACCACCCTGGTTCACGGGCTGGTGGCCTTGGAAATCCAGTTCATCAGAGAAGCCATCTAAGTCTTCGTGCTCGCTCAGGTTCTGAAGGTCTGCAACGGTGAATGTAAGGCGAATCCTGTGAAGAGAGCCAAGTGTTAGCATGGAACAACCAAAACTGCCAGTCGACGGAATAGGATTGTAAAAAAAAAAAAAGATGCTCACTCTTCATTGTTAAGCTTCTTCGTCAATACAACTTCTTGCTCCCCGGGGACATCCTTGACCTGTACAACGCAATTAGATTCAAGGCAATGTATCAAAGCGCTTTCTGTCTGTACATACCTCCCAAGAGTTGTTCTGAAGAACATACTGAATGTTCTGGACGGAGGATTCCAGGTCCTCGAGGCCGGAGGACCTCTCGTGCTTCAGTTCATCGTCAAGTTTGGCAGCAAGCTCAACATCGCCTATTCCAAGAAAACAAAGATCTCTGTTAGCTTTTATTGCACAAAGAAAAAGTGATTTGGGCTCCAAATAGCTTGAGGTCGCAGCGCGCGTCAAGAAAACGAAAATTTTCCTGGCACAGACCCGATCCTCGTAGTTCTTCCCTATATTCAGATTGTGCTTACCTTCAGTTTGTCTGAAAGCTTTGCATGTTGAGAAAGCGGCATGGGAGGGTCTGATGGCTTGCTTCAGTGGGGGTTGGATGAAGCTGGTCTTGGGGAGGTTCGAGACTCGACGGAGGATGGCAGATCTTGAGGAAGAAGCGATTGATCGAGAGAAAGTGCGAGGCACTGTGCGGGCAAGGTTACGTATGGAGAGCATTTTGAATAGAGGTTGTTAAAAAACGATGAAATGATGTTGATAGTAGGAAGGACGATGAGAAACGTAAAGGCAAAGGATTCGGCACAGATGATGTTAACATTTCCCAATCAGGGTAGGCCGAGCCAAGACCTCCCGCGGAGCTCATAAGTCGCCAGTCGACCATCCATGGAACTAAGCATCATTAACCTCCGGCCTACAATTGATGTTCCGCACTTGCAAGTGGCTTGACTTATATTCCCTCTCTTTTGCGCGTACACTCAATCCAGAGGTGAAAATGCTGTTGCAGCTAGAGATATGCATATATTGTCGTAACACCGTTATACTATGAAAAGCTTGAATACGTCCAACTTACTTGCACCAAATGAGAAGCAAAAACAGAATCTTCAGTATCATGACAGGCCCTTGGGTGGAAATGCTGAGGTTTGCTTCGCCCCATCTTTTGTTAGACGGATGAACTTCATGGTGCTGAGGCTAGACCAATTCCCATTCCACCTGACGAGGGCTTTGATAACATCCTCCTGGGTCAAATCGGGCATCCAGAACCCTGTCTTGAACTCTTTGTTCTCGGCTTCCGTTCGTTGCAACAGCGCTTCCTCCCTCTTGCTAGGTGGTCGGCCTTTTCTCCGTTCACTTTGTAATTGCTCGATCTCGGGCACACTGCGATTGATGTATCTATACTCCGACAGCATCAGTATTCAACCCAGCTTAAACCATATATTGCGCCTCGAGCTGACAAACCTCGCGACTAAATCGGGTATATCGTTGTCAGAGAAGCGGTATGCTTCCTCCGGGATTGACTCTTGAAAATAGGAAATGCGATCCACTAGAGCTCAAAAATTAGTTATGTAACGAGTAGAATAAACAAATCCAGAAAACCACCTACCATAAGATTGCCTTCCCCTGGACATGCTGGCTGAAACTCGAGCAACTCGATCATCTCTCGCACCGGCTCTCCGCAGCAGTTTTGCGTCTCTGCTGTTCTCATGTAGAGCCTCGACCGCCCCTCGCTTCTTCGAGATGTGCTTCTGAACTTTGTGCATGGATTTAGGCATGATGAATGGTTTTTGAGAGTATCAGCTTTTCCCAAAGTCAGTTCTCTGATAAAATCGGTATCATGGGACTTCCCCTCCACAGTCAACTCTGCGAATTTTTCTTCTTTTACCGGCAGAATCTCAAAGCGGTGTCTGTGGGACTCAGAGCCGCCCCAAGCCAGCCAATCATAGCCACAGACTGCCATCGCGTCCCCTGCGCGTTTTGGGGAGGGACTAGAACCAGCCCTGGAGTTGGTGTCCAACACTCCATTCTTGTTGTCGGGTCATCACTCGTCTAATGACTGTCTGTGCGACTGCTTCAGTCCCTGTCTCTATTCGCAAAACGTGAACTTCTTGCCCTTCTCCCTATCTTTGCTCTGTTCTACTTGATGCTGTAAACAACACGAGGTGTATCTCGTCCTTCCAGGGTGCCCACTATGGGTATTAAAGGTATGACACGACGTCTATATAATTTTCAAAGTGCTCTGGATACTGAACTCCCTTAAGGACTCCATGGCCTACTCAAGTCAATCCAAAAACCATGCCACCTGAAGCAGTTCCGTGGACAAACACTGGGGGTGGATGCATATGGGTGGTTACATCGCGGTACAGTGGCCTGTGCCGTTGATCTAGTCCTGGATAGACCGACGGCGAAGTGAGTGGCTTGACCGGGGCGTATATTTGCTAGTTTACGCCTTTACTGACATGAACTAAGGCATATTGATTTCGTCCTGGGCCGAATCCGTATGCTTCTCTACTTCGGGGTAAAGCCGTATCTAGTCTTTGATGGGGACAACCTGCCGAGCAAATCTGGCACCGAGCTGGATCGACATCAGAGGCGTAAAGATAGCAAAACGTTAGGGATGGAACTTCATCGCAAAGGACGAACTGCGGAGGCGTATCAAGAACTCCAGAAAGCTGTGGACGTGACACCGCTTATGGCGCGCCAGTTGATTGAAGAGTTAAAGCAAATGGACATTCAATATGTGGTTGCCCCGTATGAGGCCGACGCGCAACTTGTATATTTGGAACAACACGGCTTTATCGACGGCATCATATCGGAAGATTCTGACTTGCTTGTGTTTGGCGCCAAACGACTGCTATCTAAGTTAGATCAACACGGGGACCTCTTTGAGATCAATCGGGCTGACTTTACTGCCTGTCGAGAAGTCAGCTTTGTGGGTTGGACGGATGCCGACTTCAGACGCATGTGTATCCTGAGCGGGTGCGACTACTTGCCTAACATTGCTCGCGTCGGGCTGAAGACTGCATACAGAAGCATTCGGAAGTACAAAAATGTGGAAAGGGTGCTTCGGATGCTCCAATTCGAGGGACAATACCACGTTCCAGCCGACTACCTTGAAAACTTCAAGCAGGCTGAGCTGACTTTCCTTTATCAGAGAGTTTTTTGTCCGAAGGCTGGCAAACTGGTTTCCTTGACACCGCCGGACAATGATGTGAACCTAGACGAACTTCCATTCATAGGTGCTGACATGGGCCCCGAGATAGCTGTCGGGGTTGCACATGGTGATCTGGACCCAACTTCGAAAGAACCACTAAGACTGGTGGTGAAGCCGCTGAATGCGAGCAAGGCGGCCCAAAATGAACTGGTTCCTTCGTTGAATCGACGGCAAACCATAGGCTCGTTCTCCGAACTAAAGCCATCTAAGCCAATAAATTCATTTTTCACACCGAAACGCGTTCCGCTTGCCGAGTTGGATCCGAACAGTCTCACTCCGTCGCCAAGCCAGCAACGACTACTTCAACGCCATGCGAACAGTTCTTGGGAGCCCTCCCCTGCTCCACCTCGACCCTCTGTTGTCAGGTCTGCCCCTGCCAATAATTCGTCTAACCGACTTCCCAGTCCGCTCGTGAGGAGTGCAGAGCGCTCTTCGTTTTTAGCACGCGCTTCAAAGTTATCAAACTTACAGCCCACTAAACGCCAAAGGCTCTGCTCCGAAACAGATGAAGCCAGTCCAGTCAATACCCCGGACTGCCGCAGTCGCTTCTTCGCGGCCGGTTCGAACGAAGGTACCCCCGGCGGCGGCCAAAAGATGAATCGAAATAAGAAAGTGCGCAAGTCTACTTTAGACGTCTTTTCGGATGATATGGCCGAAGATATTATGTCACAGATTCTCGATCCTAGTCAAGCAGCCAATAAGCTAGAGGGAAAGGCCCAAGCAGTGAATGATACTGGTGGAAGCGGTGATGCTAAGGGCAAGGTGACCAAGAAGAACGTCCTAACTCCTACTAGGAACGATACCGACATCTTGCAGGCGGATAACGAGGAGCAGACTCCCAATCCCGCCCTCAACAGCGTGGCACCATCGAAAACCGTAACTCACAATTCGGAGCCCGAGGTTTTCCATCAGGTGCTTGACTATCATGTCAAGCGGCAAAACTCGGCAATTCTCTCGAAATACTCCTTTAAAGCTAATTCTAATGGCACCATCCCTGACACACGGCTCTCGGGTACGGATGGTTCTAGACCAGGCGCGCCGCAGAGAGCGGATCATAAAGGCACTGGCGCTCTCACTCAACCCAAACGGTTAACACCATTGGAACGTTTGGGCCAGAATGCTTTATCCAGATCAAGATCTTTGGATAGCATGCCAGCCTCTCCTTTGATTTGGAGGACTCCAAATCGCTTTGAGAACAGGACTAGTGTTAGCCCCGGTGATTCTAATTCTGCGGCTAGTATTCGTTCTGGTCAAGGCAGCGAGGATCTCATAATTCCAGATAGCGAGGAGGACGACTGCGGTACAGGCGACGACACAGCTAGCCAATCTCGAGTTGCAGCATTGGATCTCAAGCGATTCTCTTTTATGACAAAATAGAACCCCCCATGTTGGTATATCATAGCACCTTGGTCATGATGGTGCATTGGAGTTTGGATGAGTTATTGGTTGGTGGCGGTAGTGGTGTTCAAGCGGTGGATTTGGCTTTTGGCGTTGTACATACTATATATTTTGGAGCATAGGCATTAGGAGTAAGGGAAAACTGATCACTATCGTACTACTACTACGGAGAGGTTCAATGATTTGAACTACAGGGTTCCGTTGATCTAAATATGGAATCCGGGGATGGTTGGTAGTACTAATCTAATTTGGATTAGCTTGATCTGCAGTTCGATCTGCCGGCGCGGGTCAGGAAGAGAAGGCGGTGCGGGTGGTTGCTGGGGAACGGCCGCGTGTAAACAAAGAACGATGGCCCAGCCTCTCCATTTAGTGCGGAGGATCCAGTTGTATACCGTCTGATGGTCCAGCCACCCTCTATCTTTGCTGGTGACACTCTCTCGTTTTGCAAATTCGGTGGCAGGAAAGACTCAGTGATTTTGGGCTGCAATTGTGGACTTGTCCAGATACGATCCCTCGCTTTCCCTCTCCCTCTCCCTCTCCATCTTCCTCCCTCTCACTATACCATTCTCTTCAACTGCCACTGTCATTCCAACTGAGACTTAGGACGACGGTGCTTTGTCTTCAATTATCTCTGACAGCTGTGTATATCTCAGATCATCTCTCCTACGAGACAACTTCCGTACATTCCTTCGATCTACTATCGTCATTCCTCCCATCTCGATTGCCCACGCCGCATTCCACGCCAAAGATTGTCACATTCATTTACGCGGACCACTGCTGTGATTGATCTGGGTGATCAACGCTCGGTATCCAATATTCGAGCTTGACGAGTGCGAGCATTGTTTCCTCCGGTTATACGGAAGTGGGCGCTGCTGCTAGGAAAGGGGTCTAGGGCATAGTACACTCCTTCTCGGGGGCCGAGAAGTGAGTCTTTGCAAGTGAGGATATTAAAGGAAAAGGAACTCCGCGACAAGCTGTGCGACATCTAAAATGCCGAGATTTGCGGCGGGCATTGGCCGTATGTATCCTGTCCTCTAAGTCATGATATTTTGACTCGAGTCAACTAACAGTTGGCATGTAGGGTTCATTCCGATGATCGGATACCACCACGTGCTGATGATAATTATTGCTGTTGTCATTATTCTGCTCTGTGAGTTATTTTCTACTCCTCGTTCCAACCGATTGGAATACAGATAACTAACATGGTCTGTTAGCACTGTTACTGGCGGGATGCTCGTCATCATCACCTCAAATACCTACCATCTTCCTCATCTCCATGTACTATGAGCGCTATGATCCGGTTTTCAATCTTGCCCAGGTTCAACCTGGGGTCGTGACGGCCATGTCACATATCGTGGGGGGTGCCCAGCTAGAGGTTCGCGTGGGCTATTTCGGCATTTGTGTCCAACCGAACGGCGGATCTTACATTTGCAATAACAACGCAACCGCCCTAGCAGAGATCCTGACCCTCGATCAAGATCCGCTAAATCTTGTCTGGGTTGCATCAACGTTTAAAGATGCCGTTGTTTTCCCGTACTTGATGTGAGTCCTCCACAATCCCCCCTTCCAAATCCCTTGGTTCACCCGACTAATCATTTCTAGAATCATTGCCATCATCCTTACCTTCTTCTGCTTTATCGTTCTCGCAACCTTCCCTGGATGGCACGAGGAAATGGACCCCAGCGGATCTGAGGTCGAAGTGAAACCGTTCCCTTCTCGTCCCGTATCGCAGGTCGCCTTGGCCTTGATCTTCGTGGCAGCCGTGTTTGTGCTAGTGTCAGTGTTATGGCAACATACAGCATCTGTAGGCGCAAGCACAATAGCCCAAGATCTAGGAAACGGAAGCGTCAAGAGTGGTGTCGGGAGCTCCGCAATGGTCCTGGGTTGGTTCGGATTTGCGCTGATGGTAATCGTGACAATAGGGCTGCTAGTCATGATCCTGAATTTGCGTTTGTTAAGGCAACTGACGGACGATGAGCCATGAAGCGCAAAACCTATTCCCTTTTTTTCCCGTTTATAATTGATTTCTTTTTTTTCACATTTCGACTCGATTGCACAAACGATACCTCTTCTCTTCCCCACGACACCAACACAACGAATACCACGAACGCCACATGAATAATACAACGAGAACCCGATATACTCATGAAAGATGAAGTTTGGATTGGATTGGATCTAGCCCTAGAACAAATGAGGGCAATCTACCTACGATCTCGACATTCATCATCACTCTATGACACATATGCCTGTGTTCTTATTTTGCTCATCCTCATATCGCACATGTATATTTTCCCCGCGATTTACGTTTATCAGTTGCATTTTTCGTCTTGTATAAAGAGTTTTACTGGGCTTTTTCTTTTCCGCTCTGTTTAGTTTGGTACGACAATTGGGATTTGGGTTCTAGGATAGGACTTTATGGATGGATGGGTAGGATAACTTACATATATGGAATGGGCGCGCGAACGAATCCAGCAATGAAATGAATAAAACTATTGATCTTGAATACTTCTTCTTCTACCTAGTGACTACTTGTCCAGTTTTACGGGGACTGCTATGAGTAGTACTACTAATATATAGTAGTTAACTACATAATATCCTGAATGATAACTAACTATCTGTTGCAACGAAATGGTTATGTCAGCCAACCATAACACTTCTATAACCTTATATAGTACGTTGACAGCTCTCTCTTCCCACTTCGCCTTCTCAACCTACCGCTTTTTACTTCACAAGTGTTACTTCCTTATCATGAGTGGCCAGGATACTTCACGAGCTCTTCAGAACAACGCCACCCCTCCATCGGCCCATACTATTTTCAACACTACCTGCATCTCTATACTACCACAGACTGAAAGTACCGATCTTCTGTTTACAGATATTCCAGACGATATTAGGCGCCAAGTATTCGATGATCTTTGTGAGGATGAAACTATTGAGCAGCTACACCCTCAGTTTGTTAACCACTGAATAGAGCACACTCCCTAGAACCACTGCAGCTCTAAGATCCAGCCAGTCTCAGCAACAACTTTGTGACAAAAGTTTTCAGCACCACGATAATGCCAACAGTTATCCATGACGCCCCCCAGCAGTGGTTATTTGACGAGTATGTCGAAATAGAAGGGTGAACTTCTTGACACGCGACGAACGAGAGTATCTTCGACCTCTTGTGGGCACAAGTAAGTACAGTACAGGTGTGCGATAGCAAGGTGATACATATACAAATACTAACTATAACAGTTTTTCGGGAATTTACAGCGCCATATGCACAATCTCAAAAGGAGCCAGACTGGGCTCTTATACCGAACACAGATAGGATGCACAGAGTTATGGGAAAAGCTTGAGAATGACATGAGGCTATGGCTCTTGGGCGGGTGTCTTAATGTCCGACTGGTGTTCCTTATCCAGTGGGTAAAACGCACCAACAACCTGAATACTGTGAGTGGGGGGCTGTGTGTCTTTGAACGGACTGCAGCTGGGAATGTGAATGAAAGATATCCCGTTAGTATTTTCCCATTCCCCAGACAGGGCACTCTTCTATCCCTGTTACCCGAGGTGAGCTGTATGGAATTAATGAGGTATTGCCAGGGCGAAATGCAGGAGATGTGTGGAATATGCAGCTATGGAAACTTAGACAATTTGGGTGGGAGTGGATACGGTCCTCGGACTTTGTACCAGCATAGTATCGACTGAGAAAAACCCTATAGCGCCAGTGCACGGCCCATGCCAGAGCATATATCCATAAAGAAAAAGAGAACCTTGATCCATCATCCATGTTAAACGCCGCTTAAACAAGTTAAGAAGGCATAGGTATAGAAGACTAAGATTAAAAAAATTTGGAAGCTAATAGTTCATGACCGGACCTCCTCCCGTACTTGGTTTTTGTTTCTCATCATAACTGCCACCACCCACTTCATGCCCAGATTGATCATCAAGAGACCTATAATTCGGATGGCCGGTATCACGACCACGGCCTCTTCCACGGCCACCTCCACGATGTGGATGTGGATGCCCTCTACCTCGCGTACCGCCACCGCGGCCACGACCGCGATAGCCTCCACGACGATGCCCATCATCTTGCCCATGGCGGTTATTGCCACCATGGCGCGAGTGATAGTGGTGCTGACGACCCTGCGGGCCTTCGGCGTTACTCTGACCTGGGTAGAGAATTTCATCGTCCCGCTCCTGCTGGTGACGTCTCTTGCCAGTCTTGTTCATGAACTGGCTTTCCCAGTCACCTTGGCCGTGTTCTTCAATACGTAGGACGACCTTTTCGCCCACGACGCTCTCGATGGTAAGAGCCTTGTCACTGGGAACGGGGTGCCAATTATGGATTTTTGAAGCATCAATGGGGCGAGCTCCCTTGCGTACTGCAAGAACCACAAAAGGGACTCTATTCTCTGTGTGATATCTCTCTGTGCTTGGAACTGGCTGCAGGCGAGCGGCCCAGACTTTGTTCTCAAAGACACCGGTTCCAGTCACAGTCCAGCTCAGCTTCTTGCCGATACCACCGACTTTGTCCAAAATCGAACGGCTTGCGGGCCGTGGAGTGATCAAAATACTGTTAGCCATATACTTTAGGTCATTTGAGTCAGCGAGCCCATGCGGTAACAATGGGTTCAACATTTGTCTGATTAGGCGGTCGGAATCTGGATTTGGGATCAGGTAGCCAGTGAAATAGGTGGTACGCTTTATACATAGCCGACCATAAGGCGATTTGGTCGCATTCAGCACCGGGTTGCGAGAAGCAACATTATGGGAATTGATCATACGCTGCACTTCAGCGGCCTCAATTACGGGGGACAGGTACACAGACCCTTCAGCTACCTGGGTAACTTCTGCGGTGATTGGTTTTCGTGAGCCAGGGCCGTTCAAAGCTTGTAAATTTCGGTTCAGCGCCTCGAAGAAGTCCCGGAAGCCCTTCACACTGCGATAAGTCAGAATGGAAAATAACACCACATTAGTAGATCAGTCCGCGTCAGACTCACTGTTTTGGGCGATCTTCATAGACCAAAATTTCGTCGGCCTGATCATATGTGAGAACGAGGTCTGAAAGGAAATTCTGCTTAAAGTCCATGGTCGACGAAAACCGCTCGCCATTAGGCCCGACCTCAGGCTTCAGACATATGAGATCGAATTCTAGATTCCGGCTAGCAACTATGCGCTTGACGACTTCAGAAAAACCGGCCTCGCTTCGACCGGTCAGGAGCACTGTGAGGGCATCCTTCTGCTTCATGCTTAGTTCAACCAGTTGCACCTATACGCAATCAGTCAACGTCCGATGAGTCTGCGTATATAGCTCGCACAATGCGTTCGTTCCACCATCCTTTCCAGGAACGAGACTCTTCTTTCTCTATGCCATCACCGGTAGCAGACAGTAGGTTTGGATCATGCCACCATCCACCATTCGCAAAGCTCTCGTAGGCTTGTAGGAATCCAATACTCGGGCCGTTCCACAGCTGCGGGTTCGGAAGAGGACTCAAGAATACTGGATGAAGCAATTAGCCGGAAAATGTTCGAGATCTGAAAGCTCAAAAGCCAGCCTTACATGTGTTGTCGAAGTCGTACACGTGAATCGCCCTCACCTGTGACGCAGCTAGAATGCAGGCAGACAAGGTCAGTCAGCCATCGCTGCTAGCGGCACAAAAAGACGCAACAAGAGGCTCACCTGGCAGCTCTCTGTTTATAATAGACCAGCGTCTTAATCCAGTAATAGTCCGTGACGAAGATTGATGGTCCATGGCAGAGCCATTTGCTGCTCCGCGCGCCATCGCGTAGCTCTCAGCGATAACTGACTTGGCGGATCTCTTGATCATACTCTGAGGGGCATGATAGCACTGTATCCTGTTATTTTAGAAACGGAATACGACCTTCTCCAGGCCTGAGTGTTAGTATTGGGTCAATGGTGGGAGTTCTCGATGTTTGAGGCAAATTGCGTTCTTGCGAAAATTGTTGCCGCCGCGGACAACGTGACTGGCCCACTGGTACGGAGCCATGCCAGTGCTGTCACTTGGATTCTTCCTTCCTTCCAAGTTCCTGGAAACCACCCACTCCAGTGCTGTGCAGTACTCGACTGATGACAGATGATGGCGATATTCAACGGCGGATTCTGCAGCGAACCCTCCAGGAGGTAGCGCAGGAGCAGCAGCAGGAAGATGTATCAGATCCCTGCGTCATCTGCCTGGAACCCATTACTGAACCTGCTGTAGCAGTGTCCTGCAACCATGCCAATTTTGACTTTCTCTGTCTTGTGAGCTGGCTGGAACAGCGTCGCAACTGTCCGCTCTGTACGAATCCCTACTATTGTACCTTCTTGAGGTCCTCAATTCTAAGTCTTTCTCTAGGCAAGAGTGACGTTTCCTCGGTCAAATATGATTTTGAGTGCCCCGACGGCCCAAAAACCTACCAGCTCCCTGAGCTCCTCCCATCATCGACAGACACGGCCTTTACAGGGCATATTAATCCACATGGCCGACCACCCCATCGGAATCCCCGTCGCTCGCGACGCCCTCGAAGCCCACCTCCACAAGCCCCCAACGATCCTCTCCTCCGCAGACAACAAGTCTACCGCAACCGCCTCTACTCCTTCCGCGTTGGTTCCAATCGCCTCTCGCAATACCGCGAATTTAACCCGGAGATGTTTAATAGGGATGAGGAGCTAGTCTCGCGAGCCCGGAAATGGATCCGGCGGGAGCTTAGGGTCTTCGAGTTCCTTCATCCCGACACTCCATCCGATTCTTCCTCCACCGTTTCTCGACCGGGACAACAACGGCTCGAAAACCGCCGTGGTAACAACGCTGAGTTTCTCCTAGAGTATATTATCGCTATTCTTCGGACTGTCGATATCAAAGGTAGCGCGGGGCAGGCCGAGGAACTTATACGGGACTTTCTAGGGCGGGATAATGCGTCCTTGTTTCTGCATGAGCTCCAAGCTTGGATGAGGAGTCCGTATATCTCTTTGGAAGATTGGGACCGCAACGTTCAGTATGAGGATACTGACACAGTTGCTCAACGAGCCCGCCCGGATTCCGCCCCTTCCCATCGGACGCCCACTCCGGCTTATAGAAACGGTGGACGGGCCTTTCGTGGCCGAATCGGCAAGCCGCGGCACTCTCGTGGATTGCAGCATCAAGATAGAGCTCGAGATTCACTTACGAGCAGAGTACAGCACGCGCAGGATCGTTATGTCCCGGACTAATTGGGACTAATGATTCGTCCTCAATTAATATTATGACATGTGTATAGATAAATTAACATAAACAAACACTCGATCGCTAAAGCATGGTATCTATGGTAATGATGATAAGAATCTTATAGTAGTAGCCGTTTCTCATAGAAATCCTACCCCAACCTTGCCTCATTATGCCTGATTCACCTCCGTCGAAACCTCCCAAACCCACGACCTCTCCCCCCTCTATTCCGAATCTTCAACGACCGATAGTTCGCATGAGCCTGAGGATTGACTTTCCTTGTCGATGGCTTCCTTTCGCTTTTCTCCTTCTCCTTCTCCTTCTCCCGCTCTTGGGCCTGTTTCGTTCCATGACCGTCCTTCGAGTGGTTCCCGACAGCCCCAATAGCCTCCTTCATCTTCTCCGAGAAGCTCTTACTCCTACCTAGTGGTTTCGAGTCGACATCATAGTCCGGATCGGAGTCTAAGCCTGAGTCTGCTTCGGAAATTGAATGGAGAGAGTCCCAATCGACGTCTTCAAACTGGTCAGGGATACCCTTGTCCTGATCCTTCTTCGGGGCGGCATCTGCCTGCGTTTCCGCGATTGCTAATAGGTCATCATCGACTTCTTCCGGTTCACCACCATCGCCGTTGGTGACAGCTGGAGTAGAAGCTGGTCGAGATCGAGGCTGAGACTGTGACTGTGACTGGGGTTTTGTAGCCGGCTTCGCCGAAACAACCGGCTTCATGCGTACTAATCGGGTCGTGCGTTTCTGGCCCTTCTTTTTGAATGTACGCCCGGGAGCGGTGGTATCCGTTAGTATTTGGCTATCAGGGACCTCGACATCCATTCCCGGCTGTTCGGTCTCCATTTCGCGAAGTACATCTAGGTCATCTTCTAGTCGCTCCTCCTCCATGTCGCGGAGCCCTTGAGCGATCTGTGAGAGGCCCTTCCCCGGGAACTGTGCTGGCTTGCGGACGGGTATTGGACTTAGTCCGTCCGGGTTGGTTCCGAAATGACTGGATGTGGATCGTCGAAGGAAAGAAGGTGTCTCGAGGTGCGCAGAGTCGGCATTTGTGGTAGATTGCGGACTTTGATTTGCCTTATTATTCTCGGGGGGGCCCTTCGAAGTCCCATCATCAACAATCGCAGAATATCTCCAAGCCGTCGGGGTTGCGAAGAGAGCCGAAAGCATGTATTTCTTCCCTGACGACGCAGGCGTTCGTTGCGCTCGCTCTTCCTCCTCATCCTCCTCCTCCTCTTCTTCCACGATTGTATCCATTGTCTTTCGCTTTTTCGAGGGCGTTTGCGCGGACATGCCCTTTATGCTTGCTATCCGGGTTGCGGAAGGCGTTGCGGTGCTACCGCCCGATTCGGAGAGGAGATCGAAGAGACCGAGTGCTTTCCCATCTCGTTGTGGTGTTGGTCCGATGGCTGTCTTCAGCGGGGAGGATGATTCCATATGCGTCGAGGGACTGAAGAGTCTCCGTAGCACGGATGGAGAATCATATGGGTCAACATTCGACGGGTGTCTAGTCTTTGTTTTCGACGGTGTCTGGAAGATGTCCGTTCTGGATTTTCGCGGCGTGGATGTAGTAGTCTGGCTATGTTCTAGTCCATTGGGTGAGGAGTGTTTACGCTTCTTAGAAGATCTTTCTTCCGGTTCAATTGGGTTCGAATGCGGTTTCTCGTTCTTGTTGTTTGATGATGATTCTTGGGATTTCAGTCGAGAGTATTCTTTGTATTTGGCGGCTGGATTGCGCACAATTAGTTTGGCTGTATGGGAATAGAAAAGAGTGCAGAGCGCGTAATAATAGCGTACCAATTTCAGGGACTTTCTTGATATCACCTCGTCCTGCTTTTTTCCCTCCGTTGTCTGCTGCAAATTCCCTCTCCCACTCCTTCAATTCTGCACGCAGGGTGACCGCGTGAGTCGCGATCTCCGAGACAGCAACGCTGGCCATTATTGTATCTCGCATGGGTTATGCTGAAGACGATATAATAGTTATTAAATGTGGGTGATCTTGGCAATGGCAAAGCAAAGGAGAGCCTTGGTGGTAACAGTGCTCAGCTCATTTGGTTGTTGATCGCGTGGAAATCAATTAACGCGGGTGGTTAGCGTGGGTGACGTAGCGCGTCTTGAAGGGACTCATCTACTAATACCCAGAACTTCATTATACTTATCAAACCTCTAGTTTTTGTAATACTCTCTATTTACTATCCCGGCCAGAACCTTTCGATCCGTAGCCGAGAAACTCTGCTTCCCTACGAATGTGACCTCTAGTTAGAATCTGACGGTATGCTTCGAACTCGCAGAGGACTCCGGTCCACCACTATTGATGGGCTAGAAACAGCATCGAAATCGTGGAGGCAACACGATGGTCGCTTCAGATAACCACGCACTAGAATAACGAATCACTCAGATTGGGATCGTCATTGAACATCCAACTCATTGGATCGGTATTATCGAGATTGAAAAGCGCATCAGATGTCTAGAGTATTCGTGAGCAACGCGGCTGAGAACGTATGGTATACTGCAATTATACTCACCATGAAGCCCCAGTCCCCCGTGTTATCAGCCGGCGTAGCATGTTGACACTCAGCTCCTGCGTCTGTGGCCTGGTCTTGGGCGGTTGCCATTTGTTCCAATATTGGCAAACATCTTTCTCCAACATTCTCTACAGTCTTCACCAACAAGTCTGCGATCTTTTTCTCTCCAAAGCCGTGCATCGTCCCTTGAACCTGTGCTGATACCAGACTCAAGAGCAAGTAGCCCTTGACACTCGTCTCACCAGCCTCGATAACCTTCAGGCACCATGCTTTCGCATCCTCCAGCACGGAAACCAAGTCTGGCCGCACGGAAGCAGTGCATAGACTGTCTTCCTCCTGTAGCTCTGACCGGAGCTCCACCGCGATGATGAATGCAGCATGGATTATGGCGCTTGGGTAAAAGCCTGAGCTGCATGCAACTAGTCGGGGAAAATTGTCATCATCGGACGGAGCCATATCACTGTTGGGCTGAGTAGTTGAGGGCGGGCAAGCGGCTCTCCATAGCTTTAGCGACGAATCAATTACTGCTTTTTGTGAGTAGGCGTAGGCCGTCCGTTGCTGTGCTAGGCCGAAGTACGGAATATGGAGAGCGGAGAGGTAGCGCTGCATGAGAAAATCGACTACCTTAGTTTCGAAGTGAAAGGTCGACAGACAAGCACTTGATTTTCTGCATGCTCGGAGAGTTCGACCAAGCTCCCTATATGCTGTGCGCAACTCTGCATCGAGCCGGAGGGTCTCCTTATAGGTGCCAGGAGAAGCAAGGTCGTTCAGAAACTTGACCACGGCTAGACGCTGGGGAAACGTTCTGCGGAGTGCTATGGCAAATGATGATTGCGTTATTTCTTCTGTCAGCTTCGGTATTGGATCTTGAACTTCAAGTTGATCATCATCGAAGTTGCCTGGAGGGGCTGTATCAAAGTCGTTGAGACAAATCAAAGGAGCACCACCAAAAGCTAAGCTGGACTGGAGATTTGCCTCAAGAACTGTGTTCCAGAGCCGTCGATGTATCTCAGCATCGAATAACGTTCCCCGGTATAGGTGACTTGGATCTCGATGTAGGCCCAGGTGGATTACTTTTCTAAGCAGTGCCCCGGCTAAAACCCACGGCAAATCCCCGCCAACTCCAACTCGTTCCTGTGCAAATAGAAGGAGCAGGTTTGTCTGCATAGATTGAATGTTTAACCTCGCCTTGTATTTTGGTCCAGCAATCCAAATCTGAGCCTCATACACCCATCGGATAGCTGAAGTCCGCAAAGAAAACTGGTCATCATATGTAATCGCGCCGATTGCAAGCACGAGCTTCAGCTGAATCAAGAAGTTTATGTCTTGCTCTGCTCCGGGCACCCAGAGTTCCTCATACTTCCTACGGAAAGTAGGGACGTGCAAGATTCGATAGAGAGACTCGCTTGTCCGGAGGTAGTGGTTTACCAGCGCATCACAAATGGTTCGAGAGGGCAACTTGGATGTCAGTGGTGAGGGCCATGGTGGTGCCCGTCGTGTTTTAATGCGCCTGGCCAAGAATTTGCACTGCTCAATGCTAATCCCGCCGTCCGATGCCTGGTCTGGTAGATAGGGCTCGATCGTGTGGAAGAAGTCGTTGAGCTTGTTTGCTCATTAGTTATGCCTTCGTGCGGACGAATCTCAAGATATGGGCAAGATAGTGTGTTGACACTAACCAGATAGGCAACGCTAACAACCCAATTACTTTGTCCAAATAAGCGTGTCTTGTGACTGACGCTATTAACAATAGATTCAGGTTGTTCGGATGAGGCTCTCTTGTAATGGAGTTGGATGGTTTCGTTCAGACGGAAGCTCATCGTCTCATTGTTGGAATCCGGAGCCGGGCCATGTACATGCACGGGTTCCGGAGTTGCATTCACCAGCTGATCCTCAAGTTGGCGAATTCTGAGCTTTAATCTTGCTGTTTCAGTGTCTTGAGTGGACTTCTCATTAGCCTTCGATATAATCGACGGGCTGGTGGCCTGGGAGTGTGGTGCGTGGCTGTGGGGGCTAAATGTGCCATTAAAGCGCGTCGATTCCTGGGATCCAGGGGTAGGATACTGTCTAGGGCTAGATGAAGAGGTATTGAGGCTCTCGTAAACACAGACTCCAGTTCTAGAGCGCTGGCAGTTACTGCAGGGTCTTTCTCGATTGCACCGAATCTTGCGTGTCCGACAAAGGGTACACGAGACCTTTGGCCGTCTGCGCCGTTTCTCTGGTCCGATGATGACTCCCTCCATAATGATACAGACTGACTCTTGATAGGATGAAAGTTTAATAGTCCCTCCAGACTCTAGAAGTTGGTAAGGAGAGATGGAGCAGCAAGAGGTGGTGACAGAGACTCTGGTGCTTATCTCCGTCGGCTATTCCCGAAAGGGAAAGAAAGAGCCGACCATGGACTGAGCCCTATTCCCGAATCCGACAGCATATATAAGAGTATTTATGGGTATATAAATATCAAGGATTCAGGATAAGTTCCCTTTCTTTCAGACCTTCATTTATTTATCCAGCCAGCTTTGCTCTCCTAAGCTTTTATTTCCAAGTTACTCCAAAATGATTGCTGCACTCACATCGTCCCATGAGGAAGCACTTGAGTAATCCATCAGCACCGTGGACGAGGAACAGAAGAACACCCCTCTCGATAGACCGAAAAACGGCATTGCACCGGATGGCGGTCTTCGAGCTTGGCTCGTCGCTGGTGGTGCTGCAGCCGTCTTTCTGTGCACTCTTGGCCTGGGAAACTCCTTCGGTGCATTTGAAGAGTACTACCTGACCCACCAACTGAGCAATGAATCGGCGTTCAAGATCTCTTGGATTGGTTCTCTGCAGTCGTTCCTTCAGTTCTTTGCTGGAATGCTCGGGGGGTCGTTGTTTGATCGATATGGGTCACTGGTAGGTATGGTTCCGCATTCCCCATTAAGTCGGGATCCGCTGAGATGGAACTAACATCATGGATGCATTGGCAGGTGATTTATCCATCGGCATTTGCTTATGTGTTTGCCATTATGATGCTAAGCCTGTGTAAAACATATTGGCAGACCATGCTTGTGCAAGGTGTTCTCATGGGCGTCGTTATGGGATTTCTGCAAATCCCTGCTTTCGCTGCTGTCTCTCAGTACTTTGACAAAAAACGAGCAGCCGCTCTGGGACTGGCAGTATCTGGATCATCGATTGGCGGAATTATCATGCCGATTATCTTGTCCAAGATGCTCAACGATTCCACGCTCGGTTTTGCATGGACAGTACGTATCATTGGCTTCGTTATATTGCCCTTTATGGTATTCGCCTGTGTGGCCATCAAGCCTCGTCTGCCGCCACGCGAGACACTGTTATTCCTCCTATCGCCCTACAAAGACGGGCGCTTTATCATGCTTTTTGTCGCTTTGTTTTTCCTGTTTATAGGCATGTTTATGGTGTTCTTCTATATCGCGACTTATGCTACAAGTCAAGGCATGGATGCAGCTCTAGCCAGCTACCTGCTCGCAATTCTCAACGCAGCCTCTACCATCGGCCGGATTGTTCCAGGCATACTTGCCGACAAGTATGGACGTCTATATGTCTTTGCAATTGGCGGCGTCGCCACCGGAATCGTTATCTTCTGTATGACCACTGCGACCACTAATGCCGGCTTGATCGTATATTCGGTGTTCTTCGGCTTTACTTCTGGCACTATCATCTCTGGCGCATCTGCTGCTTTTGCCAGCTGCCCGAAGGATCCTCGAGATATCGGCACATACATGGGCATGGGGATGGCCGTGGCGGGTTTAGGAGCTCTAGTCGGCCCGCCGATTAATGGAGCAATCTTGGATGCATACGGGGGATATTTTTGAGTGAGTATGTTCAGTGGTTCCATGGCGGTTTTCGGCGGCTGTGTTGCATTTGCGGCCAAGCTTTTGACTGAAGAAGGCCTTTTTGGTAGGGTTTGATCTTTATCTCTCTGTAGCCTTTTCCATAGAGCCAGCATAGTAAAAAATGCCACTCCACTTGTCTTCTACCTGCTCTTTATACCCTACCAACTCGTCAACCCCCGAAGTCGATCAAAACCTCCTCGCAGCTGCGAATCAGGATGCACCACCTTTCCCTGCAAAAGCGTGTAGTTGACAACCCCCTCACAATGCTCAGGCCGAACCCTCGCTAACCAAATCATCTGCTGCTCCTTCTTGCGATAAATCAACACATTTGCCGAGAACTTGTGCCCGCCGACATGGGAGACAAAGAAAATCCCTACGCCGCCAGGCCGCTCGTCGTCCGAATCGCGATACAGTCCATGGGGTCGGAGATGTCGTTCGAGCTCGCGCTTGATTAGAGGTGCCGTGATTCCGCATCGCGCGTCCCGCCGTTTATGAGAGCAGAGTAGCACAACGTAGTCATACTCACATGACCGCTGTTTTAACCGGGAGTTTGGCGGCAAGGTGATTGTTGTTTTCGAAGAGCCCTGTGATAAAGGCGCGTCGATGAAGTGGTCGATGACCTCTGTAACATCGCTAGGATTTACCGAGTCTACGAATGTAAACGAGGGGAGAAGGAGAACGGTGGTCCCATTTCCTGTCTTGGAACCACTGTCTCCGCTGTCGTCTGGAGATCGCAGATTTGACGCGGAAACCATCATGCGCTGTTCATTTCGATTAGCGATGGTAACCATAAGAGACAAAAGGACAGATGTATAGGTACTTACGCCATGCTGGGACCCAGAAGAGCCGTCAAAGGCCTCCATCAAACTCCCACGCTCGTTCTCGACTCGATCTTTCCAATCTGACTGCCCTGTCGCAACCAGGACGTGTGTGTGGAACTCTTTAATATGGCCGTAGAGCGGCCGCGAGGCCTCGACCTTTACTTTAGATGGGAAATTTATTGTGCAATCGGAGCAATCCTTCCTGCAGTCTGGACCGTCTTGCCTGGGGTCGACGGTGGGGAAGATGTAGTCGTCGCGCTGGAGACCAGTGGCGGAGAGCAATGATCGTAACATTGGGCTGCACCTTTTGTTCAGAGTCGGGAAATTTTAGAAGGGAGTATTCCAAGGTAAGATAGGAATTAAAAGTCTGCCTAAAGATTGATGGTTGGAGGAGAGAGGTGAGATCAGCTACTATATATCCCAGAGGCACCTCGGACATGTTTATCGCCGAATACCCCGAGGAGGATCTCCGAGCCACGTTCGTCTGAGCTAAAAGTTAATAATAATAATAATAATAATAATAATGGAGAACCGTTGGAATGGAAAGGATCTGGCATATCCCTGCCTAAGTTTCGGTGTTTGGATCAGCCTGCTCTATGCGTGTCGATCTTCACCGTCGCCTTTCGGAGTAATTACTACCGGACTTACTAGGTAGCTGCAGATATGATTCATGGTAAATATGGTCCATGCATATTGCACAACCCTTCTAAACGCTTTGGTTATCTTGTGGGGATCGAAATGAAAGACAAGGTATAGTCGAAGGTTAGCTCCACTAGCTTGAGCATGGTCACAACCACGTGGCCGAGACAGTAGTCCTTCAGCCCGAGGTAGTATAGCTACCTGATTTTACGATATATTTTATGGTTGGCTACTCCGTCGAGATGGATAGCATCATACTGTAAATACTCAGATTGCTGGGCTACGGACGGTATTACCCGATCTGGCCAAGAGGGCCGTTTAACCGAACTCACGTAAGCGATTCATCTGAACTTTGACCCCGAGCGCTCCCCCAAAAGCCACGGACAGAGGACCATCCGGAATGATTATAGCGATCTAGGAATAGCTAGTGGATGATGGCGGATATCCAGATACCGCAGCCGCAGCCGCAGCGCGTCCGGAAGAGGAGGCGACGAACCATCGCCTGCTCTCAGTGTCGCAGCAGGAAACTGAAATGTGACCGCGAATATCCAGCCTGCAGCCGGTGCCTGAAGAGCAAAACCCCCACCAACTGCTCCTACGAAGATGGCTTTCTATGGCAGCAGCCCAGCACGGTGAAATTTCCCATTCCCGACCAAGCTCCCGCTGCAGCTACACAGAATCCAATGCAGTTGGCCGATCAGCCGCTTGCTGCCCACCCAACCCCAGACTCGGGGATAAGCAAGTCGTCCGCTCGGCCTCAACTGACAAATTCGACTACTGCTCATCCTGTCGGGGAGAAACGTGATCGGTTCCTGGAAACAGTCCTGGGCGCGCCCAAGGCCGCTGTCAACCAGGATTTCATGAATGGTGCGGATCTCTTGCACCGTCACAGACCCCATACTGCGAACCCTGACTCGCAGGCCGACTCGGTGCATGATGATGAGCCTTCAGTTTCACCATCCCAGCCGCTTGACCTTTCGCCTCGAGTCATGATAAGAGGGAGGGATACCAAGACTCGTTACAATGGCTCCGGCATATTCGCGAATCTTATTGCGCAGGTAATAACTCTAACAACCCTCAAGTGTGAAGCAGCTCATTAACTTGGCCCAGTTTCCGGATCTCAGATCATTTGCAGAAGAAATCCGGCTATCTAGCCCTCACCTTTCTGCCCTTCGATACGATCTGACCAGGGTCACGAGGGGCCTCTGGAAAGTGAAGATCCTGAGCCAGCCCATTGAAAACCCGGATACGCTGTCTCTGATTGCGATGCTTCCGTCTCGACAGACCGTTGACGAGCTGGTCATTCTATTCCTCACACATATTGAGTCTATACATAGGATACTCCACATTCCCACGTTCCTAAAGGAACTAGAAGAATTCCGGGATCAAAGTTCTAACCCGAGCCTTGTATCCCCGGCATTTGTGGTCCAGCTGCTCCTCGTACTTGCTTGTGCCTGGAACCTTGCAGACTTCGCTACTCTTGAACAGAAGAATGGATCTAGCCTCCCATGTTACACCGCCATCGAATGGATTATGTATGCGGAGAAGTGGATTGAGAACGCTCAGATCAAGCGATCAGATATCACGGTTCTTCGATTGCATATACTTCTGGTAACTGCTAAAAAAGCCCACGGGATGAATCGGAGCAAAGCATGGCTCACCACCGCGACTCTAGTGAAGCAAGCCATGCTGGCTGGGTATCATCGGGACACCAGCCTATACACCAAGATTTCCCCATTCAACCAGGAGATGCGCCGGCGCATATGGATCACTATCGTGGAACTGGATCTCCAGGTATCTTTTGAGCGGGGAATGCCACCATCTGTACAGGAATCGGACTATGACACTCTGGCTCCCTTAAATGTAAACGACATTGACCTTTACGAAACAATGGAAGACCTGCCTTTAGAGCATTCGTTGGAAGAGTTCACCGACTGCTCTTTTCAGGCATTTCTGTCCCAATCTCTTCCGTTGCGGCTAAGAGCTTGCCATTTAATGCACTCTCCGCGGCTCAGATGTCGCTACGAGGAGGTCCTTCGCCTGGATTGGGAACTGAACCGGCATATGTCGAAAATACCTAATTGGAAGACCTCCGAACTTGGCAACATTCAGATCGCAGACAAAGTGACTTTGACAAAATATATGTTGGAAAACAAGATTGGCCTAAGCCTTCTATCCATTCACACCCCATTTGCGATCGAAGCGTCACAAGAGCCGCTCTTCGCTCCATCCGCCCGGTCACGGCTGGAGCTGGTGACTATGATGCTATCAACCCAGAAACGACTGAATGAAACGTCGAGATCGCTATCGCTTAGCAACCTCGGTGACTGGACTGTTCAAGCGTATTGCTCAGTGTGCCAGTTACTACATGAGGGAACCGGGAGTCGTGGTATGTACTCCGATAATAAACCGAATAAACACTAGGCACGAGCCAATGCTAACCTAAACAAGGAATCAATTCTATTTCCCTCATTCATACACTCTCTGGGTTACCGGAATCCTTGATCTCTTTGGTGGAGATGGCGCTTACTTGTATGGAGACCCGGCTTCTTCTGGTCGTCAAAGGGGCAAAGGAATATTTTTTCATGTCCACCATTCTGGCGCTAGTCAAGGCCAAATTATGGCCGGTGCAAGCAACGGTCTATAAGCAGGAGGTTGTAGAGCGCGTCATTCTATTTGCGCAAACACTTTTCACACGGCACGCCAATTGCGCTCACTTAGGAGAATTGGGAATGGGAAGTTTCAAAACCAATCAGGTGCGTATACATCCCTAACCTCTAGCTTTATGTCACACTTGCGGGGCATGATCACTGACGTATTCTCAATTTGCTTTACAGATCCCGAGTTTGAATGGCCTTCAAGGATTGCCGGCGCCGTTGGTCCCCGAACCCAGTATTCCCCTGCAAAATGATTTCGGCATGATGGTAAGCTTCAGATCAAAACACTAGCTGTTCCCCGTTACTAATATCATGCTAGCCACCTGGAGTTTTGGACCCCTTCCTGGAAGCGTTTGACTGGGGAGATATGTCGGGGTTTGCTTTCGAATAGTCGCGCTCCTCGTCTGCACGAGAGCTATCGCAATTCTTAACATCCCTGTTAATTGACAATCGACGATATCTTTCTCCGTACTCCTACTACTATGTCTACTACAATTGGCTATGCCTTCCATGACTTTCCAGCCCTAAGCGCCTCAACTACATTCGGGCACCCCAGCTTCCGGCGTCGTCGATCGAGCTCTATAGTTAATGTATAATTGGCGTTCTTGTGTGATGTACTCGGAGTCCTCCGTAGTTGCGTGTCATCCGCGATCCGATCGGCACTGAATGACGGAAGCCTGGACTCCTTAGATCGACCATTCCTGTTTCTTGTTTCCAGTCAATTGCGTCTGCTTTCTCCACGTGCGCCTGCTTATCTGCGTCATGCTTTCAGGTTCTATCTCTGCATGAATTGCTTATTCGGCGTGTTAGTGGGCCGCGTCGCGCCCGGGACGATCGGGTCTTCTACGGAGTATCTTGTGCTGCCTTGCCTGGTGACGGTCGGTACGTACATCTACATCTAAATTTTATTCGTCTAGGGGCCTCGAGATGACGATGGCTATATTACTTGCCTAGATTTCCGACCGCCCCCTCGATTAACGTGATTTCCCCAACCCAGCTGGCCCAAGACGCCAATGGCACCTATCAAACTGGTTGGGCTGGTCCTCTGGCTGTACCTTGCAGCAGCGACTGCGCTGGATTCCGACGTCTTCTCCGACACGACTGATTACCCTCTTCCCAACCAAGGTCATGTGGCCGCGCACGACCCAAACAATAGTACGATATAACGACCAGTAGTTTTACCTGTTCAAAGGTGGAGTGGAGATAGATCCCTGTCTTTCGAGCTTCCAACCTCGACGGACCGTGGGAAAGCATTGGCACCGTGCTAGATGGCCTGAGTACCATCGAGAAACAGAACCGCCGACGTCCATGGGCCCCAACGGTGACCCAATGGAAGAATCGCTTCTACTGTTTCTACTCAGTTAGCAAAAACGGAAAGCGGAATGGTGCTATTGGTCTCGCTTCCTCCGATTCAATCGAGCCAGGGACATGGTCTGACCATGGAGCCCTGATTAATACCGGGAACGGCTCGCTGTCCGATATCTACCCTTATAATGTGTCGAATGCAATCGACCTGGCCTTTTTTGTGGACCAGGAGACGGGGAGGCCACGCTTGCTATATGGCAGCTATTGGGATGGTATATTCCAGCTACCGCTGACGGACGATCTCTCTGTTGAGAACCCGAGGTAGCCGGCTGCGGATCATCTTGTCTATCTACCGGATAAAAAACAGAAGCCTGACGAGGGCTCGTTTATGAGCTATCGGGCCCCCTATTACTACGTTTGGTTTAGCCATGGGCAATGCTGCCGATTTGACGTTCAAGGGGTTTCTGAAAAAGGGAAATGAGTATGTGGTAGCGAGCGTCTAAAGTTTCTCTAAATTTTCTCAGCTAATTTAGGCTTTGTGTAGGTATAGCGTTCGTGTTGGAGGGTCCAGGAATATCCACGGCCCTTTCGTGGATTTGGACAATAGGGACTTACTTGACGGCGGCGGCACCGTGGTATATGGCTCAAACCGCAAGAAAGTATATGCCCCGGGTGGAGTGGGCATCTTACCCGGCATTGATGGCCACCCCGATGTCCTGTACTATCATTACCGTACGTCTTGAATTCGGTTGCTGGATCGCAAGCCTGTACTGACATCACGTAGTCAACACCAGTATTGGCTTCACCCAACATGTATGGATCCCACGAATACGTGGAATATTTATTGCTCACCCCTTTCTGACACGTCCCTGCAGGACGCACAGCTAGGCTGGAATTACCTCGACTATGTCGACGGATGGCCTATCCCAAGGTATTTATAACTCCCATCCTAACCCAAACATCAAATCGAAGAACTCTGCTAGCGAGGTTGTTCTCTCCCCAAAAGCCGTGGCGGCGCGAGTCTCCAGCCAACGTATTCTCTCCAAATTATCGCATTGCTGTGTATGTGCTGCCTTGTGATCGGAGTTTGTCGACAATGGATTTTGATTCAGCGCAAAAATGATGATACCCCCTTGCTTTATTGATTGCGTTCACATTTATCTGGATCTCGCGTTGATTGACCTCGTCGTTTGTGAGCGCTGGCGCTTCTAACTTGGACCAAATCCAGGCTTGCTGGTTTTCTTTTTGCTCTAGTGTGATGACGACTGGGCCGCATTTATGGGGGATCCCTTTGATGGGAGGAGCTGACAGGGTATGTACTTGGAATAGACAAGATGAATAAACTATATATATATATATATATAGTAGGTATAGAAAAAAAGAGCTGAGGATAAGTAACTACTTACGCCGTATCCAACGAGTTAAGCACCAACACCTTCGCCTTCGCCGCCTCATTCGCCCTCTGCCACATCGTAATCCTCCGCACATGCCCAGCCGCAAAATCATCGGGCCACGCCTGGTTAAACCCTGGCAATCGCCTCCCCGGTTCTCCCTCCGCCGGCTCCCCAGCCAGGATCCTGAGCTGCTCAAAGTAGGTCTCGAAATCAGGATATACCATCAGAAACCCGGCTGCGTCGCCCTTGACAGCGATTCGGTCCTCCTCCCACTTCTTTTGCTCGGATAGTGGTGGGAGTGAAGCTTTTCCCGAGAGGACGCGCGCTGCGGCAACGGCTTGCCATTCGAATACTTTGAATGTGAGACCTGCTCCGACCTGGTATTGGTATTAGGTGTTAGTGGAGAGATATCATTCACCTAATAAAAAAAAAAAAGAAAAGGGGAAGGACGGACCGCGCCTATAAACACAAGCGACGGATCCGACTGATGAAAAACATGCAGATAGAGATCCGGAACCCGATTATTGCGAATCGGAATATCAGGGAGGAATGGTAAAGTCCATGAGAACCCCGTGCCGAAGATCAGGTGGTCGACGTCTGAAACGGAGCTGCCGTCTTCGAAATGCACTGTCCTGGTTCCGTTGTCGTCACTTTCGATATGGGAGATGGGGGCGCGCCGCTCGATCTGCGGATGCTGGAAGGCGTGGTCGCCAAAGTAGATGTTGTATTTGCCGCGCACGACGGCGTAGATGGGGGGGTTGGCGGAGTTGATTAGGCTTACTGCTGTGTCTGCGGCGGAGACGGAGGCGCCAATTGTTATTACTTTCTGCGGGTTTGATTAGTACCCAGTCTTGGTGTGTTCTGGGGATGTCCATGTGTACAACCAACCTTTCCTTGATACTTCTTCGGCCCCCGATATTGTTTCGCATGGATCACGCTACTGGGATACCGATCTGCGAACTCCTTCAGCCCCGGGATAGGCGGCACATAAGGCACATGGTAGTGACCAGACGCAATCACCAGCGCATCAAAACACGTCTCAGTCCACCAATAATCCAACGTGCCCGACTGTCCAGCCCTCCGCAGCGTCAACGTCCACGTCTTCGTCTCGGGGTCTTTAACAGCCCGCTCAACGGTCGTATTATACTCAACGAGATCCTGATACCCATTCCGGTTCAACAGATCCTCAACATACTGGCAAATAACCCGATGATGCCGAAACGGCGTATCAGGGCCATGTAGCCCAATCGACCAGTCGGAGCGGATTTCAGGAATTCGTTCTTCGGCGCCTGAGTACTCCATAACCGAGGCGTCGACGTTCGTGTGCAGCCCCGGATAGATATGGGAGTCGGTATGGCGATGTGCTGTCAACGACGGCGTATACCGGGGCAAGTTTGAAGGAATTTCAACTGGTTTGTCTGCTGTGCGTGTTGAGAGGCGGTTGATGTCTAGCGGCTCTGCTTGTTCGTTTTCTCGCGATACCCTGCGCAGGTTAAGCCGGTTTCATTTCTCTCCGTTGAAGTTGGGGATATTCAAGCAAGCATACCAATTCCCACCGGCTCTCTCTTGCCTCTCAAACACGCGGACAACGTCGAATGCACCCTCCTGCACGAGGGCATCTACTGCAATTGCCCCAGACGGCCCCGTGCCGATGACAGCAACTCGCTTAATGGGCGGCATGACGATGGAGAATCTACAAGGATTCCTCTACTACCTATAGTTCCTTACCGTCGGCAATGATCCCACCAACGTAACATCAGAGGAAATACTGCAGTTCCCCTCAGCGCTTTAAAGCATCTAGGTATGATGGATAACAAGCCGGAAAGGCCGTAAAACCCCCCCCCCCCCCCCCCGACCATTCTCAAAAGAAGCACTGTGGTTGGCTGCAGTGGATATTATCCCATTGGGAGCTCAAATCACATCATTTGCGGTGTATATTGGTCGGTGGAGGGGTGTTCGTCTGTCGAACCAACACGTGGAGTTCTGCGGGGAAAGAGCTAGGGCCGTTGATAGTGGCTAGGTCGGCGATATCTTGGGCTTGGATCTGGGTTAGTTCTCATGAGTGGTGTTTTAGTTCTCGTGAGTGGTGTTTGTTGTGCTGCTGTTGTTGTAGAAGTGTACTTTTGTCGCTGAAATTGTGGTACGCCGGTAATTTAAATAATTCAGGTAATTTGAGTAATTTATCTTCTCGGCCGATAAGAGATGCATGCATAATTATGTAACCACCGAAGTGCATATGTTATGCAACAAGCCTTTGGAAGGTTATCATCAGGCACTTCAGAGTTCAGGGGTTAAATTAATCTCTCAGGCCGAGCTAATTTCGATGCCGGGTATAAACAGGGCCGTCCGAACTTCTGAGCTCTGAGTTCTGTCTGCTTGAAACAACAACGCGCGGCTTTTACCCGCAGTTGAACCAGGGGTCGGCCATCCACCAAATCAATCCTTAAAACAGCTCATACAACTTGAGGACCTGGGAAGGAAGAGAACCTGGGAAATGCAGTGCCATCTTCCACAAGCCTGAGACGGCAGAGGGCGAGGTCAGCTTCCCTACCCACCCGTCTCGGTCCCCGGGGGGTTGAGACCTGGGTGGGATGAGCTCTCGCATTGACTACATTGACCGCAGCGGGTTAAACGGCTCATCCTAGGATCTCTACTCGGGATAGGTTAGTTAATCGGTCAACAAGGCTGGACTTCCCCTTCGAGTCTTTGACCCTGCAGGTCCAGGTTGCAACGATCGTCCGTCGAAGCGAGCTATGCGGTAGAATACTACCTGATGGAGAGGATCATCCCCAATGACATTTGCGATGGCTGCCGTCTGACATGGGAGTTTCATCACAGCCTCGAGGTTGAACTTTGCCATCCTCCTTCACGACTGCGGTCTTTGCGGATCTTATCTTCATGTGGATATCATCCCGACAAATGTTCTCCAAGTCTGTGCCTTCTAGACGAGTTGACTGTGGTCGGATATTTGATCGAACGTTCGAAAGACCTGAGAGTAACCACGGTTCGTATGCGTCAATTGATCTGAACCCTGATCGAGACGACGGGATCGAGTCATCTCGGTCCTTGGGGATGAAATCGAAACTCCAGAGTTCAAAATCCAGCCACGACGGAGTACAGATCTGCACATGGACAACCAGTTGATGGGCCACTGATGGCCGTGTCCTTGGGCTCCCTGGTCGGTGGATGGTCAGGCTCGCCACCAGTTGACCTTCGGACTCCGGTGGCCTGAGATAGCGAGTGCTGATCACCGGAATAGGCATTCCCCCCCCAAACCCACACTTAGCACACCCAAGCTTCCAGCCATTCTTCAAGGGATGACGAAGATGATGAGATGTGTTGCTCCCAGGGCTCACGACAGCCAGCGTTTTGAGGTTATCGTGTATGGACGAATTATTACCTCCTTTCGGCTGCCCCGTGGTGAGAAAGCGACGATCGCAGTCGAATTAGACGTGACACCCCGTTTCAAGACCAGGATTAAGCCCCTGTTAGCGTGGATTCGTCATGCTGTGAAGATGCTGCGCGTCCCCACAAGGACCCAGGACCAGAGGGTGGCTTGCCCAGCAGTGCCAGGGCTTTTCGCTATGGCGGCGTGTGGTCTTTGGTCTTTATACGGTGAGTCTCTCGCATTATTGCCCAATATTTCTGTTGACACTCGAACTCCATACTGGTGTCGAATTTTTGAGCTGTGCTGAATACTAGTGCGGGAAGACAGTTTTCACAGACGGCATAACACGATCTCGTCGATCAATATCATCGGCTGGCTCAGCAGATAGTGATCAACCTTGATGGGGCCGCACAAAGATTGAGAATGGAAAACTTGCCCTGCGGCCCGCTGGGCGATATGCGAGGACGAGTGTAACGCCACAGGCACGGCTCGGTTCTATATCTAACTCGCCGAGTGATAGACACGTCTCCGACGATCAGCCAACGGTTCTATACCCACATGTCATAGTTACTCGATAAGAATCGTATGCAGGATTCTCGGCACTCTCAAAGATTTACCACAATCTTTCGGACTGCCGACCACACGCCATTCGAATCAGGACACGGCAGACTTTCCGAAAGAGTCGTATTCGCAAGCATGGAGTCATAGTTTCCGAGGTTTCACCAGTCTTATAGTATTCTGATGCCAAGTAGATATGCTTGCACTCTGCAGAGTAGCTGCTGTGCCAGATCTGAACCCTGTTTCCGTTCCACGTTCCTTGCGCTAGTACCTTGGGCTCCTGAAATGTCTCTCCAGCTATAAAGGCCGCACTCTCATCTCTTGGGGATTTCGAAAGTTGACCTTGCTAGTTGCCATTCCTACACTCACTTACTCAAGTCCAACCACTTCCGCTCACTTCAAACCAACCCTGGTATCCGTGGTCTACGTCAGTTTTTTTTTTTTCTCTAATACTATATTATATCGTTCTTTATACCGACACAATTTCCAAGATGAGATACTCCGTCATTGCTTTCCTCGGCCTCGTGGGCGCCGCCCTCGCACTTCCTGCCACCCCAAGCAGCAGTGCTACCCCTACCTCCAGCAGCAGTGTCACCCCGACCAGCAGTGCTATCCCAACCAGCAGCGCCATTCCCACTAGCAGCGCCATCCCGACCGGCTTCCCGACCGTGATCCCGGGTTTCCCTACCGGCTTCCCCGGCTTCCCCGGCCTCGGCGAGGACGGTGAGGGCACCTCCTCCATCAACGTTAAGCGCGGCGATGGTCTCGACGACCTCATCCATGATCTCCTCCCCTCTGGTTTCCCCGACCTCGGCGAGATCATCGATGACTTCCTCCACGGTCACTCTACCTCGCTCCCAACCGGCACCCCGACCCCGACCCCGAGTGGCACTCCTACCCCCAGTGTCACTCCTACTCCCTCCACCACCCCCACCGGCTTCCCCTTCAAGGCTTAAGGGGTTGAGTGTTTGTGAGACGAGTACATGACAATGCGTACACGACATGTAACAACACTGCCGGTCGGTCGGTCGTTTCGTTGAGTCTGTGGTCTGGTGTGGTCTGGTGTGGTCTGGTGTGGTCTGGTCTGGTCTGGTCTGGTCTGGTCTGGCCTGGTAGAGGGAGAGTGTGCACGGGGTTCGTTTTGGATCCGTAGTGGTTTCAGTTTGGAGGTGTCCGTTCGTGTTCAGTTGGTAAAGTTCGATGTCTAGATTAGTGGAACGGATGTATCCAGCGTCAGTACATGATCAACTGGTGTGTTTTCAGAAGTTTGCTTGAATAGGTATAGACTATAGATACGCTCATTTGATACAGGGGCTGGGCCTACTGTTGTTGATATATACATGATGTTCTCCTCATCCTCCTCCTCCTCCTACTACTACTAGTAGTAGTAGATGATCTATAGCCTGACAGCCGAAGACTGAGATCATTTTAGCTTATCGAGTAGCTCTCCAATCCACCACATTAACCTGAACCATTCAACCATTCAACCTACGGACAAGCGCTGCTGTCTGCAGATGACCTAATAATAATAATAATCATCATAATCACCCCCCCCCTTCACGCCCACCACCGCTAAACATCTAATCCCGTGCGTGCAGTATTCAATAAGTGAACCATGTCCTCCGTCGCATTTTTCTCCTTTCCCTAGATAGTGGGGGACGCGTATGAGAGTCCACTCTCCGTATTAACTGGACAAACTTCTAGTGAGTTGTTTCCGATCAAAAACCAACTCAACCGAACTAATGTAAGACAATAGACTCGCCAGCTGATGCTTCCGGAGGTTGACAAATACCTTGGGAAGGTGCGATATATGTTCATTTTCCATCTCCAGTGGAGGTCAGGTTATCATCTCCTAAGAAGATGGAAAGGGATTTTGTCCAGTCCAGATAACCTTGATTGATCAGCTCTGCTCTCCCCCGATATCATGAGTCGTTGTGCTATATTCTAAATAGTTGCTTTCCACCAAAGCTCCCTTAACTAAGCCGTTGGTTCTGGGGACAGAATCAGACGGCAGTGCCAACATAAGACATAAAAGTATTGATACTCGTGGTCTGGTTGATTCCTGGCCCCCGGAACACCCTTCTCGGGTCCGATAATGTATTCCTCCTTGTTGAATTTTTTTTTTTTTTTTTTTTAATTGCCTGTTTGCCTTTTGATGATCTAGCAGTTTCAACACAGGCAATTTCAGGTTGTCACGCTGGCTTTAGTTGTTAGTGCTCCAGCCATATTGCCCGATCCTTGCACATTGTTACGGTGACCTCTTGGGCCTTAATTTGCTGAAACAACGATTTGGCCTTGTCTGAATTTTCTCCCATTCTGACGGGGTGCCCTTGAAATCTCGGAGGAAAAATCTTACAGCTTCCTGCTTGCGTAGGGCTCGGCGATCCACTTACGATGTAGTAGTTTCCCACGTATCTGTGATTTGAAGCTGTTTTAAGCCCTAGGAGCCACATGCTCACCTCTCCTCTTCAATTGAGGGGAAAAGTTGGCCTTCAGAAGCAGTGCTGTTGTCTATTATATCGGAAAATGTGGACCTGGGATTTCGGCAATCTGAGCATTGCTTCCGACGACACCATTGGATTAGATTGATGCAGCTAGATGCATGACCTTTTGCTTCTTGATATATGGATGGCCATTCTTGTACAGGATGACATGCTACCATATTGATAGGTCGATATCATCCACGATATATATCTTCAAAGACACTTGGACTGGGATCACCATCTTGGTCTTGTCTTTTCCTCAAGAAGAAGACGAAAATGAACAAAGTAGAGTTGTGAGCCTAGGCGAGTTTCATCAAAGGAGCGCACGCCGCCAGACCCTAGTGCCTTAACAATTTCATTGCCAAGCTGTTGAAGTCGGAGTCCAGATCTCGAACCGCGACACCAGAGAGCCAAAGACAACCCGCACTGCGCTATCAATCTAAGCGTCTCGTCGTGTCGCCAATGGATTGCGAGCGACCGAACAGTCCATCCATTTGGCACCTAGGCAGGCGGGTCAAGGCCATTTCACCGGTAAAATAACATTCCCAGCGGCGGGGTTCATGTCAATGATCAGGAGTCAGGGGTAGCTGCAGGAGGAACGGGACTCGTGAAGGAAGCCTGTTCGCAGAGGCCTTAACAAAGAGTTGTCGAGAGTCCCTATGCATCGGCAGGAAGCTCTTTGAGAAAGAGGCTATCCTCGTGGTCGGCAGATTGCGTAGTATGCATTATCAGGCAGTAACTTTATAATCGTGTTAGAACAGGCTTCTAGCATAGCCGTGGATGGTTCTACATATCGCTATCGTGGATACCACACGGTAAGGGAGTTCGATTGTTGGATGTCTGTCTGCCCAAATCACGCCAGCACGAGTGCAGGAAGTCTTTCCTGTCATAAAGGTCGCCCACTCGAGACTCGTGGGGATTTGATAGGGATTTCAGGGCTACCAACGGCTCCCCAGTGAACCGGAGTCAGTAGGTAGGGGTATGGTACTTAATTACGATGATAAGGGGCAATAGCGCCTTCATTCAGGCTACCCAAAGTGCTTGATTCGGTTAACTGAGCTTTTCGATTAATTCAGATTGGCCTACTTCTGTCCGTTGGATCGCAGGGCTATCAGTACGATCAATATCAGTCGTCTCAGGAGTGATCTCAACGTCAGGGTCGGCTTTCTGGTGGACGAACAAAAGAATGATTATTGGAAGAGAGAAGAAGAAGGTCAGTAGGGGGAGAAGAGGGGTCTATATAGACGAGATGCTGGGCCTTTGATTCACTGATCTTGTTGAAGTAGGAGAGTGAAGAAGTTGTATGAAGGTAGAGTTACCGTCCCTATAAACATATTTACAGCTTCCGGATGCAGGATGCTGAATATTCCTGGCACTGACATATTCAAGGGATACACCTCGCAGTCTGGGCGTGGACTATTCTGGACTGTAATCTTGGCGAGACAAAGAAATGGATATTTTTTTTTTATGTCCAATGGCCACCTAAGTTTCTGTGTAGTGTCAAGGTCAGTGTCGAGTCTTCGTAGACCAGAGCCTACAAAAAATAGAGCCAAGGTGGATGGAGTCATGGACAGCAAATTTTTTGGCCTTGGCCCTTGGCTGTCACCAGAAGACGAGAATGCAGTCTGTCAGATGATCCGAATAAATTATAATTAGTTTAATAAATCCCATCCGCCCAGGAATAAAAGTGGTGAGGTCGAAAAGGGGCACAATAATACAGGAGAAATAATAATATAATAATATCCGAGCTCACCCTTATTTCCCCAGGTTCTACAAACCCGCAAGGGGAAGGTGACCAATTCGCCCGGGCCCCTTGAGTTCTGGGAGTCTCGGACTGGGACTGAGAGGCAAGAGCTCCAAAGATCGACAATCTGGGATCATCATCGCCTGCGTCGGCACTTAGATCGAACTACGGAGGAAACAATTTGCCACTCAACGAGTCGACGCTCGGCAGATTTGAAGCTACGGATGCTGGAGCCAGGCGGCAGTGATCCAGAGCGAGAGAGCGAGCGAGATAATATAGGGGGCGAGAACCCACGGACCCCGAGCCAGAGGACATGGCAATGAGAATTCCGAGATCTCGTTCCACGTCTTATCCGTGGACTTGGATTCGTGAATTCGATTCTTGGGACCTCAGCAGAATGGGCCAATTTGGCCAAGGAACTGCCCACTCACAGCCAGGAGGATCGCGCCAATCAGTGCGTCGAGCTGTCGGTGCGGGTTGCACCGATGAGCTGTGCTGCCCACGGTGTTTCACTTTGACAAGAAAGCAGGGGCTTCTGAGAATTCCAATTGCATCCCCGTTGATGTTGATGAATCCGAAGGTCACGCAGCATCTGAGCCGGAAGTAGAGAGAGTCGAGCCGGAATTGATTGGGATCAGTAAAGTTTTCTACCAGCAGCATGACTCAGCCGTGCTTCCCTGTTCCTTGCTTGAAGGTCGCCGCTCATTGGCTTCCGGATGCTGGGCACTCCCGCTGATCCGCACGCCTCTGCCCGGAACGGACTAGAGCAAAGCCAAGTATCTGAGCGTAGCCCCAAGGAGCCTAGTGGATTTCCCTTTTGGGCTGACCCCCCCTGAAGGCCGACCATTAAGATTCTAATAATATTGTACTATTTTAATATTTGGCTGCAGAAAGTAGAAACAAAGACATCCCCAACTTCAAAGACCGCAAAAATTAAAAAGAAAAAGCATCACCTTCTTCCCCATCGTCCAACTGCGGGCTTTCGGCTAGTCTGATAGTGATAGCCTATAGGTTCAACATAATCCAAATGACTTCTTTTGACTAATTCCCGCTCTGCCCTGGTCGGAGACTCGTAGCTAGCCTAGTGTGTCTGTGTGTGCGTTGTCGCCTGCCTCCTCGTTTGGACTTCCGGTTAAGTTGTTGGTTCTTCTCCCCCTTCGGCCTTCAACCCCCTCTCTTCAATCTTGACCCTCGCCTCCTCCGACTCCTCCAGCTCGTTGAGTGGGCTTCTCAATCCCATCCTCGTGCGCTTCGTTCGCACGTCCGTTCATTCGCACGTCCGTTCATTCTTTTGTATTCTCCCACGAACTGTCGCTCTTTCCGGGCCCTTCTGCCCCTTTATTGTCCCTATCTCGGCAGCATCAGCCAGTCCAGTCTGGTTTATCCTCCGGCCTGCACCTGTCGTACCACGCTCTTTTTTTCTTTTTTTTTCCTCGTCCGCCATCGACGAGCTCGACAATGACCCTCCTTAGGAACCTGGCCCTCTTAGCGGCCTGCGTTGGCCCTGCCATCGCCCAAACATGGACGCACTGCAATCCCACCAAGCACAGCTGTGATCCCAACCCAGCGCTGGCAACAAACCACACCTGGTCCTTCAACTCGACCCTCGACAAGAAGCTCTGGAACACCACCAATGGCGAAATCAACTACACCGACGACGGTGCCGAATTCACCATCGCCAAAAAACTGGAGTCGCCGACTCTCCAGTCCACCTTCTACATCTTCTTCGGCATTGTTGAAGTGCACGTCAAGATGGCCCCCGGCGCTGGTATCGTGAGCAGTGTCGTGCTGCAGTCGGACGATCTGGATGAGATTGACTGGGAATGGGTTGGCTACAATACGACTGAGATCCAAACCAACTACTACAGCAAGGGTATCACCGATTACAAGAATGGCGAGTTCTTCTATGTTGAAAACGCCGACACCGAGTTCCACAACTACACCACCTACTGGACCCAGGACAAGCTGGAATGGTGGGTAGATAACAACCTGCTCCGGACTCTTACCTACGACGAAGCGAAGAATGGCTCTGCAAGCACTTTCCCGCAAACTCCCTGCAATGTTCGCTTTGGTATCTGGCCCGCCGGTGACCCTGACAATGCCAAAGGCACCATTGAATGGGCCGGAGGTCCAGTCGATTACAATGCTGGCCCATACACCATGACGGCTAAGGATGTGCGAGTCCACGACTTCCACACCGGGAAAGAGTACATATATGGGGACAACTCTGGCTCTTGGGAGAGCATCAATGTCATTTCGTGAGTCCCTCAATCACCACTCTCACCCCATATACAACTACTAATGCGCGACGCAGAGGTAACTCTACCGCCGCGGACGAAATCAACAAACCCCCGCCAAAGTCGCTATCAGAAAAATGGCACGATCTACCTCAAGGTGCCAAAGCCGGCGTCTACATTGGAGCCGTCGCTGCCGGTGCCATTCTAATAGCCCTGTTCATCTTCTTCTTCATCCGCCAACGCAAGAAGGGCCGTCTCGAGCACGCCCTCGGCGACACCAAGTTCACCAGCGAGCGGACCGAGATGAACGACTTCCAGACCAACTGGAGGCAGAGTGAATGGAAGCACGGGGGCTACCGGCCCGTTCAGTAGTTGCGAACCTTGCTGCAGACTAGCCCCACGGAAAAAAAGAAAAAGAAAAAAAAAGAAAAAAAAAAGACGAATCCTGTTCCCGACGATGTACAAGACCCTTTTGTTCCCGCCCCCCAACCTCACCGACCACGGTCTCGACCCACCTGCAAGGGCGTCCTCACAGTCACCGCTGCATTATTTGACTGTCGACACGAAGCCAATCTCCCCTGCGCCGGCTTTGCAGGCGAATCTCGCGCGGGGCCTGTTCCCAAACATCTAGTCGAAACCGTCGAACCCCCTCGGATCACGACTGCTCTTCTCCTTCCTTCCTTCCTTCCTTCCTCCCTCCTCGCCTTCTCTCTTCTCTCAGCGCAATATTTCTCAAATCTCCTTGCTGACGTTTAGTATCTGCCATACTCTCTCCGTTTGGTTTGGTTCACGACCGCTCCTGTTTGTTTTTGCTTTCCCACTTTTCTCTTCCTCTTTCTCTTCTCTGTATATACCTTGTCCTAGTGTGCTTGTCTTCCTCGCGTGGGCCCACCCTATCCTGTCCTATCCTGTTTTCTCTCGGCGCAGGCTCTCTCTATTGACCCTCAGAGCTATCCCGGCCCCATCCTAATTTTGTCTTCGGGGCAGCACCATGGTTGTGTTGGTGCCCTCGATTGGCCGCGTCGGTTTTCCTGTACCACTATAGATCTCACTCTCACTTTCACTCTCGTTGTAGGGTCTGGTCGCGCATTCAAGGCGTCTAGGATTCAATTGCATATACCATTCACTCGCTTCAATTATTTAGCACTGCCACTACCATTACTATTACTACTATAGCGTAAGCATTAAGGTTCCTATGTCATATCTATTATTCAATATTAACATGCCCCGGCGACGGCGGCACATCTCCATCCCCCTCCCAAACAACCGCCTCAGCACCCAATTCAAACTCAATCACCCCACCAGCTTCCATAACATCCCCATGCTCAAACCAGTTCCTCCCCCAAGCCTCCCCATTAATCCTAACGCTCTGCACAAAGTACCCGTCTTCCACATTTGTCGCGAGAATCCGTAACGTGTTGTTCCCGTTGATGGTCATATTGAGGTCCCTGAACCACGGCGATCCAAGTAGGTATGTTTTTGTTGTTACCATTGGGTAGATTCCTAATATCGACCAGAGGAGCCAGGTGTTCATAGCGCCGGCGTCGGAGTTTCCGGGGATTCCGTAGGGGGTGTCGTGGAAGCTGTGGATGTTGGGTGTTGGGGTTAGTATCTGTTGTTTTTATATTTTTTGAAGGGGGCGGGGTGTTGTATAATGTATCTAACTGTGTACTGACTATTGATGAGCAAGCTCTCTGGATCGTTGGACGCTTTTGTATTGCTTGTTGATGTAGTTGTATAGATAGGGTGTTGCAAAGTCTGGTTCGTTTCTTGAAATAGGTATGGTTTGGTTAGTGATTTCGCTTGACGTACTTTAGGTGGTAGAAAGGTGGACATACCCGATATTCATTAGAGTTGTTATGCCAGCGCCGTTGGCGTCTAGAGGTTGGACTGAGGTGTTTGGTTTGAACTGTTGATGTTAGTTGATCATCGTTGCGGTTATGTGAAAGGCGTAGTAGTACCATAAGGTCTAACCGAGCTTCGAATGTCTCCGGGCCGCCCATGAAGTCGATTAGGGTTTCCATGTCGTGGGGGATTACGAAGGAGTATTCTATAGCGGTCAGTATCCAAAAAAAAAAAAAAACCTGATATAGAATGTGGGACCGAGAACTCACCCCAAGGTACGCCTTCATAGGTATAATCACTCCACTCGCAACCATAACAATATAGCGGATCGTATCCCGAGTTATTGAACACGCCGTCCGAGAACCTCGGGGCCAGAAACCCCGTAAAGTTCAAACTCTCCACCTCGGGATTCCATATCTTCTGCCATCCCGCTGAACGACGGAGGTATTTTTCCTGCTCGCCAGGCATCTCGCCGGCTGCGACCTGGCTTACAGCAAAGTCATTCAGACTATACTCCACTGTGCGAGAAATGCAGCGGGTGCTTCGGTCTTGAGAGACATAGCCTAGTTCTATCCAGTCGACGAGGGCACCACGGCCTTCTTTTGTGCTAGCAGAGAAATCCGTTGGGTCATGGGTGTTGTAAGGGACGACCTCGGCGTTGGTTTTTATGGCTGCATAGCCGTCTGTCCAGTTGATTGCCCCGCGTAGGCCTTTCACATATGCATCTGCCAGTACATTGTCGGCATTTGAACCTCCTTGTACAAGTCCGTTCCAGTTTCCGGAGCGTCCGTCAGGGAGAAATCCTTGGTGTCTGTTTGCTATGTTAGTGGCTGTTTTTCTTGGTCCTGCGAGTTGGCCTTACCTCCATATGTCGATCAACCCACGGATCATTGACTCATAGTAAACGGGCTGAAAGATATGGTAGAAGCTAACGGTGCAGCGAAAGATATCCCCTGCGAGATGTCAATAGACTGCAAGACTATATTGGGGGAGGGACTGACAGAGAGTGTAAAAATCGTCCCATGATGGCTCATCTGACTCCCAGAGCGGGTTCTCGCCGGTCCTGTCGGATGGCATCAGGTGAATAAAGTATAGAGAGCTATACAGCAGCCGCACGGTTGTCAAATTCGCAGAGTCGTCCAGTGGCACTTGGATTTTGCTGAAAACATTATTGTTCCATTCTTGGACGGCCGAGTCTACTGTATCATTAAGCCTCCATGACGGTATCTCAGACCGAATATAAGACTGCGCCCTCTCGGTAGAAATAAAAGAGATGCCTATCTTTGAGGAGATGTCCGATTCTCCATCTGAATCCCAGGTGAAAATTGCACCAACACGGTCATTCATCGGCCCCGACGTTGCAGAGTCAGTCAGGTTATCATAGACGGGGAAACTTGGCTGTCCATTTGCAAGGCCTTGACAACCCCGCATAGAATCCGTATTCGGTCCTCTAAAGACTTGAGCGCTGTCCGGCTCCACCTTGAATTCTCCATAGAAGTAGACAGTAAACGGCGCGCCTACCGATCGGGTAAGTATAGACTTGGGCAGAGGTCCAGAAGGGTGCGTTTACCATTATTCCAGCCTCCAACGTATGTTCCATAACCGGAATAGGATTGCCCGTTGTTATGGATTTGGATATCTCCGCCAACGTAAAATTGACTGTTGGGATCAGTTGGCGATCCTGGAAGATACTGATCTAGAGTCAGTTTCAACACGTGTTCAGAAGATCAAAGGCTTACATGAGAGACATCAACCAAGACATGCTTCTCCCCAGCAGGGAAGTTATACTGAATGATTCCAGCATGACAAGAAGCCGACAGTGTTATTTGAACGCCATTTTGCAGCTGCGTCTTATAGTATCCTACCCCGGCCGTATCTTGGCCGACCTAAGCAATAATATAAGTAAGTGGAAACAAATAAGTCCACGTGGGACCAATACCCTCGGTTGATTATATGTCAAGTTGTCAAGTATGTTAACCGGCGGAGCGATGGACGTCAAAGGCATTTGCGGAATGACCCCATATTTGGGGGCACCTCCTGTGCCGCTCTCATGCATCATTGCTAAAACCACGGTTACAACACGACTGGAATTACAGATCAAAGGACATACTTATTGCAGTCACATTGCCATCCGGAGTCCAGCCTCCATTCAGCACGGCCATGCTCCAGTTCGCTGCGGTGGTGTCGATTCCAACCTTGGCTACTCCGAAGGGACGGGCACCGCCGACGAAAATGTTGCCTCCTCCATATCCTTGTCCTGGAAAAGGCCCTTCAGACCCTATAAAAGGATTCACATATTGAGAATAGTCCACTTGAGCAGCGGCGGCTATAGTAGGGCTCAAAAGCCAGACGTTTCTGAGAGACGTTAGGGGCCGCATGGTTAAATTCAGTTGATGAAGACATGTCGCTTACCATGAGGAAGAGACGAGCATATGAATTCCCCGGGCCAACTCCGCTTCCCAATGGCACCTTCCCCTCCAGCATGAACGCACCGTTGGTATCTTAGTATGCAGAGTGACCAAACAGAACAAGCAAACAGGCGATCTACATGCCAGTCGGATAAACTTACTGCTTTGGCGGGTTCTTCCGGGCCGCACAGGAGCACAATCGAAAATTGCTCCCATTAATTTTGTCCCTCTTTTTCCTTTTCTCTCTCCATCCTAATTCTATCCAATATGGGCGTCGCCTTCGACAAGTGCGAGACACGACCGGCCAACATCGAGGCCATCCTCAGCGGCCTCGACCGGTATAACCCCGAGACAACAACAGTATTCCAGGACTACGTGGTTCAACAGTGCGAGGATCGGTCATTCGACTGCTATGCCAACCTGGCTTTACTGAAGCTGTGAGTGCGCGCTCCTTTCTTTTTTTTTGCCGTTATTATACACCCCGTGATCATTATCCGGGCGTGCCTTGTTGGCTTGAATGATGTAGAATTTTCTCTTTATTATCACGTTTCCTATTAACCTGATACCCAAATTTGGACATGTTGAGTAATTATTATTCTGAAAAAGCCATTTTGAATCATATTTTTTGGCCTCAATTTGTGTTTGCGCCCGCTAATCAACCCTCTGGGCAGCTACCAATTCAACCCCCACCTCCTCCAGCCCGAGACCGTCACCAACGTTCTCGTCAAGGCTCTTACTGTCTTCCCTTCTCCCGCCTTCTCCCTCTGCCTCGCTCTTCTTCCCGCCTACACCCGGCCTTTCCCCTCATCCGAGGCTGAAGCCCAATCCGCACAGACATCCGACTTTGTCGAATCCGTCCAGAAGCTCGCTGGGCTATCTTCGCTCCTCGAGTCCGCCCAGTATGCTCAATTCTGGTCAACGCTGAACTCTGACGACCTGTATGCCGACCTCGTTGCCGATGTTGCTGGCTTTGAGGAGCTCGTCCGTATCCGCATCGCCATTGAGGTCGGCAAAGCCTTCCGTGAGATCAACGCTGAGGTTCTAGAACAATGGCTGGATGTTAGGAACCGCGAGGCCCTAGAGAAATTCGTTACTGAGGTTTGCACCTGGGAAGTCGAGAAGTCTGGCTCCAACACCGTCATCAAGGTGCCCACAAACAAGGAGAACGAGGCTCGCAGCGAGGTCAAGAGCGAACGTGTCGGTGTCGATATGTTCGGCCGAGTGATCAGGAGAGGATTTGAGCAGGCGGCGTAAGCCTTCGAAGCGACTTTTTGTTTCCTGTTCTCAATTATCACGAATAAGATCTTATGCAGATCTTGACATGTACCCGTCTACGAATACCACAAAATGGACTCTGTCCAGCTTGAATCGATGAGATGAGCTCAAGCCAAAAAATGATGGTAGGGATAGACCGGCATGGGGAGGATTGGGAAGTCAGTACTGGCGCATTTGGCGTTTTGAATTTGCTTCTCATCATTTCATCATTCTATACCAAGCTGATTTTCCTCTACCCTGTATCTACTACCTAGATCCTGAGGGAGATCCTGTCTGAGCATATCAGCGGGTGTCCACATATCAGCGAATGATACCCGCTGAATGATTAGTCGTCAAACAAACACACAACAAGTGTACTGTAATAAACCTGGAAACAAAACCATGTCTATATTCATCATCAACATAAAGACGTAAACGTAACTCTACCAGACCTATTGTGATCCTTCCCACTGCACACCAGCCCATTCCTCCCTCCACCCCACAACACCAACCTTCTGGGGCCCGCAGTTTCTGCTACAAACGCCCATAATGATAGTCCCCCATTCCATCCCTTGGTCATCCTTTCCAAGCCCAACATCCTCCCTCCCATCTTCAAGAACACTAATAGCATGCGGTACAAGCTGGAGCTCAAACACCCTCTCGCCCCCACAAGACTCACACCCCGGCATGCGACTCCCACCACTCGGCGTCGTCGTCACACCACCAATCTTGGCAAAAGAAGTGTCGTGAAGGCGTTTCCCCACAGCATCAGTATGCGAATACAGGACGGGGACACCGCGGAATTCATATCGCAGCACTTGTTCCGGGTTATGGCCTAGCCGGGTGGAGAATTTGAGGAAGGCCTTGTCGATCTCAGACTCAAAGGCATCTTTGACATCTGCACCGCCAGCGTCTCCCTCGGCATCTTCTGTTTCGATTGTGACGTTTTCGGGGATTTTGGGCGTAGGTGGGCGCGAGAGGGCTTCACCTTCGGCGTCTATGTAGAATTTTGCGTATGGTTCTGGGAACTCGGATTGTTCTGGCCACCGAAGCGGAGGGCCAGTTGGCTCGGGGCCTTGGGTGGGTGGTGGGGGGGATGAGACTCGGACTTTGTCGGCGAATGTTTCGGCGAGGGTATCAGGAGCTGGGGTTGGAGCTTTTGCGGGTGAATTGTTGGCTGGCGTAGGCGCTGGGCTAGCGACGGGGCCAGCGAACGGATTGCCTGGTTGTGTAGAAGAAGCGGGCTTTGAAGAGAAAGGGTTTGCGTTCGCGGAGATGCTGTTGATGAGAGTCGTACTTCCAAACAAACTAGCACCAAGATCTTGCTTGGGAGCCTGGGGCTGGGGCTGCTCCACCTCTTTCTTCGCCGGTTCCTGCTTTTCGGACTTCTGAGGTGGCTGGTGGCTTTTGTGATTTCTGGTCGCGCGCAGGGCTCGGATACTGCCTGGCTTTCGGCTGCATGCTTTTCGAGAGCAGGAGAAAATGTACAGTCGTCGATCGGCATCGGGAAAATGCTCGTATAGCTCGGCGTCTAGTTCGAGGAGAAGAAGCATTGGGCGGTTGCAAACTTTGCATTTGGCGAAATCACCAGGAGGCGGGGTAGAGTCGTCAATCCATGTCTATACATTGCGGTGGATTAGTATGAGTGACTTCGAGGGAAGCTTTACTGGTTGTGCCCGACATACCGGCCAGCCACCCAGATGGGTGATCGCGTCCTCAATGATTTCCTCAGAGGCGTATCCCAGCACCACCCCGGTCTCAGTGTAGTCCCCCTCATCCTCAAACCCGGAAGAGTCGCTATCGTACGGATCCATTGCGGTGGGGCCCAAAGGGTAGGCGAAAGATAGATTCTGGAGATTAGGGCTTTCAATACCAGAGGCCAGTTATCTCTCTCAAGTCCTAGTAAAGTATAAAGATCTTGGTCCTCCAGGCTGCTGCTCTATAGAAGGAAAAAATTTAAGATTGGGCGATAAGCGATATGGGGGGTAATCTGCTAATCTACTTATGGTTAGCGCCGTACCTATGGGAGCTGGTCTGATACATCGACACATCGTCAGCTTCGTCGTCAGCTTCATCATCATCCATCTCAGTCTGGTCCCTATCTTCAGACTATACGTCAATTTATTTGATCATAATATACTCTAAGCTCTCTGCTTTGACAGGTCCGGCACCCGTCTCTAGAAGATTGGAGACCGTGACCAAGTAACACAGCGGGACTAGCAATTACGCTAAGCTCCTCCATCATGGTGCTCGTCTGGAGAGGGAATAGTCTGAGATGGTGCCTATGCGTTTGGGAATTTTGCTATGCCACAGCTCTAACATTTATTTCCCTCCCCAATCTTAGTGCTTCACAATCACCCCTTGGCTCAGCTGAGGCCGGGCCGAAACAGATTGCAGTAATCGGTAAGACCTTTCGCACGTATAGAAAATCGAGCATGGATTGACATCGCAGATAGGAGCCGGCGCAGCTGGAGCATCTACCGCGTACTCCCTGCGCAAGTACGCGGGTTCACTTGGAATCCCCGTCAACATTACTGTCCTTGAGCGTGCGTCTTATGTTGGAGGCCGCTCTACGACAGTCAATGTATTTGATGACCCGGCATATCCGATTGAGCTGGGTGCATCCGTCTTTGTTAAGGTCAATTATAACCTCGTCAATGCATCCAAGGAATTTGGCCTTAACGTCAGGGGTGCCAGCGATGAGCGCCCCAATGAGAGTACCGAAAGCCTCGGCGTCTGGGATGGGAAGAGCTTTGTATTTGTGATGAAGGACTCTTCCCGCTGGTGGAATATTGCCAAACTTATCTGGCGTTACGGATTGGCTCCCATACGGACCCAGAACCTGATGAAGAGCACCGTCAATAAGTTCCTTCAACTCTACAAAGAGCCGTTGTTCCCATTCAAGTCTCTTACTGCTGCTGCTGCCTCAGTAGGTTTACTGGATGCCACCTCTACATCTGGAGATGCATTCTTGAAGAAAAATAACTTGTCACCAGACTATTCGCGAGATATAATACAGGCCAGTACGCGGGTCAACTATGGACAGAATCTGCCTTTGATTCACGGCCTTGAGTCGATGGTCTGCATGGCCACTGATGGCGCCGTGTCTGTGGAAGGAGGGAACTGGCAAATCTTTGATGGAATGCTCAAATCTGCCCAGGCAAACGTCCGACTCAATCACACGGTAACATCCATCAACCGGAACAAGGATAACACAATCACTATCAATTTTAAAGATGAACACACCGAACAAAGAGCCGAATTTGATGAAGTCGTCATTGCCGGGCCCTACCAGTATTCCGGAATCACCATCTCCCCACCTCCCGAACACACCCCAGACACCATCCCATTCCACACACTCCACGTAACCCTCTTCTCTTCACCACATCGACTATCCGGGAAATACTTCAATCTCAAAAATCCCATCGGCATCCCACCTGAAACCATCCTCACCACCCTGCCACTTGGAGTAGACCTCGGAGACACAGAGGAAGGCGTCGGCCCAGCTGGGTTCTGGAGTATCAGCACCATACGCACCGTGGATGCCACCTCTACTTCCCAAGAAGGGCCAGAGCAGCAGCACTACGTCTACAAGGTCTTCTCTCCCGAGCGGCCCACCGCCGAATTCATAAGAGACATCCTAGCCCTCAAGCAACCGGACAAAGCATCATCGTCTTCAAAGTCAAAAGAAGGCATCAGTGATCTCCCGAAAGAAGATATAAGCTGGCACCACGAAAAAACATGGCATCCTTACCCATTCTTATACCCGCGTGTAACATTCGAGGATCCGTTCCTAGCGCCTGGTATTTGGTATACCGGTGGAATTGAAAGTTTCATTTCTACGATGGAGACGAGCGCGCTTATGGGGAAGAATGTGGCAGCGCTGATTTCGCAGTCGTGGCTGGATCAGGATGAAGATGGGGATATTCGGGGCCTTGATGATTCTCCTGCTGTAGAGGGGGATGAGAGGATTGAACTTTAACTCTATAGTATATCATCTCATAGGTAGGGTACCTGCTATTTTAACTTAATGAAGTGCTGCGTTATTCCTGATATAACATCCTCAGATAATATGAGGTAGTAAGATGGCATTTATTGACGATGGTGATTCATGCTCATATTATTAATCTGTAGATATAGCTATCCGCAAATCAAGACAGAACGGCATTAAAGCCAGAAGGCGGTTAAAGCCTTTGAAAAGGGCAAACTTTTCCTGTTGAAGAAGGTGTTGAAGAAGCCAACCCAGTGCTATGTTTATTCACATGCTCATGCATATCCATATCCCGTGTCCCGCGTAAGGTTGAAAAAGCAGACCCGTAAACCCCGAATAACGCACTTCGCAACCCGATTTTATGCGCAATGATGTTGAACTCGAACAAGAGTAATGTAACAAAGAAGTAGGCAAAAAACAAAAGAAAATTGGTATCATATCCAAGAGTAGGTGTTAAATCCTATAATTTGGTCGTTTAAACGGGGAGAGGGAAGGAGCTGGCCCATTGGGAGACCTCCTTGCGCAGGTTGAGGATCTCAGGAACAGTTTCGGAGGCGACCTTAGCCTTGAAGTCCTTAAGCTTGTTGGCCTCCTTGGGGAGCTCGGCCTGGACAGACTTGCAGATGTTGATGGACTGGTCGATGTAGTGAGCGATGCGCTTGAAGTCCTCCTCACCCATACCACGACTGGTCATGGCGGGAGCACCGATACGGATACCGCAGGGGGTAAGGGCAGACTTGTCGCCAGGAATAGAGTTCTTGTTGCAAGCAATGTTGATCTGCTCCAGAACGGCTTCAACACGAGCTCCATCCAGGGCCTTGGCGCGGAGATCCAAGAGAACCATGTGGCTGTCGGTACCGTCAGAGACGAGCTTGTGGCCGATAGCTTTAAACTCTGACTCGAGCGCCTTGGCGTTCTTGATCACCTGCTCCTGGTACTGCTTGAACTCAGGGGTAGCAGCGTACTTGAGGGCAACAGTGAGAGCGGTGATAGTGTGGTTGTGGGGGCCACCCTGGTGTCCGGGGAAAACGGAGAAGTTAATAGGACCCTCAAGGTCATACAGGATGTCCTTGCCGGTCTTGGGGTCGGTGTTGCGAACGCCCTTACGGAAGAAGATCATGGCACCACGGGGTCCACGGAGAGACTTGTGGGTGGTAGTGGTGACAACATCGGCGTACTCGAAGGGAGAGGGGATGACACCAGCAGCAATCAGACCAGAGATGTGAGCCATATCCACAATGAGGTAGGCGCCGACCTTGTCAGCGATCTTGCGCATGCGGGCATAGTCAATCAGACGGCAATAGGCCGAGGTACCGGCGACCAAGCACTTGGGGCGGTAGAGCTCAGCGTTGGCCTCGAGGGTGTCGTAATCAATGATACCGGTCTCAAGATTGACACGGTAGGGGAAGGTTTCGAAGTAAGTAGAGACAGCAGAGATCCTGCACAATCCGGGTTAGCCGCGAACGCAGGTTCCACATTGATTATTGCTCTTACTTTCTGGCGGGGGTCTGGTAACCGTGGCTCAGATGGCCACCGTGGGGGAGGTCGAGACCCATTAGGCGGTCATGAGGGCGCATGAGGGCCTGGTAGACCTGCAGGTTGGCCGGGCTACCACTCAGGCACTGGACGTTGACACCCCACTTGTCAGAGTCAAGGTTGAAAGCCTTGAGGGCGCGGGACTGGCACAGAAGCTCAATTGCATCGATGTGCTGGTTTCCGCCATAGTAACGAGCACCGGGGTAACCCTCCGAGTACTTGTTGCACATGGGGGAGCCAAGGGCATCGAAGATAGCGCGGGAAGTGAAGTTCTCCGAGGCAATCAAGACAATGGATTCACGCTGACGTTGGATCTCATTTTCCTGTAGCAAGGAGTTAAGTTAGAATGTTTCGATAAAGAGAGATTCTACGACCTTGCACCGCAAAAATCAATGGGCTGTACGCTGCAACTAGCCACATACCATGATCTTAGCAACTTCAGGGTCAGCTGAGGCGAGGTGGTCCTCCATTTGCTACATCGGTGAGTCAGTCGTACTCGGGAACAGATCTGGAGCTAGCAAAGCTCAATGGAAGACTTACAGCCCGGTGGGCAGCTGACAGAGCGTAGGTGGCCATTGTGAGAGGATGTAGAGAGGGTGTAAGGATGGAAAAAAGGAGGAGAAGCTGGGATGAAGGATAGAAGGGGGGAGACGAGGAGGAGGGAGGATGAGAAGAAAGAAAAAAGTGATGGCGGGGCAGGAAAAAGTTGCCTCAGGAATCTCGACCTAAAACGTAAAAGCGGCGACTCGGACCGCGATATCGGAGTTTTCCGACTTTCTCACCGGTCCGCGGGAAACTAGGGACTAGTTGTCTTACACTCCACGAGTCCATGGTGCAGATAAAAGATCTTTTATTGATGATACGAGACTCGGCATATGTTATTCTTGTACTCCGTAGTATGTCCGGCAGTAGTGAGGACCGCGGTGGCTCCGGAGGGGTCAGCAATCGCTGTACTCTATGTGCTCTATGCCCCGCGCCGGAGGTCCCTCTCACTGGGAATGAACGGCTCGTGACCATCACTGTGTTGTCCATGACCATTGTTCATATTTTGCGTGACTGGAGTATGGAAGCTAGGACAGCGCTTCAGCAGCACCGGTATTGACCTCAAGTTATCCAGCCATCAACGGCCAGATGGTTGAGCGTCGAGTAATCGGGTCTGATGCTCGGCACTTCGAAATACAATTGGCGATATTTGCCAGGTCGTTTCGACGAATTTGGCCGCTTCAAGCATCCAATCCTTAATGACTCGTCCGGTTTCCATACCGGGTGCTAGTTTCCACCCTGGAATGGAACAGAGAATCAAAGCACCATGAGGAGAATATGGCCGTCGCTTCGCTTGGTCATTTCTCCTAAAAGCAACCCCATCTCCTACATCTGCGAAGAATAAGTATGCTCCCACTTCCTAATCCTCAGGCACCAGAAGCTTTGGATTTCTCAGGATTGGATTTATTCGCCCTCGTCCCAAAATCGGCAATCACAGATTTCAGCCTTGTAATCCTGTCCTCGAGGTCATGTATTTCCTTTTCCTGTTCAGCTACCGTGCGGTCCACATCAGGCAAGCTCTCCACCACCCCCTGTGCTTTTTGTATCCGAATCTTGATCGAGCTGACCTCAGTTGGAAGGTCCTTGACGTCCAGTTGGGGAGGCAGGTTTGACCCCAATGCGGCGATTTCAGCTGCAGCAGAAGTGGGACCTGGCCCCGACGAGGAGACGGCTGCTAGCAATTCAGCATTGTTATTATCATTGCCGACCGCTGAAGTCGATTGCTGTTGTTGTTGGGACAGGGTTTGGTCCGGTCCAGCAGCACCGTCATTCCCGGCATTGGCAGCTCCTTCACCGTTTGTTTGAGGTGAGAGAAGTCGGAGAATCAGGCCATGTAAAGGAGGAATGAAATCGAAGGTCTGCGGAGGAGGGAAAGGGACAGCTTGCGGCGTCGTAGGCGAGTCGTTAATCACTGGGCTATCGGGCGCAGACGATTTTGGTCCTGGCGTGACGGCGGTAGGCGATCTAGAAGCCATCGCAGTCGTGTGGAGAAGAAATAGGAGGCGAACGGAACGCGATCCGAGGTGAGTATGCCCTGAGAGCAAACCGGAAGCAAGAGAATACTAATAATGGGGCTCTAGATAGCAAATCTCCGATGTTGAGTCCCGAAAGCTGGGGAATTGTTTAGGGAAGAGCCGGAACACGGTCAAGAACGGAAGAGTGACAGCAAAAGTGACGTACAAATCGCGGGAAAGAAGAAAAGGGCGGCTTTCCCAAAGCGTCACCGAAGCCCCTCCCCCTCCATACTGACTATTCTTTCCAGCTGTTGCTCTCACCGGACAGCCTTGACCTCTTTTTTTTCCTGCTCTCGTCTCCTTTTTTCTCCAATTTCATCATCACTATCCTCTAATTATCTATTTCGTTTCTGTAAGTACCTCATCCCTCGCAATCGCATATTTACTGCCCAGCAATTCCGCGGCTATTCATACCTTACCTTGGTGCGCTGATATTGACCCGGCCATCTCCAGGATCAGCTGTGAGCTAGATATTCATTATGGCCAAGGTTGACCAGAAGGTTGTCCTAAGTATGCAATTCCACAACCCCAGCCCGCTCGCTATTCGAACGGCTTTCATTAACACTGCTGTGTAGTTGTCATCGACGGTTGGGGTGTCGCTGGCCCCAACACCCGCGAGGATGGTGATGCTATCGCAGCTGCTGAAACCCCGTTCATGTCGGGTTTCGCCGAAGCCAACTCGAAGACGGCCCAAGGTTACACCGAGCTTGACGCTTCCTCCCTCGCCGTCGGATTGCCCGAGGGTCTAATGGGTAACAGTGAGGTTGGCCACTTGAACATCGGTGCTGGCCGTGTCGTCTGGCAGGACAGTGTACGCATCGATCAGACACTCAAGAAGGGAGAACTGAACAAGGTCGACAATATTGCTGCGTCGTTCAAGCGCGCTAAGGAGGGCAATGGCCGTCTCCACCTCCTAGGTCTTGTCTCCGATGGTGGTGTCCATTCCAACATCACTCACCTTATCGGTCTGTTGAAGGTCGCCAAGGAGATGGAGATTCCTCAGGTCTTCATTCACTTCTTCGGTGATGGACGTGATACCGATCCCAAGAGTGCGTCCAAGTACATGCAACAACTGCTCGACTCCACCAAGGAGATTGGTATTGGTGAGATTGCAACCATTGTTGGGCGCTATTATGCCATGGACCGTGACAAGCGTTGGGAACGTGTTGAGGTTGGAGTGAAGGGCATTCTCTCTGGCGAAGGCGAGGAGAGCTCTGATCCCGTCAAGGCTATTGAAGACCGCTACACTGAGGGCCAGACAGATGAGTTCCTCAAGCCCATCATCCTTGGCGGAAAGGACAGGCGTGTTCAAGATGACGATACCCTCTTCTTCTTCAACTACCGCTCCGACCGTGTTCGTGAGATCACTCAGCTCCTCGGAGACTACGACCGCTCGCCTAGGCCCGACCTCGCGTACCCTAAGAACATCCACATTACCACCATGACCCAGTACAAGACCGACTACACCTTCCCCGTCGCCTTCCCCCCTCAACACATGGGCAACGTCTTGGCCGAGTGGCTCGGCAAGAAGGACGTCCGGCAGTGCCACGTCGCTGAGACTGAGAAGTACGCTCACGTCACCTTCTTCTTTAACGGTGGTATCGAGAAGCAGTTCCCCGGTGAGGTCCGCGACATGATTCCCTCCCCCAGGGTCGCCACCTACGACCTTGACCCCGAGATGAGCGCCGATAGCGTAGGCAAGAAGATGGAGGAGCGCATTGCTGAGGGCAAGTTCGAGTTTGTGATGAACAACTTTGCTCCTCCCGATATGGTTGGCCACACTGGTGTCTACGAGGCTGCCATCAAGGGTGTCGCCGCCACTGACAAGGCCATTGGTGTCATCTACGAAGCTTGCAAGAAGCACGGCTACACCCTCTTCATCACCGCTGATCACGGGTAAGTGTTACCATTTTCGCGCACCTCTACTTGGAATCAACACAGACTAACCTAACCAATCATCAGAAATGCCGAGGAAATGCTCAACGAAAAGGGTACTCCCAAAACATCCCACACTACCAACAAGGTTCCCTTCGTCATGGCCAACGCCCCCGAAGGCTGGAGCCTCAGAAAGGAGCCTGGTGTTCTCGGAGACGTTGCGCCAACCGTCCTCGCTGCCATGGGTATCGAGCAGCCCAAGGAGATGTCTGGAGAGAACCTGTTGGTCAAAGTATAGATGTAATAAGAATATAGATTTTATCTGCAAGCTAACTAGAGACAGCTTTGTTTATGAAGAGATGAATAGTAACGGAGTTTTGAATTGTGAAGCATGTTTTGTAGCTCTCAGGTATCTATCTCAATGTCGGGATGAACCAACGATCAGCAGTATCCTAATACAAGTTGCGTTCTCTATGCCTTGCTCATACAATGTAGCAAGTAAGCTATTCCGAGGTTATTGACATAGCATGTCATCACCAAACCTCGCGCCGAAGTCTAGCCATCCCTATGAACGCATAATTAACCTTCTCTGAGGCGACAATTGCGGCTCTCAGTTCCCGGCGGTGCATCGTGAGATTAATTGATTAAATGCAAGCGCCCTCGCTAGCGCAGATGGGCTTGATATGACGGGTATCACTCTATCCATTCCACACTATTTTCCGACAAATAGCTCATCTCAACCTCTTATCCGATAGCTTCGAGTCGAAGAGGAGTTCAGGCAGAGGCAGACGCCGCAGCGGCCTGCTGTTGAATCTGGCTTTGGTATTGGACAATCTAAAACGACCGGTTAGACTGAATGTGACCTAAAGAATTAAGTATGTTATAGCTCACCTCAGTCCGCTTCTTATCGCTCTTATCTTGGTTCTCCTGGATCTGTCCCTCAATCCGCTGTCTGGGAGAAACAATCAGCAAGGTCCTTCAGTCACCCCAATCCATTCCGCCCGTTCCAGCTTCTGCGGGGTACTAGGTAGTCAAGGTAAGAGAACGCAAAACATACATCTCTTTTTCAATAAACTCCAGACGCCCATTAACAGCCATCAGCGCCTCGCTCTTTTCCTGCTTCAATAGTACCGGTCCGATGAGCTTGAAGATATTGGCGTCATCGTCGAGAGAGGTGAATTCTGTTTGAACGCTCTTGTTTTCCTGCTGTTGGGATTCTAGTTTTTGGCGCGCATCGACGAGGCCGTCAAGTTCTGTTGAGGTACTGTCAGCCCCTGTTGTCTTTCTTGAGTATACCGAGGAGGGGTCATTGATGCACCGAGTTCCCCGCTCCGCTTTTCAAGAACGCAATTGTAGACGTACCAGTTTGGAGTTCCTGGAATTCATCCGAGAGAGCCTGCATCTGCTTCTGAGGGTCTGCCATATTTAATTAGGAGAAGGGAGGAGCGAGTAGGAGTAATGCGTGAGAGGAAAAGTTGATGGGCGAGGATGGAGAGCGGCAGAAAAGCAGCCAGCAGTGAGAGCTGGAGGGCACGAAAGAATCACCACCAAAAGGCGGCGTTGTCAAGAGAGACCGATCATCCTCGCTCTCCACCCCCCATCCCATCCCCGCGAAGAAAACAAAACAGCAGCTTCTTACTCGTTGGTTCTCTTTTCTGTCTACCTATATTTTGAGGAAATATTCCCTCAAATCCCTCGTTTAATCCGTCTCAGCCAAACAGGCAACGCTTCGCTTCCTTCCAACCGTATCTATCCCTCTCCAATTCCCCGGCGCCCTCGAAGTCCCCCTCTTTGCCTCCCAGCCTGCCGTTCCTACTCGAGTCGCTCCAGCGGAGTCAAAAAGAATAAAGCACCGCCAGAATGAGCAACACCGACTTCCTTGGCCGAGCGATTGACACGGTCAAAAAGGCCATCGAGAGCGACAATGAGGGCGAGTACGAGAAAGCTTATCAGCTATACTACTCCTCACTAGAGCTATTCATGCTCGCTCTTAAGTGGGAGAAGAACCCCAAATCAAAGGAGATGATTCGCGCAAAGACGGGCGAGTACATGGATCGCGCGGAGAAGCTGAAGAATCATCTGGCTTCTCAAGATAGTCGGAAAAAGCCGAGCGCGGTAGGTGCCAACGGGAAGGTGTCACAGGGGAGTGGGAAAGGCGGGTATGTTGTATTCTCTTATTTCTTCGGGGAAGACGATCGGTTGCGCTGATGTTTCGTCCCGTTGCTGCTGTGTAGGAAGGATGACGACGACGGTGAAGATGCCGATTCGAAAAAGCTACGATCCGCCCTTGCTGGCGCTATCTTGTCGGAGAAACCGAACGTAAAGTGGGAGGATGTTGCGGGTCTCGAGGGCGCAAAGGAGGCATTGAAGGAGGCGGTCATTCTTCCTATAAAGTTCCCACACCTGTTTACTGGGAGGCGACAACCGTGGAAAGGTATTTTGCTATATGGGCCTCCGGGTACTGGAAAGTCATATCTCGCCAAGGCCGTCGCGACAGAAGCAAACAGCACTTTCTTCAGTGTCAGCAGTAGTGATCTAGTTTCAAAATGGATGGGTGAGAGTGAAAGGTATGCCGTCAAAACCTCTGTGACACGCCAGTCGCGAACTGACACCATTCTACAGGCTCGTGAAACAGCTCTTCAACATGGCTCGAGAGAACAAACCTGCCATTATCTTTATCGATGAAGTTGATGCGCTCTGCGGCGCTCGGGGAGAGAACGATTCCGAGGCATCTCGCCGTATCAAGACTGAGCTGCTCGTCCAAATGGATGGAGTAGGCAATGACTCCAAAGGTGTTCTTATTCTAGGCGCAACGAATATTCCTTGGCAGCTAGATGCAGCCATTCGCCGAAGATTTCAACGAAGAGTCCATATTAGTCTCCCGGATATCAACGCGCGCATGAAGATGTTCATGCTAGCGGTGGGCTCAACTCCTTGTCTCATGACGCAGGCCGATTACCGGTCATTGGCAGAGCAGAGCGAAGGCTACTCCGGCAGTGATATCAGTATCGCCGTCCAAGACGCACTAATGCAACCCATTCGTAAGATCCAAACAGCAACACACTATAAAAAGGTAGCCGCCCGTTCTCCCAAGCTACCTCACAAGCTAAATAAGTTTAATACTAACTCAACTGACAGGTACTACATGAAGACCAAGAGAAATTAACCCCATGCTCCCCAGGCGATAGTGGCGCCATGGAGATGAGGTGGGAGAATGTTGAGGCCGAAAAACTATTAGAACCTCCTCTCGTACTTAAAGATTTCATCAAGGCCGTCCGCAACTCGCGGCCAACAGTCAGTCAAGCAGACCTGAGGAGAAACACGGAATGGACCGAAGAATTTGGCAGTGAGGGTGCATAACCCTACGTACGTCCAGGACCCCTGTACGTATCTTATCTTCGGCGTTGAATCCGTTAGACTATGTCCCCCTACATAGCGTCCATATTAGCGTTTATCCATTCCTCTGGCTACGTCTGCGTGCTTCCCATAATCGCCTTCTCTCCCCCTCGCTGAACGAGACAAATGACCACCTACCTACCTTTGAGAAATACCCTTTTCCCATCATCACCAAGTCACCGAACACTCGGTCCTGGTCTACCTCCTCCTCGTTCTCTCCGCCACCTTTTACATGCCACCCGGATGTATATGGAGCATCTCACCGGCAAAATATGACTGGATCATATATCTCTGTTTCACTTGGCTGATCTCCACGTTTTCAACAACCATTTATTGATGATACATCAATAATAGCTTCGGGGCTTAACCAATATTAACTTTATCAGCTAGTTTTAATTGAATCCACAAGAAAGGTCCTTCTTTTCCTTCTAAATAGAATACCCTCAACGAGAGTAAAACAAAAGGTAATTGCTTCATCCTATTTACTATTTATTTACTATATACTATGATATTTGGGGTGGGTCCTGCGCAGACGGGAAGCAAAATACGCCCGTGAGGGGCGTCTACACGTAATCTTTAGGCCAACCATATCTATTAGTATGCCACTGTGACTGCTTTTTGAACACTTGCATGCTTTGTTAAATACATGATTAGACGCTTCGTTGAATACCCGTTGGAACGCCAGCTTAAACGCCTACTTCCTGCCGAGCGGAGCGAGGGTCAACAGCTTGTATAAGTTAAGGCAGGAAAATGTTTCGCCCTTATCTTGTAGGCTGAGTACATAATAATAAATAGAAATGCGGTGCTTGCCGGAAGGAGTACATTTATAATTTAAAATACAAAGTATAATTTCACAAGAATACTAAAGCGAGGAGCTCAGGCCATGACCTGCTGGCCAATCAGCGCAAGGCTTGTGGCTGAGCTGTATATCAGGCTGAGTTTCTGGGAAGATCCCATAACTACGCAGAGTACTTAGGAGTAAATTAGTATTCTGATATTATTTCAAGGTCGAGGGGACAATTCTCTAAGTCTGCAAAAGTGCCAATGGAATGAGAAGTAAAGAACAAGGTAAATTCGATGCCCAATATGCTGTATTCACTAAACTGTTGGTAATGGTTCAGCTGGTTGCTAGATACAGATAGTCAGATACGGAGAAACAAGGCCAGCAGTCCTATCGAAGTTCTCAGACCCAAAAAATTCGGGCATAGTCGGAATCAAGGCGGAAATAAGCGCCCCTAGCAAGAAGCATCTCCTGGTTGAACGCCTGCTTAAATATGCCTCCTTTACGCAAAAATCGTCTCTATTGCTCTGCATGCAAGGCATTCCGTGATATTACTGCATATCCCTTTCGCGATAAACGAGGTGAATCTTTTGCCTGGAAGTAACCCGGCGTTATTCATTAGAGAGATCTGAGCCAGACTCCTTATTATATCCTTCTTCTCATCTTAAGAACCTGCATGTACTGCCTTTTTAAACAGGAAGAACGTGCAAGGTATGTAAAGAACTTAAAAAGCATGTTTCTTTACTAATCTTTACCTTTTTACTATATAGAAAGCAGTCTAAGGACCTTCCTTCTAACTCTATACTCCGATACTGTTCCTACTGCAACCAACTTCGTGATCCTAACTTTATTCTTTAATAATCGAAAATCTGCTAATTATGACTGAAATACCGCAATATATGCCGTGCCTAACATATAAAAATAGAACCGGTAGAGGATTCAGATGAAAGAATGAAGGAATACCTAGATAATTGGGTTAAATCGTGTGGCGAACAGGAGAGTAGAGGAGTATAGGGCTATCTGGAAAGCCCAGAATACTCAAAAAAAGTGACTTCTAGCGCCCTCTGGCCCCCTCCCGAGCGGAGCGAGGGTCACCAGCTCGCTACTATTTATATCTTAAGCCTACTACTAAAGACATGTAAAATCATTGCATCGATCCATTACCTCTTTCAAACTGACTGGCAGCACCAGCCGAATCGAAGGAACATTTTGCTGACGGCCTCCATTACATCAATTGGTCGTATTGTTCTGTGGAGGCCAACCCATAGCCAACCCATAGCCAACCCACTGTGCATAGGCTGTGCGTAATAGTCATCCTTCAGATAGGCTTTGACGAGAGAGCGGGTGAAACAAATCCACGGGCAGCCCAGAGAGAGGATAGTCCGAACGGGAAAAAAGCGGAAGGGCTTGGCCTGCATTTCTCACTATGAAATAAACTGAAGCCAATTATTAAAATAGGTCAAAGACATGATGACATGACGTCCTAGAGGGATAAGGTAACAACAACAGGACACTAGGGGAATAAAAATAAAATAAAAAACGACACCTGTGAGATTCGAACTCACGCTCCCGAGGGAAATGCCTAGGCTTACTAGTAATAGTATAGCAGGGCATCGCGTTAACCACTCCGCCAAAGTGCCTTGGCTGAATAAATTAAATATATTTTAAATGTACTATAACTGTTAATAAATAGCTTTTAGCATAAATCAGAGCACCCCCCTCAAAATGAATAGCGGTTGCTGTACCGATCCGCCGTAATACTGGGAGTGTACTTAAAATCCAACATTATTATTCGCGATACATGAAGGGAACGGAAAGCAACAACCATATTGATGGGATTTTTAGTTTTACTAGTATTATTACCTCTTACGCTTCTTGGTCTTCGGCAGGACATTCCCGTCGTCACAGTGTATGCACCACCGATGAATGCCTTCAAGAAGGTTGGCATGGGCTTTGACTTTGATTGAGTCAAAAGATAACAGCGAGGTCTCTTACCGATTTCCTCGTCAGCCACACCCATCATCTAGTCAACAAAACCGTTCGCTCTTTTTGCTGCTTTCTCGCCGGAGGTTGAAACATAGAAGCTATGCCCTGTCCTGTCTTGGTTAGTAAGTGTGAGGCAAAAAAGCAAGTCGTGTTCCCGGATCATCGTCCTTGGCATCCTTTGCCCACAACTGGCGTTCAACCAAGCGTTCAACCGAGCGTCCATTAAGCAGGCGATCAAGAAGTAGGCATTCAAGCGTTCAAGTAAGCAAGCAGAAGTTGAAAAGCGGTATACAGCCTAGTATGTATCACTTGATAGCGTGCGACTTACAGGATCAAATATTCATAGTATATAGGTAATAGGAGATGGAGGCGTGCTGAACAAAAATATATAAAAACTGCTGTACGAAGTTATTATTAACCCACCTAACTACAAACCTCTGTTTTAAATAATAACCCATATTGTAACACTTGGATTCAACACAACAACTAGCGATTACTGATTGCTGCTCCCTGCTCTATCTCCCCCGAAAACTACTGGATCATTGTCGCCTCCATCCCTGCTTGCCCATTCCCATTCCCATCTCCATCTTCACTGGCAACCACAATAAACCCCCATCACCACACCATTCATGGCACCTGTCCGCGTTTCGAAGTCCCATTGGTTGCCTTCAAATTCGGGCGGTTGGTTTGATTTTTAACGGTCGGAAAAATACAGACGTGGTCAGGAAGGATGGAAGTATTTTCCACTAGGACAGCGGAATAGTGATAAGCCATTTGGTTAAGGAGGATTAATCTGGGATCAATTTTTGTTTACAGACTTGATGGGTTAATTTCATGGCAAGAGAGGCTGCCAAAGAATTATGGTTACAAACTGTTGCCGGAACTCGCTTCTCTTGTTCAAAAGTTTAAAAGAGCAGAGTATAGAAGCTTTCTTTCAATATTTTTTGATTATTCTGAGCTTTCTAGATATGTCTATGATCCTATAAAGATCTCTTCTCTTTAAAATTATATTCTAAAGTAAGCAGACCATGGCTATTTTACTCTAAAATATATCCCCTTATTCAGGCATTCGATCAGGTGTTCAAGCAGCCAAAGGCAAGCGGATATTATCAACTCGAGGATCACATTAATAATAGACGGGCATACAGCAGAACGGGGTTCAGAAAATAGGTGAACGGGGTTTGGAGGTTATTGCGCACGGAACAGAGAGACACCTCGGCATGAAAATGAAATTTTAGGCTTCTTAAACCCTGATCAGCTTTACACCTTTATAAATTTTCCAGACCCTGATCACCTATTTTATGCACAGCCATGGCAGATGCTGAATTTGAAGACCCAATTAGACATAAAGGGCAAAACTTGCCATGGTGGTAGCCATGGGTTGAGGGGTTCATGGCGGACCGGATTTCAGCATTGTCAAGCTCGGTGGGAGGCATATAGTCGATCAGTGTACAAGCTGGAGAGGACATGGCGCCAGCATATGCCTAGTGGATGCGAAAAGAGAACGAGAAGGGGAAGAGGATAAAGACGGTGGATGTTGTTAGAACGAGAAAACATTGTGGTGTTTTAATTTTAGAGGAGATACGGCAACAGGGACAGCAACAAAGGCGACCAGCTCTTATGAAGAAAATGGTTTTCTTTCTATGATGTTTTGTTTGGGTGCCTACTCTGTGGGAATACTACACTTTTTGCGAATACTCTTTAAACCACTAAACATGGTGCTTAACTTGAGGATCGCATAGTCTATACAGATCACTTGGCATTAATCAGCCCTATCTTTAAGTTAGTTATGCTTCGCATGTGCTGAGTAATAAGGTGGGCATAACTATGCCTAAAGGGTGCCAACCACAATTTTTTTTTGGAATTTTCTTTTTCGGGCAAAAGATGATCAGGGGTTGGAATTTGAAATTTTTTCTTGGCGGGAGTTCCAAACCCCGCTCAGAAAATCCTGAACCCCGTTCTACTACGTCCCCATAATAGACACGGTAAAAAAAAAAAAACACGTGATAGCACCTGTTTGGGATAGACCTAATTTTTTGGGGTACTTATATATAAGTAACAAATATAAAAACAACAACAAGGCACTTTGGCGGAGTGGTTAACGCGATGCCCTGCTATACTATTACTGGTAGTAAGCTTAGGCATTTCCCTCGGGAGCGTGAGTTCGAATCTCACAGGTGTCGTTTTTTTATTTTTATTTTAACTGTTCTATTGTTACCTTATTCCTCTAGGACGTCCCGTCATGTCTTTGAGTTATTTTAATAATTGCCATCATTTCATCCCCCAGCGCCGCCCGGAACAAAAGCCAAGCTCCCGTAGTAAGACTGCCGCCGTCAGTATATTTGCGTTGTGTTTGCGCATCCTGATGTAGCTGAATTCAACAAGTCCATGATTGCTAGCATGAAGAGTAATTTAGCCCTGGGCAGCTCTGAAAAGCGAGCTAATAAGGCTACTTTTCGCTCTCCCAAGCTCTAGTGCAGCATCAATCTCATCATTGATATTTTTGAAAAATCGTTCTTCACTCCATGCTGGCCTCCATCCGATTCTGAGTGGAAGCTCGACTACGACGTTATCCCTGGAAATTGAATTAGATATAACTATTCAACCACGACAGGGATAGGGATAATTGAGCAGTAGCTAACTTACCCGGAGTTCCATAACGTCTGCACAAATTGTTCTGGGACGCCCAGCAATTCCGCAGCAACTTGGTCGTTGGGATACAGCCGTGTCTCTGGATCCGTGATGAGGCCACGGGACCTTAGAGCTAAGGTTAGATGCTCCAGAACGTCTCCAAGGAAGAGGTCATGTGCCAGCGCAAAGTAATAGCCCTCTTTATCGGACGGCAATGTCTCGCCTTGGACGACCTTCTCAATAATTCGCCTGTACAATGCTGTCAAATCGGAGATGTGGATAGCTGATACTTTCTGCACATTTGATCAGTTACTATGTGTTCGATAACACATGTGAAAAGCACCGGTTACCGTATTCTCAGGGAACCTGTACACAGCCTTGATCGAAAGACTAGCGTGAACATAGACAGGCAGTACCACGGACAACTTATTCCATTCACCGGTGCCTTTACCATCTGTTGAAATCGTCAGGATAGTGTCAAGGTAGTGCTGTTGAAACTGTTGGCGGACACTCACAGACGAGGGACGGCACGACGACAAAATTGGTCACATTTCGTTTTGCGGCATGCTCGATAACAGCCACATCAGTCTGCTCCAATTAGAAACCATGTTCTGATATGTATCAACCCAGGCATTTGGGGAAAAGCCATACGTTTCGAATAGGGAACGACTGCGCCAGTTGCTTCTCTGTCTCAAATACCGCGTCCGTATCCTTGAACTGACCAGCTGGCCAACCAGTGCCTTCGCAAAATGCACTGAGGCCCGACGTCTATCTCATTATCAGTATTACTAGTAGTATTAGAGATGTCAAGAGGTCTTACATGGATGAAATATGTCTTCCTCCCACTGACTTCTCCCTGCTTGCCGAGTGCATTGATCAGATGCAAGGCCGTGGTTGGGTCTATAGCGCTGGTCGTGTGGATGATTATGTTTACTGGGAAGCATACTGAATCAGATTTCGTGTCGTCGTTTCAATAGCACTGGAGCTGGGTTTGTGAGGTACCGCTATGGTATAGTATAGCCTCGATCACGGCTTTTTCATCAGCCAGATCTAACTGCAGTACTGGGATATCCAGCTTTGATAGGGCATTCGCTTGCTCCTTGGACCTAACGGCAGCGACTATTTGGTCTTTGCTGATGGGTGAAGTTTTGTCGCTCAGGAAGTCTGCGATGAGCGAGCCCCCTCTGTAAACTCTCAGTTTCCACAACCTTTTTATAAGAGGTTTACATTTACATGTAGCCGGCAGCACCGGTGATCAGAATTTTCGAGGACATGATGTAAGTCGTTGAACGGCGAGCAAATGATAGCTGGGTATTGAGCCTGTATGCAAGGAAGATACTTTATGGAAATATGGAATAGCTATAGACGAATCTTACGTGGGCCTATAGGATTTGAAATCAACTGCTCGGACAAATGCAGAGGATTGTGTTCCCGATCTTTTGTCATCAAGTCGCCGAGCCAAAGTTAAGCATGAGCATGAGCAGAAGCATAAGCTAGGTGGTTGTTGTAACTAGTTAGTTGGATGATGCTTATCAATCTGACGAAAAACAAACACAAGCAAACGATTTCGACGAACCAGATCAGCCCTGAGCTCATCACACCATTTTGCATCGTATGTACTGTTTGCACTGCTTATACTTGCATTGTTTGCATGAACCTTATTTACAGGGTGGTAGCTGTTATAAGAAGCAGTAAACCATTACATCCTTGATGCTTCAGAGCCATTAATATTATTTCTCATTTCTGCATCCATTCAGAAACATGTCAAGCACAAAGCCAGTCATTCTCATTCTCGGCTCAGGGGCCAACATTGGACACCATGTAGCTCGAGCCTTTGCTGGAAAGGGCTACAAAGTTGCTCTTACTTCGAGAACTCCAAGACCCACTGGAGATAGCGGCACGGACCAAGTCCATATCCAGAGCGACCTCTCGGATCCAGACTCCGTGGCCAGTGTTTTTGCCAATGTCAAAGAATCACTGGGTATTCCGAGTGTCGTCATTTACAATGGTAGGAAATTGGAGTGCCTCTCAAACCACTGAGCGTGAGCTACAGCTGACAACTCACATCTAAAGCTGCTGCCGCGACCTCGAACGAAGGAAAACATCCATTTTCTCTCGCACAGGCTGACTTCACTCACGACTTGAACATAAACACAACCGGCGCCTTTGTAGCTGCACAGCAAGCAGTTATTGGGTTCGAGAAACTCCCTGACTCTGCCTCGAAGACATTCATCTACACTGGGAATATACTGAACACTGGGACAATTATTCCGCCACTTTTGTCTCTGGGCGTAGGGAAGTCAGCGACTGCGCACATTATTCAATCAGCTGCTGCTGCTTACTCGGACCGAGGCTTCAAGTGCGAAACCCCTTGTCCCCTCGTGAATCATAGACGGATATGAATTGACTGACTATAGGTTTTATTATGCCGATGAACGCAAACCTGATGGGACCCCTGCGTATTCCAGCATCGACGGAGAAGCGCACGGGAAATTCTATCTCCAGCTCGCCGGCAGCAAGTCGCAGGGTCCTTGGCAGCAGACCTTTGTCAAGGATGTTGGATACAAATCGTTCTAAGATCATTGATATGTATTATTACTGTTTTGCGGTGTCCATGCAGGAAACTACTACTGGACCACACGTCCTTAACTTTCGAGTAGTCCAGATTTCTCCCTTGCGAGGATTAAGTATTCGGTTGCTTCCCAAAAGCCCAGCCTCAGCGGTTGAATTTAGTGATAGTACTTATGGTGACCGCGTGGCGAACGGCCGCCATTCCTGAGTCTACTCGGTTAGGAAGAACAAGCGGTTCGCTCCATCACTTGCACCCACATATTTGAGATCGCGAAAAGCCCAAGGTAGTTCCATGCATCCCAGGTATGCGTCGGGCTGATAAGCACCAGGTCGAAGTTGCACAAAAGCTGTGCCCGGTCCGTTAGCTTATCGTCGAGGAGAAAAAGATGATAGCAGGCATGCGGAGCTGTTTTTACCTACCTCGAATACCACCTTTCTGATCTCGATTTGGGCCACCGGGTTCCCTAAGCATTGGAACTTGCCGTGACCAAATATGAGGTCGTTGGTCCGCACCATGACAGCCAACTTGGCAGGGTCTGAGTCTGACCTGAGCCACCACTCGGGCCGGAAGGCCTTTGCGTCCTTCTCACTCTGTTGCATAGCGTACGCTGAGTACCCGATGCAGACGTTGCTGCGAGCGGCGCTAGCGGTGGTGTCGGAGCCCGCGACCATCTGCTCTAGCGCCCCAGAACGCAGCTCGTCGCCTGCTAAACCATGGCGCATGAAGGAGGCCAGCATATCAGACCGTTCGTCGGTGGAGTTTGTAGCGCGCTCGTCGACGAGGCAGAAGCATGTGGCTATCGTCTTACTAAAGCCGTTGTTGTCCTTGGGTGAGGGCGCTATGAACCCTGCCTATGAAGGGCGCCTGGGTGATCCCGCTGAAGCCCATAGCGAGGGCAGTGTTGCCAATAGCAAGTCCCTTCTCGCTCGATTTGAGGTAGTCGTGCACGTCATGATCACTCTGCAGCATACCGAGCTCCTTGCCGCGGCTGATGCTGCTGATGACATCGAGTGTGAAATACTGGACCTTCTTCGCTAGGTCCATGGGCACAACCTGGCAGGAGGGAGAGTGTCGCAGCAATCATACCCCTGGAGCCATCTACTTCCTCCGTCACTCATGTTTCGCGTTATCCGTCTGACTGAAGACATTGTCCCTCCGGTACTCGAGTCGCACGGTGTTGTAGTACCAATTGGACCGCTGGTAGCTAGCCTTGTTGTTCATATGCATCCATACCTCGGGTGGGGACGTGATCAGCACTCGAGGCGCAGCACGGGCGATCGGACCTAGCTCGAGTTGAGACCGTTAGCTGTAGGAGCCTAGGAGGTATGTACCGGTACCTTGGTAGAGATGCAAAGGGATGCCTGGGGGATGCCTCGTACCGTGTTTCTCGTTGAGTTCTGCGTACCACTCGTGGCAATTGCACCGAAGCATCACCATGCTATGAGGCCAGTTCGAGATGTCAGTCCATGGAGGTCCCTAGAACTGCCTCAATTTGCGTCGTGATTGTCCTGAAGATAAAGATGCCCAAGAGGCCGCAGAGGACCGCCACAGCCTGCCCTGATAAGGTGGCTAACCCCATGACGGAAGAAACAACAGGACGGAGTTGGCCAAAGTGGGTTTCACTGTTGATTAGGTGGTGGGTAGGTTGGATTATATTACTGTCTGGAGGGGTTAAGCCTCTATTGGACGTGGAAATAATGCGTTACTCAAAAGTCATTGTCAGGTGGTGGGGCATTGTCTTCGGATTGTTACATCAAGTCTATAATCACCAGAAAGCCGGAGGCCCTACGCAGTATTTTGGAGGGATAAATATATGGTCAACGGGTTTGGCAAATCTCACCACAAGGATGAACTGCGACACCAAGCTGGATTGTTGATAAAAGTGTGATTGAAGGTAAAACAAATTGACATTTCTCAGTGTATGTTTGCAGCAAACTTCCAAAGAACAACAACCTCTTGGTAATAAGTATTCATGCGACCAACCACTAGAAGGGTAGGGCACCGAGTCATGTCATGCAATCCCAGAGAAACGCCTACACATGGAAACAAAAAATGAAATAGGTAAAAGGAGCAAAAAGACGAGCTAGACCAGGAGAAAAAACCACAATCATCGCTGGGGAATCACTTGTTCAATATAAACACAAAAAAAAAGGCGAAAAAGGAACTTCCAAGAATCCACAGCGGAGGAAAAGAAGGATAGAGGGAAAGCGCTACAATGCAATGAAACATTTACGCCTTCAACGACTTCTCCCTCCTCTTCATAACCTCATTCTTAGCCCGTTTCAAGCCCTCGCCTAACTTCGTCGTCTTCCTCCACTCACGACCCATCTTTTGCATGCGGACCATGGCCTTTACCATTGAAACGGCGGTCTTCAGCTTCGCGGTTGGACTGCGGACAGTATTGCGGTCTCGAGGTTTGACGCCCATTTCGGAGATCATACGGAAGTCGGCTTCGTTGCTGTACGGAAATCAATTAGCATATTTATTCTGACGGTGACTTGTAGCTGTGTAATGTACCAAGCAACGCGAACACGCTCCGTGAGTTCCATCAGTCCCTTGCTCCAGGCTAGGTCACGACGGAACTTCTCCTCCCTCTTGAGGCGTGCACGGAGCCAGAGGATTTCCTTGCCCAGGCCTAGCATCTCCTTTTCGTGTTTGGTTCTGTTCTCTCCCTTGGCGGCTGCTTTTTCCATGGCGTGCCTATAACGGTCTTGCAGGGCGTCGAGCTCCTTGAGTGCTGCATTGGCCTTTCGAGCGTTAGATGCGCGTTCTTCGCGAATTCTGCGAATTCGAGTTTCTGTGTCGTTCAACTGGGCTTCTTTCTCTGACACCTGGAGAGCCAAAGACTCGGCCTCTAGGGTAGATTGCTTGAGTAGCTCGTGCAGATCTCGTTGATCTTCTTCACGCATTGCGGCTCGTTCGAGATCATAGTTCTTCGATTTCAATTCTCTTAGAGCACGATGCGCGTCTGAGAGTTGCTTCCGTAATGTCCGGACATCTTCGTGCAATTTATTGGAGGGTGATGACGAGGGGGATCGAGTTTCAAAATTCTTCATCGTCGCACCATGCAGTTCCCTCTCGAGCTCGACAACTTTCGACTTGTAGGCGCGGATAGAAACCTTCTGGTCGGCTTCGCGCTGAATCAACGCCTTCTCTCGCTTCCGTATCTCGTCTAGGTTATGGCGTAGTACCGATAGATCTGCGGCGCTTACCGACTGCTCATGGTCCGCAGGCGGCTGTTGCTCGAGAAGGTCTTCCAGTTCATGAATGCGCCTCTCGAACCGCTGGAGTTTGCTTTTCGCCAACGCGAGTTCCCGATCTTTTCCACCAGAGGCAGATTGCAATTTATCATGGAGTTGGTCGATTTCGGCAGATAGTCGATTCTCCTCCCGAGCAGCTCTTTCGATCTCAGTGCTCAGTTGCTTCTCAAGGGAGTCTTTGGTCTCCAGAAGCGACATTTTATCTTCCTTGAGCCTCTTGAGTTCGCTTTCAAGTCGGAGAGATGATTTTCGGAGCTCAACCTTCTCTTTATCGAACTTCGTTGTGTCATCCACCTGGTTTTGAACGTGATCTAGCTGCGCTTGGAGCTCGTCGCGTTCCGCCTCAACCTCAGTCTTTATAGTTCTCAGGTCATGCAGCTCGACATGCGCATTCGCCAATTGGTCCCGAAGCTTCTGCTTATCAGCTAGTAGCTTCTGTACCTGACCTTCCTGTTCAGCAGGTCCTTTCTGCGTGCGGACCTTGGCGTACTCTTGTTCTTCCTCTAGGCTTGACTGAAGAACAACCACCTCATCCTCCAATGACTGTGTCTTTTCCTTGAGTGTCGCTTCCGCGCGTCTCGTAAGACGGAGCTCCTCCTTGACAGAGAGCAGTTCATGTCGTAATTGGTCGATGGCGTCTCGCTTCGCCGACAAGTCGTCGTTCAATTCCTTCACTTGTCGACCAAGAACAGCCTCGGCATTAAAATGTCTCGCTTTCTCGCTATCGATGACTTCTTGCAGTTTGGACTCTTTCCCCGTTAGCGTGTGCTCCACTTGTTCTAGCTTCTCGACAGTTCGCTTGAAACCTGCCGCTTGGTCCTCCGCCCTGTCTTTCTGGAGTTGCAGGTTACGCCTCTGGCTCTCCCATCTATCTTGCTCGAGAGCAAACTGTCCTTCTTTGTCTTCAATCTCGTGGTGAAGAGCTTCAATCTCTTCTTGCAATCGCTCAATGTCCTTCAAGTATTGAGAACGCACATGCTCCGCATCTTCCGTAGCGTTATGTTTCTCAGCGTAAAGTGACTCCTGGAGCTCGCGAACCTTCGACTGTGCTTTGGCCAAGTCGCTCTGCAGGTTGCCGGACTCGTCTGTCAAGGCGTGGTGTCGAGTATGAAGGAGAGCCTTCTCCTCCGTCCTGCGTTGAATCTCATCTTGCGCTTCATGAAGCTGGGCATTTAAGACGTCTCGTTCTTGGCATACTAGCTCACGCTCTCGTCGTATTTGGGTGAGTTCTTCAAGTAATCCCTGCTGTTCATTGTCCGTGTTTTGGCGAATCTTCTGGGCATGTTCTTCAAGGCTAGTCATGCGTTGAGCTTTTGATTCAAGCTCTTCATCGAGTGCACTGTTCTTCTGGCGAAGTTCCTTCACCTCTTCCTCCAATTGGCGCGCAAGTCCTTTGGTGCTAAAGGATTTATTTGCCATCTCATCCTGTAGCTCTTGAAGGTTCTCTTCGGCCCGCTCTTTCTCCTCTAAGGTTTGCTGTTCAGAGATTCTGGCTTCTAGTGCTTCCGATTTCGCTTGATCAAGAGAGTCCTGCAATTCCTCCAGTTGTTCCTTAGCCCGTCTAAGCTCCGATTCCAACTCAGAGAGCGCGTCATTCTCTTGGCCGTCTTTGTCTTTCAATTCTTCAATCTCTTCTTCACGCTCCTCGATTGTGCGATCTTTCTCCCGGAGAGACATTTCCAAATCCTCGATGTCATCCCGGAGTTTGTCGATTTCCTCTGACCGCAAGTCTTTCGCTTCCCTCAATTGTTCCTGGAGTTGTTTCACACGCTGCTCCTTGTTCTCGAGTTCCTCCCTCATTAACTCCATCTCTCGTTGTATCGTTTCGTCCGTGTGTTTCCTGCGCATCTTTTCTTTAAGCTCCTGGAACTGTAGGCGATAGGCTTCCAAATCACGTTCGGCTTGTTGGAGGCCCTTTTTATACCGTGAAATATCGCGCTGCATTGTCAATTTAGAAACCTTCAATTCGGTATTCTCCATGAGCGCCGCCTGGCTGTAAGCCGGTCCGGCCTTTTCTAACTGTTCTTGGAGGAAGTGGATCTTCAGTTTCAGTCCAAAGTTGTCCTTGTCAAGCTTATCGATTATCTGCACAAGTCAGCAAGTGGTTCATATACAACGCGTTTGTCATTTAATCTAATACCTTCTCTTGTTCTTTCAATGTCATATTATTTCCATCGCCAAGAACACCGTTTCCATCTCTGCTAGCAAGTCCCGGGAGTGGGGTGCCTTGAACACTGCTGCTGGCCACTTGCGGAACAGGAGTGGGATCGTCCATTGTCGCGTCCTCCTCATCAATACCTGTCATCTCCATCGCCGGTAATCCTGGGGTGTTGCCATTGCTCCGATAGCCCGGCCGCAGGTAGGATGGTGTCTTGGGCCCGTCGGCCCCTCGTGTCGTTGCCGTATTCTTCATGTAATTATTCTTCATAGCGCTCTTCAGCATTGGAGTAAATTCGCCATTCGCAATAGCCGTTGTCGGGAGCTGTTGCCGTGAATTTAACGCGCTTCTCGCTGGCTTCGGGCCGGCTGTCGTACGCGGTGTGTTGAGCTTCGATCCCGCAGAGCTGCGTCTGCGCCCGTCGCCGAGAACCTTCAAGACATCTTCGTCTTTCGAGGGTGTCTGGAACGAGTTTTCGACCGAGTCGAGGGCCGATAGATTGTGCCGTCCGACGCTACGATAACCATTCGTCAAGTAAGTCGCGTTTCCGTCGACTTCGGTGCGCGGGGTGTCGATGTATGGGTAGGCCATTTTCCGGTTTAAAGACTCGAAAATTGTTATATTTGGGTAATTCAATGGTAAACCAATTTCCTCCGGCGCGCGAAAACATCCCCAACAACGCGGGAGTGAAGACTTGGGCTCAATGAGAAGAAAGATGCATTGGTGATGGACGTGTTTTGGGCGGTGAGGATAATCGTTGGGCTTATTGACATCTAGCTCGAAGTGGCTTAGTGCAGAATGATCGGGCCGGGGATCTTCCGCGTTTTTGGCTGGTATGAAGTCATACCGATGGTAATTTTAGCTTCCAGATTATTTTGGACTTGCGGCGAAAAGCGAACGGAGAGCTCTTGTGCAAAGTAGGGAGCTTTTCAGAACCGGAATAACATGGCGCCTATGTCGCAGGAGGATATCGAGTGGTTCAAGTCCACCTTTCGTCCCATCCCAAAACCCGAATTGCCCGACGACTGTATCGAGTACGCATTGCACTATATACCTTTGAGCCCCGCCCCCGCAGTTGCCGATGAGGTCGCAGATACTCGGTCGCGATTGACGGAGGTGCAGAAGTCTGCAGCCCACTTAACGAGAGAATTGTTAAAGGACTATATATGGCAAAGAGAGGCATTTCGCCTTGAAATCACCAAGATAGAAGGTAGGCTTGCGCTTCGCTATGCGATTTCGTCTCTCGAACATCTCTAACAGTATATTCTCAGCGACAACAACTTTAAGCGGGCGGACAAATTTCGGAGACTCAGTTGAAGATGAATGGGTGATCGTGTATCTGTTGCGGGAGTTGACAAAGAAACACAAAGACATTTGGGCCACAGTGACAGATAATGATGGCCAGTTTCTCCTTGCAGAGGCTGCCGGGGCATTGCCCTCATGGCTCGAGCCAGAAATAGCAGATAATAGAGTAGGTATCGCGACTCGAACTCCATTTTGCCCCACATTTTAACTGTATACTAGGTATGGCTGCACCAGGGAGAACTTGTCGTCATCAAGCCGAAGAATGAGAAGGGTAGGGTCACAGAAACAATATCTCTGTTGGAGGCAAGAAGGATACTAAAAGAGGACCCCAAGCGACTCATGCGGTCAACAATGATCCAAGAGGAAGCATTTTACCGACTGCGGAATTATCCTAAGCAGATCAGTGAGAACCTTCATTCAGCTTTGGTTACTATGCCCCGCAAGATCGCATTCCTCTTACATCAGAAGCCCGCCTATATATCTCCCGCTGTTGAAGCTTTCTACCTTCGAGATCCTATCGCGCTAAGACCCCTTCGAGGCAAAGACGCAGAGGACCTAATTTTTAAACCCGAGGAGTTCGTTACAGTGAGCATTTGTTTTACAAGGACTGGCTACGCACAAGTCAAAAGCCAGGACTTCCCGGCTCCAAAGTCCTGGATAGGCAAACTACCTTCTACCGAGGATCGGAAATTGTATGATCGTGCTGATACGGGGATGAAGGTTACTTCTGGTTTCGAGATGCTTCTCACGGACCCCCAGAATCAAGATAAGCCGCTGGTGCGGGAGATGAAACTTATACTGGAGGATCTAGACACCGGCGATGAAACACTTCCCACTGATCAAGAGATTCAGACCTGGGACAAGCGTGAAGATGACGAGAAGTGGCTAGATATAAATTTTGAGGACTTGGACCAGGAGCTAAAGGGAAAGGGGAAAGAGAAAGATCAATCTGGAGGGCAATTTGGCGATGCGAATGCACAAGAAAATCTGCAACGCATCGTTGCTCAATTCGAAAAATTCTTAAACGACGAGTCAGCTGGCTTCGAAGGAGCCGACCTTATGGACGATTACGGATCAGATTCCGAGGTCGACGAGGATGAGGAGGATGAGGAGGATAGCGAAGGAGAGGATAAAGAAGCATCATTTGACGAGGAAGAGTTTTCTAGGATGATGAAAGAAATGATGGGCATGCCATCTATGCCTGGCGCTGGGAAACTATCGGCGCCATCGAGGCCGTCCAACCGAGTGGAGGAGCTAGATGCCGACTCCGAGGACGACACTGAACAAATCCAACAGCTCTCAAGAGAAATGGAGGCTGAATTGAAAGATACGGGAGTGCTCAATCTGAATCGTCCAAGCGATGTCTCCCAGGGCAAACGACCCGTGTCTCAAGGAGCAACGGAGGACCAAGGCACGAATGGACGCCCGGAAGCCGACGGCGAGAACATTAATATCAATCTTGTGAAGAATCTCTTGGAGAGTCTTCAGGGACAGTCAGGGACAGCCGGCCCAGCGGGGAACCTACTTTCCATGATGAATTTGCCCATACCCAAAGATGATCGCGAACGGTGATGTTCTGGAGTAACAACAAGATGTTTTGCGTTTTTAGGAGCGCCGGTGCATAAATTGAGCTCTAGAATAGAATGGATGAATCAAATAGAACGGGGTCAAAGAGTATGTCTTCCAACCCGTTGAAATCCGGCCCATCCATACTGAAATGTAGGTATGATTTCCAGATGTCTGCTCCAGTAGCGTTCAACGGAATAATTGCCGTTCATCCCTGCTGGAGAGTCACCGTTATCAATCACGTGCCGCTTCTTATCGCCTGGACCAAGTTTCCCTCCTGTCTCAACTCTCCCCGCCTTCTACCCGTTACTCAGTCCGTCCTCTTTCCACACCACCACGGGCCCAATCCTGATAAATTTCAGGCTGTGCAATACGCTGCTGGCCATCCTTCTTTTCTGAAAGTCAAACTTTCTTTTGGCAGCTCAAGCTCTCCTACGCAGCCTTTGGATTTCCCTGGGCCTTGATCCGGCCCACTATCAGCCGTGGTGGTGGTGGTGGAGCAAGCCACTTAAGTGTTGTTGAACTTGTTCGGTGACATAGTCTACTACCTGCTGCGCCCATAAAAATACCAAAGCTGGACATTCTGGTCACAAAACAACACAAGTGTCATATTAACTACTGAACGATTCCGTCATTCGTGTATCTACTTCGAGACCATGGCGACTCCAGCACATTGCTACTATTGCTTCGAGTCTCTGGCTGCCTCATATGAAGGTAACGATCATATCAGCCTTGCTTCTGTGGAAGACCTATGGGAAAGGCATGAACAGTTCAAGAAACTTGCCGAACTTCAAGACGACGAGGCGGCCCCCCCAGGAGAGAACGATGTCCCTGGTCAGCAACCCCTAATCGATAGTGAAGAATCAGGTCAAGGAAGACTGAACACTTCACGCCCTCAGACTATTAAGCTCCCGAGTGTCGACAGCCTTCAAACCCAAGCGGCGTCTGGTTCTAGTGTATCTACAACACCATCAGCGATGTCTAACAATTCATCAAGCTCTATCTTCTCGAGTGTCACCACGTCTAGTTCAGTGTCTTCTCAGTCTGATACTCCAGGCGGGCGGCAACAGAGACCGAGCGAGCAGAAATTCCCCCTATTCGTTACATGGAACACGCTATCAAAAAGCGGTCGTAAATCCTTGCGTGGGTGTATCGGCACGTTTGAGGCGCTGGAACTTTCTCATGGTCTGAACCACTACGCCTTCGAATCGTACGTACACCTACTACGCACTGCTACTGGCGCGCTCGAACTTTTCTAGTAGTCCGAGGCTAACCAAACCAACAACAGTGCCTTCGAAGACACCCGATTCTCTCCAATTCCAGAATCACTCCTCCCCTCACTATCCTGTTCTCTAACTCTCCTAGGAAAATTTGAACCATGCACAAACGCTCTAGACTGGACGCTCGGCCTCCACGGCATCCGCATCTCATTCATCCACCGCGGATGCCGCTTCGGCGCAACATATCTCCCAGACGTCCCCGTCGAACAGGGCTGGACCAAAGAAGATACCTTGACGAACCTAATGCAAAAAGCCGGCTGGGACGGTTCCTACGAAAGCCACACGAGGAGACTCATAGGGGGCAGCAGTAACACAAGCCACAACCCCAGCTCCTCGAAACCGTGGGACCGGGTATCAGATTTCCGAACCGTCAAGTACCAGGGTCACAAGTCCTCTGCCGACTACGCGGAATGGCAGGAATGGCGCAAATGGATGTTGTCTTTGGATGGCGGGAGCGAGAAGTTATTGACTTAATCACATTTGCCCTGACCCGAATGTGCAGTCTTGTACCGGGCAGGGTAAACAACATCATGGGGATATGATTTATTATCATTTTTCTTACGTTTTATGGCAGACATTCCAATGGCTATGATAAATGGCTTAATATTTTGCGACCTGGTTCAGCGTATTTGTGTTGATTGGTTTCCAATATTTCGGGCTTAACACAACATCTACGATGAGGAATCAACTATTAACCTCTATCATATCACCTTCGCTATCTCTTCAAAGGGCGACAATAACAAATAAAAGGCGCTACCCCGGAATTCTGTAATATTGTAGTCGGCAGGAACAAAATACATGAACGTCTCAAAAATCTATCAACAAATTCTTTAAACTTCTCTCGTCATCAATGTACCAAGACTATATATATACCAGTGACATGATATACCGAAAGTTTATAAGTATGTACTAACTAAATATCCCGAACTCGTCATCTCTTCCTGGTTATTTGTAACCAGTGTAATGAACAGAAAAATCGCAATCCTATACCGCGAATAAATCCACAGTCGATGGATAAAGAAAACTAAACAGAAGATAGAGAGAAGGGGGGATATGTTCCAATGGATAGATAAGATCGAGAGTATCGCTATTCCATAGACAGGTAAGGTAGTAGGCAAGTTGGGTAAGATCCAATTTACCATCCCCATCTTCCAGATCCCCGAGATCATCGACGCGGCTGCTCACCCCGAGTAACAGTTTTACTCCACAACCCGGCAACAGTCTCCTTGACTCTGCGTTCCTGTTCTCGAATCTGCTGCTCCGTTTGACCGCGGGCGTTGCCGCGGCTGTCCAGCTCCATTGGGTCTCCGCTTCCGTTTCCACGTCCTTGGGGATTGTTGGGTCGTTCCTCGATGACTTCGCTTCCGTTAACTTGTTCGGGTTTGGGGTCGATGCTCATCATGCCGTCCATCATGAGGCCGCCATTTTCGCGGAGTTTGTTGATTGCGCGGACGGTGTCGATGGCCTTGTGTAGAGTGCGGCGGGCGTTGAAGTTCTTCTTGACGGTTGGGAGGAGATCTTGGCCGGAGCCTAGAGTGTCAGTTTGGTCGTATGGCGGGTTGACCCAAGGGTGTTGGAGGGCTTGGTGGGCGGTTAGGCGGGCTTGTGGGTCAACGGTTAGACAGGCTTTAATGAATTCTCGGGCTTCTACGGATACGCCGCGCCAGTACTCGATGGGGGTGAATGAGTATGATGCTTCTAAGATGGCCTGCATCTCTTCAAGGTTGGAGTCGCGGTCGAAAGGCGTGTATCCGCAGAGCATGAAGTAGGTGATTACACCGACGGCCCAAATGTCGCTGTGTTGAAGTTAGTCGCTGTTGCACTTCTATCGATTTTACAGCGGGTATGATCCTGAAGACGGTAGAGACATACACAGCTTTTCCGTGGCCGCTTTTCTTGAAGATCTCAGGCGCCATGTATCCTGGGGTACCGCATGTTGTCGTCAGAACGTGCAACTGCTCCTCATCCATGATCCGCGACAAACCAAAGTCTGCAATTAGCAGATCTGCATTGTCTTCCGGCGTGCGGAAAAGGAGGTTCTCTGGCTTTAGATCACGATGCACAATGCCATGGTCGTGTAGGTACGCCACCGCAGAGAGGATGGCGCGAATCAGGTCGGCCGCATCGGATTCGTAGTAGCTCCCTTTACGGCAGATTCGATCAAAAAGCTCGCCGCCCAGCGCAAGATCCGTGACAAGGTATACTGCAGCAAAAAGCGAAGCGTTAGCGCGCACTCTAGGCACCCGCCTAGGATCCGAAAACTAGGAGTCGTACAGTTATTCATCGTCTCGAAGTAGTCCACCAGAGTCAAGATATTCTGGTGGCCCATAGAGACTTTCTTCAGAATTGCAATCTCATTTCGAACCTGTATCCGCCTTAGCTGAGGTATTTCGGCCTTGAGCGTTCACCTGCCATGGACACTCGACCGTAGGCGGCAACGGTTGGGCTAAGAAAATACCATGTGTTCACGTCCGGCCATCAGTCGCTTATTGATAACCTTTGCTGCATAGTATTGACCGGTATCGATATGTACGCATTCCTTTACGACCGAGTAGGAGCCCGCTCCTAAGGTCTTTCCAGTCTTATACCGACAGGGTTGGATTTTGGGTTTCTGGCCCGGTTGGGTTTGGGTAGCCATTGTCGCAGGAAGATCGGTATTGGCAATTTGATTTCGGGGAGGGAGAGGAGGTTTGAATCAGGTTGAGGTTACAAATCGCGCTCGCTCCTATCTTAGGGTGAGTGGTCAGATAGTGGACGGAACGAGGTGGCGCAATAAATGGTACAAAAATGCAGCAGTGCGGTAATGAAGGCGGGAGGGTGCAAGGAGAGAAAGACTCAAAGCTTTCGAAGTCTAAGCGATAAAGAAACAGGGGCAAGGAGAGGAGTTTCAAGGAAGCGTGCACAGTCTCGGTGAAGCTCACCTGCACTTCTGCTATCGGCCAGAGTGACCGCGGGGCTCTGGTGCAACAGCAAACTGGATCGGCGGTTTAAAGCGGCGAGTCTCGACCAGTCGCCGACTACTCCGTATAAGAGAAAGAAAAAAGACGCAGTTCAGAAGAGAGCCAGGTCAATGACGAAGAGGATGGAGCGTGGCAGAGGGAGTGTGGTTGATGGCAAGTTCTATGGTTGGGACTGAGTGGGGAGCCTGGAATCTGGATGGAGTTCCTTGAATCTGGCGCACCAAACTTCCCACGCGCGGCTCAGCAGCTTAACTAAGGCTTAAGAGTAACTATCGGATACCACAAAATCTTAAGGTAATAAAGAAATTTATTATTATTTTTTGGCTACTGCCTACTTGGTTCGCAGAACCCAAGCAAAGCATCTCGATTCTGATCGAGTGGTTTAGGTATTGTATATAAATCACCTCGGTTCTGCCTTGGGCTTCTAACCCGGAATCGCTACCATCTAATCCTAAGCAAAATAGACAAGGCTCAATGAGCAAACCGAAAATCCAACCTCTTATTACCCTCATCCTTCGTCGTCCGGAGATAGTGATCCTTCTCCTCCGAACTCATCGCATCCCAGATCCGATCCCGAGAATTGTTCCGCCAGATATAGTAGCACTTGATGAAAATCGTCATGACAACGTTCCAGCCGACGATTGCGAGGAGAACCTTGTTTCCTCGTCTGTAGTAGGGTTTGTCGTCCTCCCGGTAAATCTATGCTAAGAGTGAACCAAGGTCCAGAAAGAGGATCAAATGGGACAACGGTGGACTTACATTCGAAGCGATAATCGAACTCGCTTGGCAAATCATGTTATACAAAGCGCTACCGACTGTTCTCGTGCGCACCGTGCCGGCGTTGCGTGAAGTGAGACTGACTGAGAGATGGTTAGAAGACAATCTGTATAGATAGATAGACTCGCCTGGCTTACCGTTGATTGAATGGATATAAGGGAAACCAATCAACAAGACAGTGACAGCATACCAGCTCCAGTGGCTTGACGTAGATGGTAGCAGCTCCAGGGCTAGAAGCAGAGGCAAGCACCAGAAAGAATAGAACAGAGCAACGGCCATCCTGTTGTTGATTTTCTCGGAAGCCCACGACCAAAACACAAGCTGGATCAGAAACAGCACATATGCCGGGATCGTCAGCAGGTTGGTCTCGAAGGTGTCAAAGCCCAGTGATTTTAGATTGAGCGTCAAATAAGCCGAAACGGGGCTTGTTGGAATCAGCAACGTGAAGCTGATTGCGTATAAGGGCCACAGATCGTAATCGGTGAGCGAAGCCCAGAGCAGTTTCAAAGTCAATCCCTGGCGGTTGTGCATTCCTCCCTGAATGGTAAACTATTAGCATCAATCGAGTCCATTTGGTGTCTTCAGATGGAGTGTACCTTGCCTGGATCGTCCCTTAGGACTCTGTTGACCATAATAACCTCTTCTCTCTCAGAGAACCAACCATCTCTCCCCCGGAACCAACTTGCCGTCTGAGTAGGGCTTGGGGGGAGATAAAACCACGACACAATACCGATTATTGCTGTCAGAGCGCCTTCCAACGCAAACAACCATCTCCAGCCCTCCCAGCCGCCGATTTCCCTCATATGAAGGATGCCATAGGCCAGAAACGCCGCAACAATATAAGTGAAGTGCGATGCGCAGTAGAAATAGCCAACCCTCATCGGAAGCTCCCTGTTCGTATAGAAATACGACAAATAGAGCAGGGCGTCTGGAATAAACCCGCCCTCTACCAGGCCCAGCAGAGCGCGCGTGGCATAGAAGCTCTTCTCTCCTGATATCAGGCATTGGAATATTCCAATCACACTCCAGACCATCATCTGGATTGGGATCCAGACGTCAGGCCCGAGCTTTTTGGAAACCATCTGGGAAGGCACTTCGGCACAGAGGAAACAGAGGTAGAATACCATCATGCCGTAGTTGTACTGGTTTGTCGTTAACCCGAGGTCGTCCAGCATACCGTCGCTCAGCGCCTGGGAGATGTTGCCCCGGTCTAGCTGTAAAGCGAAGAACATCAAGCAGACCCATGAGGAGATCCGGTAATCAAGCTGTATGCAACCCAGTCAGAGACGGAGACAAAACCAACAAAAGAAAAGTAGCACTCACCTTCCTAACCAGCCGTTTCTCCTCCTTCTCCGTCCACTCCGCACTCGGATCATACCGATGCCTCCCTTCATATTCAGCAATCGGCTCATACAACGCGGTAGCACCCCCGCCGACAAACGCATCGCCTTTCCTATGATGCAGAATCTGAGGTCCAAGCTTCTCGGAGACCGATTCTTGAACCTGGTCCTTGGAGGCTCTTGAAGTCTCGGGAGTTCGCTTCTCTGCCATGGTGATTGTTGGCCTGCGCTGCGCTGCCTGCCAGATCCTAACCGTTGTAGCATCTTGAACAATGAGAACTGCCACCTTTTTATCCTCAATTGGTGAATGCGTGCCAATGGCTAAAAATGATACAATATACAATGGCGTGCGATGGACTAAATACATATCATTTAGAGACCCTTGTGTTGCGGAATATATCTCCGCGGAGGCCTGCCTTGGAACGTGGGTGCCAGTTTTTAACCTGAGTTGGTATCCATGAGCCACAAGAGGTTAGAGCACAAGAACATGCAACAATCTCACGAGGTATGGTCTTCTGCTTTGTTTTTGTTGACCGTCAACGCCGAGTCCTTGATTACAACTAGCTACCTAATATAAGTTGGTCAATTCACGGAGTATCTGCTGAATGTCAATGATTCCTGTTCCGCATTTGATTGATCTAGTATAGACCCTCCGCCACGCGCTAAACACACACTAAGTTAGACTCTCCTCGTTACCTAATTCCCATGTTTCATGTTTACTGGAGTTACCAGGTAGACAGTTACACGGCCCAATGGAAAGCGCAGTCAAATATGGGGATTATATACTGGCTAGACTACATAACAGAGTGCTCCCACAAACGCCGATACAAACGCCGATGCCACCAAACCATGCTATAGAGCCGAACGCATTCAACGCCAAGTAGCTCAAAAATAGACATTAGACCTGGCCGAGGACCTCCTCGACAACACTCTGCAGCACCTTGAGCTCGTGGAACTTCGCCACACTGTGCAGAACACGCAGCTGCTTCTCGATATCGCGGCGATTCATACTTTCTGTCCATTTGCCGCTGCATGAGCAGTGCTCCATAAACTCGCTGATCTTCAGACTTCCACACTTCGAGCACTTAAGATCTTGCGTCTGCCAAGCAACAATCATGCCATAGACTTGGCCGATGAGCATTTCCTCCTGCGCTAGACGATCATACTCTGTCTGGCAGAACGGGCAGCGCCACGGTCTCGCCACAAGGTTGCTCGTATTATCGGATCCAGGCTCAGGAAGCACGTCTTCATCCCGGCACAAGTCTAGATCGCGGATCAAGCAACAGGCGCTGCAAGTGAGTTCTGGGATTTTGAGGCTATTGCCCGGATTCTCGAAGCGCCCTTCTTTGCTGAATTCTCGGACTTCAAAAAGAGCGAGCAACTCGCGGCGTAGAAGACGAGTCTCGAGGGTTGTTGTCCTGGATAGACTCAAGACCTGCATCAAAAGCTTGACTAATTCGAGCACAGGGTTGCGTTTTTCTTCGTTGGGATCTGTTAGAACGCCTGGGAGAACGGGAAAGACGTAGTCAGATGCTAGCTCGGGGTGTAGCAGTTCTTCTCGCTGACGCCGTATGAGACCTGAAATTTGCTTCTTGAGTGGCTTGGAGAATTTCGCTGCGAGAGCAGCGGAGAGTTCCTCATTATCCTCGTCCCCATTCGGTTTTCCGATAGGGATCTGGGTCATACGCGGGGTAGACGAATCGTCAGATTCTGGTCGTTTGAAGCCATGCATTAGTTCAACGTATTCCACAACCCAGTCATGGAATATAGTCTGCATTGGCGTCGGTAGGAAACGATTAAGTTGCCAATGCATGACAGTTTCCAGCGGCTGTTCGTCTGACTCCACAACTTCCTGACACCCTTTTCCGCCGTAGTTGTACTCATCATACCAGACAAGGTAGTCCCAGTATTCCTTGATGTCAAGGTCGATGAAATGGAACGATGGGTTTCCCCGAATTGACTTCAACACGTACTGGCTGTACGCGTAGGCATTTCCCACCTCCGTTTTCGAAGTCTGAAGCAGGAGTCGTGTCGGACTGGCGAAAACGACGTTCGAGCCGACGCGCCGGAATTCAGCCATGAGCTGTTGGAAAGATTTCTTCGACAACATCCGTACATATTGGTGCAATGAACGGTCGTAAAGGCATGACGATGGGCTCTCTACCCATCGAATCAGATGTTGCACCATTATATCGGCCATGCTATTCCCATGACATGCTTCCGACCACCAATGTTTCACCAATTCGCGTAGCACACCTGCACCGGCTGACGCAAATGCCTTTTCAGAGTAAAGAACCCCAGAGCCGCTACCTTCGGCCGACGGTTCAGACGGAGCCAGAAGTGAGTTGGCTCCTTCCATTTCATTGATGATAGAGGATGTGAGAATAGTATTGATCGCGAGGTTACGAACTTCTAGTTCGACGCAAACAGTGGTATAAGAGCCCGGAAGATTGACGGACGGCATACTGACTGTTTCCAACGGACTGGTAATATCGTCCTTTTCATATCCTGCGTGATCAGGTCTCGCGTTTGAAGACCACCATAGAACGACATTGTTTTGTTGAAGCCGCCTGGCATATGAGATATCAATTAGGAATCGGGGATCGTCACTTTCGAGGTTGCAGAGTGGAACATCACCGTATCTGGCGAGCAATGTAAGATGCTGAACCCAGGAAGAGAGGTAAAGGTAGTGCGTCACAAGTCTCCTAGCAATGAAGGACTGCCAACCCAAGGGGGGAAGATTCATATCCGAGACCTCTGGTTTCACTGATAGAATCGGGTATTCCTTCAATATCGGGATATCGTGGCAGAGGCGACTTCGTTGGTGTGATTGTATGATCATAACAGCCGGCAGGCTCTGGTCGTTCCGAAGCTTTTTGATCAAATCACCCACTTCTAAGTATGCCTTTCTGCGTGTCGTTATCTGGGTAGTTCTGAAATGGATCTTCTCCTGATACTGGAACGCCCCGCCTGTCTGATCTCCCGACTTATCCTGCATCTTGCTGGAAAGGAGCTCGGAGTAAATTTTGTCGACGTTCGGAAGACCTTGAACATCCCTTGCACGGTTGAGGATGACAATGTGCGCTTCACTCTTCGTACTTGAGAAGATAGCAAAAATCTGCTTTTCACCAGAGGAGACATGATAGAGATAGTGATATGCCAGAGGCGAGTCCTGGAGATACGTCTGCTCCGAGGTCGTACGGCATAATGTGGAAAGGTCGAACCCGCTATCTAGTCCCTCCCCAAGAACACCTCGCTGTGCTTCATCAAAGGTACAGATACTGCCAAGCTTTAGGACTGCTCGAAGGTTCAAAGGAATGTTCCTCTCGTAGACGCCCTCAACGCTAGGGTGTTGTAAGAGAACGTCAATTTTATCCGCCTCTCGCAAGAACGTTTCCTCGGACAAAGTAAGCTTGAACAAATGGACAGAAGGATGCCCATTTGGTAATGTGTGGTTGACTTTCTCGACGTCGCATTCTGGAACATCAACATCAGGGAGCGAATCCTGTTTCAAATTGATGTAAACACATCGGGGCACTTTGACCGTGAGAGCATGTATTTTGCGGTCGATCAAAACAAATGCCCGCACAATTCCAGGCCTGGTCGTTTCAGCGAGCTGTAAAACTTGCCATGTATTTATGTACAGTAGCTCAGCTTGGTTTCTGAAGAGATGGCTCAGCGAATCTCCTCCAGCGTTTGGCCTTTCACCAAAGAGTTGTCGACGGCGAAGTCGAGCTTGCTTTTGAATTTTCCATTTCTGCTTCTGGTACTTCAAAAAACCGACGTAGTCATCTGAGATGGACGGCATCTTTGCTGGGAGACTGGCAAACGGGTCGAGTGAGGTTTTTGGTTGGCTCTCAGGGTGTTTTCGCTTCCCTGATAATTTATTCGGAGACGAAGATTTCAGCTTCTCTATTGAGCTTGCCATTACTTCATCAAGATTGTCGGCATGTTGGACGCGATGGTCAAGGATGTTGGTTGATATATGAGACAATGGATTCTTTTCGGATTTCCCAAACATATCAGTCATCTTCACCTGTTTGAATCGGTCATCCTGCTTATTGATTCTCCGCTGCAACCAATCTGGGTGGGCCACCCTGGGAACAGGGTTGCGGATTTTCTGAAGGGCAGCTGGAATCGTGATAAGCTTCTGTATGACGGATCCCAACCGCTCTAGGTAGTAGTCCCAGTCAATCACACTCCGAGGATCCATATCACCAGGGTCTTCTTTGAGCCATTTTCGTAAGAAGTGGCGCTTGATGCTCTCTTCGGCGGAAAAAATGGTCACTGGAATAGCTCGCTCTGTGACAGGCGTATTCCTGGGTCTTGCTGAAATAATGTACTTGCAGTTGAGGCCCTTGTCCTTGACCATCTGTTCTCCTAAGAATTCTGCTAAGCGCCGCGCAGTCGTGATGGACGTCGACTTTTGATTTCCATATTCCTCAAGAGTCTTCCTCATGCTTCGGTTTTCGGAAATGAGCTCAATAAGTTCCTCATTAGCTAATGTAGTCCCATGCTCATAGAGCACGTCCAGCCATCTATCAGCCACACGAGCTACTGCAGCATAAGTCTCAGCAAGTGTTGAACCTTCAAGGAAGAATTTAAAGATTTGGGTCTGGAAGATCTTGATCAATTTCAGCTCTCCTCGCCGCTTGACCTCGAATCCCTTCAATTCTGCCAAAGAGCCATCATCGTTGAAAACAGCATATCGCTTCTTCAAGTTCTTGTCTTCTTCCTTGGAAGTAGGCAAGATCATTGCTCTGTAGGGTCCATCAACTTCGAAGAAGATCGAGTTCTCGCTATGCGTCTCGTACTTGAAAGTTGCCGGGTTAGAGAGGGCCTGATATTGGTGATTTGTGTAACTCCCGTGGACAAGGTGATTCAGCATCACACAAGGGTAAGAGATTCCGAGTTTCTTACCATTCTTGAGAGTGAACGAGAAGTTCTCAGGGAATGTTCCAGGAAGCATACACCAGATACCGTCGGTGTCAAGCTCCAGCGGCCGCCCGATCCGTTCGACAAGTTCCCTTGCCATCTGAATGATACGTGCACCAGTCAAACAGGTGACACCGGCCATCTCCATAGAATACCACCTAGACCCCTTTCGCATGACATAACCATAGAAACTGTTCAGGATAACTTTGTGCGCAAGCTGTAGAGAGTCGTACAGAACGATCATCTTCTTCGCTTCCTCCACCTCCCCGGCTGGGGCACCCGATGACTTCAAGGTGTCGGTTTTCCCCTTCCACACTTTTTGTTTTCCCTTGAAATCGTACCTTCGGTCTCGGAAGCTGCGCACAGTGTCCACATAGAATGGGTTTTCTCGTTGACAAATTATGGCCTCTCGCACCATTGTCTTGCTATCGTGGATCTTGTGGTAGATTTTCTTGCTGTAGTCTTGAAGCCGTTTCTTGACAATAGCCGCCTGTTCTTCAGTGCTCATCTCAGTAAACGCCCTCATTGGGGCCTTCTTCGTCCTTCCAGGGAAGCGCTCATTTTGAACGGCGTGCCGGATCATGTTGTACTCGTCACGTTTGGCTGGAAGAAATTCGCCTCGCCACGCCCATGGTAAACGTCTATCACAGGTCTTTCCGGGACGGTTAAAGTCACATGCAGCGCAGTTCGACTCCTGGATTAGCGAATCTGGTTGAAGTCGATTCGTGATCATAATGTTTGGATACATAGAAGCGACATCCAAGTGGTAGATGAAGGGAACTTCGTTTCTCTGCGGATTGTCCCGGAGATCGGTGAGGAGTTTAGCAATCTGCCCCTTGACTTCATCATAGTTGATGACATCGTCCAGAGACTTTTTCTCTTCCACTTCAATGCTGAATTTCAGGGCCGCATCAAGATCACGAATCAGTTCTTCCACGGCGGATGGGTCGACATTAAAAGGAACGGGAATGTCACTTCGAAACACTCCAGCCTCGATACTTTCCACGTGTCCACCGACGTATGTTTCAGACTCAAGCAAGTGGCCCTCGTAGAAAGCCTCCGGAGGATCTTTATGCTTGTTCGGCAAGACTATATTGCCCATATATGCCTGAACCATCAGGAGCATCTCACAGAGCGTCCCAGTTCCTTTGCGTAGCGTATCATCCGGGTTCAGAGGAAGAATCGTGCAGAGAGAGAAGATGAAGGGGTGGATGTACTTCATGTATAGATAATATGTGGCGACGGCATCTGAGACGGAGTACTCGGCTAGTGTTTGCGGGCGTTCGCTTGCATAGGGCGTCATGAGTTCTGGATCAAGTTCGTCGGGGTCATAGCCGAGTTTTGCAACTGTCACAGCCTTTAAACCACGAGACCCTTGTGGAAGGTAACTGTCACGGTTGACCCAGGCAAAGCAGTCCATATGCGCGCAGTGGTCGCTCACGTAGATGTCTTCGCTGTTTCTCCGAAACCCAATCTCTTTGTACATGTCGATCCCCAGGACGCTTGCCCTAGCTTCAACGAAAGGCCAATCAAAGAAATCACCGTTGTATGTGGCAATAACTGTCGGTTTCGCTTCCTGGATATGTTCAAAGAACCTCTCGAGGAGGCCCCGCTCGTTGGGCTCGTTGAAGATCATAAACGGCCCGCTGTACTCAGGCTTGGGGGTGTATTCGAAGTCATCAATATCCTCCGACACTATCTCCCGGTTCGTGATTAAGAATCCCTGACCGTCAATCATGTACGATACCATCATAATCTGGTCGATCACGGAGTCGGGGAACTTGAGCGGTAGCTTTGTTGTCTCGATATCAAACGCGAGGACCACTGGATCCGCTCTTGTAAGTCGTTCTTCCAAGCAAGTCAATGAAATAATGCCGTGCTTCGCCTCTACCGTGTACCATTTTCCTATCCGTATATCTTACCCGGAAGATCTGTTAGCCATTAACCCAGATTTAGTTGGAATCTCGCATACCTTTATCAATCGCCACTCTAACATGGTATGGAACATCATATTCTCGAATATCAATTATAAAATCACTCGCATTAGTAGTGCCATTAGGTCGTGCCTCATTAGTTAGTTCGTCATCAAAGAGATCAAATCCAGCGTTCGCGCTGCACGAAGTTAGCTCATGCCATGAGATGGGAGTACGCCGAAAACCAACCTCGAAATCTCCACATAAGTATCCATCATATTGACATTCTTCTTATTCTTCTCCGCCAGAGGCAAAAGAGTCTTCCGCACATCAAGCAAATGACTTACGCTGGCGAAATTCAACTGAAGAAAAGGCCTTCGATGCCCAAGCAGATGGTTCGGCAGCTTGAGGTCCTCCTTTTCCACCCTCCTGATCTTCTTTATGAGCCCTTCAAACATTCTCCGACACCATTCCTCAACTTCCGCCTCGTGGCCCGTCTTGACCGCAATGAGGAAATAAGGATCATATTCAACTGTCGCCTTGAAACTCCCGCCATCGTCTTCGAGAAAATAGTAATCCACGCCAGCGCGCCCTCCTGGAACATTCGGGTCCTCTATTGATGTGCTGTGCATGTTGATGAGCCACCCAGCTCTCTTCTCGCCCGCTTCGAAGCGCGGGAACCCCAGCGTTTCATCAATGCTGTTTGCTAGCCGGATCGCCTCGAATTTTTCATCTTGTGACGTTGCTTCGGAGGATCGAAGAGAGGAGAATTCTATGGTTTTCGTTCTCTTTGGGTTGAACGATGCGGCGCCTGACCGGAACTTGTTGTTCCCATACTTACTCGGTTTTCGTGAAGGCATTGCGACACGCCCCGGCAGCTGGTGATCACTGCAGTATGAAGAGCGAGAGTTGGTGGAACATCGAACGGGATATGAATGGAGGAGAAATAAGGTCTTGCGTCTGGTCGCGAGAAACTTGACTTCGGGGAGAATGCGCAGAAGATCGGTATTCAGGCTTCAATGGGTCTGGATTTGGCCTGTCTGAGCATGCAGAACAACCCATCGAAGGCCTCTGCGGCAAGACCGACGCGTTTCGCGTTCTACTATACGCGTACCGCATGATTGGTGCAAGGGGTGTGACCGCCGGAGGAACTACCTCCTTTAAGAAAGCCAGCAGCAGTCCGGAGGAATCATGTTCCGGCTATAACATAATTATTTCCCGAAAAGACGGGACTCTATATTGATCGATTCTGCCGGCTTTCCCCCTTTCAACGACACAATTCAATATGGCAGACGATACGCGAGAAACTACGACACCAAGTGTAAGCCAAAATGCGGCCGAACAACCCTCTGAGCATTCACCGAAACCAAAACCGAAGTATGAGCCCACGCAGTCACAAGTCGGGAAATTATGGGAAGCCTTTGGGAACCCGGAAGAGCCAGTGAACATGCTGCCAACGGCCTCTGGGAAGAAGCCCAACGACGTTTCGGTTTCAGAGGCTATGAAATCAATGTCCTTGAAAGACGCGACCTCGTTCTACAAAGCGCCTTGTGCGCGCGATTCTCTGCTTCTCGGAATTGGCGCTGGATTCGGTGTTGGCGGGGTGAGGGGTGTTTTAGGAGGTAAATATACCTGATGATTAAATTTATTGTATGGACCGAACGAGCCTAGCCTAACACATAAACCTGTGCATAGGAGTGCGTTCTATGTGGACCGCATGTAACTGGGCAGTCGGTGTCTTCGCTATCACGTCTCTCGCAGCACATGAATTCTGCCAGCGCCGCCGGATACAAGAATTGGATGGAATGAAACAAGCTGTGGAGTTGATGAAGGAGTTAAAGCTCAAAAAACAACGAGAGAAGGAACAACAGGCTGCCGAGGTCGCTCGTTTGGCGGAGGAAGAAAGGAAACGCAAGAGTTGGACGAATTTGGCAAACTACAAGTTCTGGTAGAACGTTTGCACATTGTTTGGAGCTACGGAGTTTGACCCATATTGTATATTATGTTGGGATGTACTTTTAATGTATATAAATCCTTATTTCCTAAACGCCAATCCAGCCCAATTCATGATTCAAGAACCCGCTCCCATCCTGATATTTCCAGATAACGCCGTGCCGCTGTTGCTTGCCTTTGCGCCCGATAACCAAAATTCGATGCCCGTAGAGATGAGAGAAATACCGGTGCCATAAATTTCGGCGTAGGAATAGGTTCAGACGTTGAATTTAACCTTCTTTTCTATAGCACCTGACTGAACCGTTCGCAGCTTATCCAAGTCGCTGCGAACCCGTCGTTCTCTTCGCCTTTCTCGCGCTTCTCTTGCTTCTCGATTTTTCCATTCTGCAACTTGCTTCTGCCTTTTCTGCGATCTAGCCCAAGCAATTGCTGCGGTGGGCTTGAAGCCTATACCATTTATACCGTACCCATCATCGTCGGGATCCGTGGGGTTGTGACCGGTTATTTCAGAGTCGTCCCAGGTAGCCACATCACCAGGAAGTGGTGGTGACCCCTTTGGGTTGTGCGCTTTTGCCGCGTTTGTGGATGAAGCAGCGGTTCGTTTCTTTCGGGAACTTGTAGAGGGTTGTCTCGAGGTGTTCACGGGCGCAGCGGGTGCCGGCTGGGACTCGGCGTTGGCGGCTGAGTCCGAACGAGGAGCATGATCATCTAGCGGAGAATTTTGCTCTATTGCTGCGGAAGGTGCCAATTCGGGCATGTCACGAAAGCCATGAAGATCAGAATGATTTGAAAAGCCGTTGGTCTGCAGAGAAGGAAGAAGGTTGGGTTGGTGGAGACTGCGATCGGGGAGCTGGTGGAAATCGCTCCGTATTGCCAGTTCACCGAGGCGGCTAGCTACCACCGCTCGAGGGCTATATCTCCCCTGGTCTTCCCAATCCCGGAGCTTGGCTTCTTGAGGGCTGACGATGGAGGGACAGGACGCTGGAGACGTAGACCCATCAAGATCGTTCAAAGCCTCGGACGATTCTCGTCCACGAAATGGGGTGTTGAATGGTAATGATAACTCCGATGCCATCATTGTCGCGGGGCTGAGGTCGACTTCCAATGAGGGGCATTGACGAGACGAGCATACTATTTAAGCGTAACTTCACCTCCTACGAGTGCCTTTCAATGATAACAAGCAAAGACATCATTATAAAAAGTATCGAAAGGAGTATGGGAAGAATCGCACCATTGCGAGGGCAACTGGAAAGCACGAGGAAGGCACAATGAGCTGGAGAGTCTCCTTGGAGAGGGGACGGCCGGCCAGCACCTTTCCGCCGGAGAAGGTTCAGCCGGCAGGGTTGCGGGAGACAAAAATAGAAGATTCAAAAGGTAATATTCTGTAGCTGAAATTCAAGTTTTGGAAGGCGTTGCGCATAATTTACAGAAATAAAGCCGATCAGATCATGGAGGAGCAAACTGAAACTGACAATGGAGAAACCAGGAAAAGAGAATAAAGCAACCGTACAACGCCGCGAGAAGACGCCCTCCTATCCCAAGATATAGTAGTGGCTTTAAACCTTCTTCTTCTTCTTGGATGGCTCTGCATCATTGTCGTGCTTCCTCTTCTTCTTTTCCGGCTCGCCGGCATCAGACTTGCGCTTCTTCTTCTTCTCCTCCTTCTCACCCTTGTCCTTCTTTTCCTTTTTCTTCTCCTTCTTCTCCTTCTTTTCTTTCTTCTCGGCGTCGCTATCATCGCCATCAACATCCATATCAGCCAAGACAGCATCCATAGCGTTTTTCTAGTAGCGGTTAGTTATTTCGCCAACTCAAGTATACAAAAAAGGGTTTAGGAGAGTTGACGTACCATAGCAACCTCGTTCTTGGTGGGCGGGGCACCGATCGAATAGAACTCGAGACGTTCTTCAACTTGCTTCTTAAGCGCATCACCATATTTTGTTGTTGGCTTGTCACTGAAGTTGTCGATTCTGGACGCGATGGAACACTTGTTGGCCAAGAAACGCGAAATGCGGCCCTTGTTCTTAGTACCAGCCCTACCGATGAAAGAAGAGTGGTACAAAAGACCATACTTGGGAGTGTTTCCCTTGGTCTTCAAAGCCCTGAAAAGAGCCTTCTCAGCACCCAAGATCTGAACCGTAGAAGCGGGATACTTGGATAAATTCGTCAAGCTTCCAGCGTGCGAGATGAGACGAGCGCCAACAATATCTCCAATCAGAGCAGCAAGATTGGGAGCGACCACGTTCATCTTAGAAACCAGGTAGGAGTGGAGCGACTTGCGGTATTTGGAGAGACTGACGACTCGTTGCGCGAATGCGATGACGTTCTCCATGTCGGACTCTGAGATATCCTGGCCCATACTGCGCTTTGCGGCGTCGATGACGCTCTGGGCAACACCCTCGTCGTCCTCAACAAGGGCAGCAATATCGTGCAGACTCTCATCAGTCAGAGTCTTCTTGTCTTTGACGAACAGGGCAACTTGGGCGTAACGCTGGTTGTCTGACACGATCTTAATGAGTTCGGGGAAGTGCCAAGAGTACCACTCTCGAACCCTCATGGAGAAAGTGTTGATGGCCTTATCGAGTTGATCAAGGATAGCAATCGCCTGGATGATGTGGTTATCGTCGCGTTGAACCGAGAACTTGACCTTCGCGCGCGAGTAGGCGTGACCTAGACCGAGTTGAGCAGTGTCCATATCGCCCTCTCGTAGTTGCTTAAGCAATTTGCTAGCATGCAGCCTGACTCCACGGAGCATATCCTGAACGACCTCGCTGGTATCACCGGTTTCGCAATCGACGAAAGAGAAGGCAGACTTGATGCTCGTAGCCAGATTCTTATCTGCGAGACCCAGCACAATGTTCTTCTTCTTGCTCGGCTTAGGAAGGTTCATTTCGAGGAAAGAGACAAGCGTTTCAGAAGCCACACCTTCCGAAATATCATTAATTTCGCTCAGGGCCTGCTTGTTATTCCTACGTATGGTCAGCCATGGACCGCACAGAAGCGAGGGACCAAAGAGCATACTCAAACGGCAAGAAGCCGGAAAGCTGGACCATTTTGCCAAACTTAGCCAGGTCGTTGACACCCTCCTGCACCTCCTTGAGGTTATGTCCCACGCTATCTCCCTTATGGGCGACTTTGAAAAGTGAGTAACCCATAGGGCCCTCAAAAAGAACGAAGTCAGCCATTGCGAAAATGGGTAAAAGTCCGCAGTACTAATATATAGCACTTTGAGAAGTAATTAATCGGATCCCCCTTCAACTTTCGCAGAACTCTGAGGTTGTAGATCTGCTGTCGGTCGGTGTGGGAATTGACAAAAGTGCCTGGAGGGCAGATTTGCAGACTCGAACCGTAGGAAGGAGCTCTTTTTTTTTTCACAGCCGGCGCTAGTAAGAATCCTGAATGTGGGCTTTTTGCCAAAACCACAGGCTCACCGCATTCAACGGGAAACACTACAGGGTGTGCGGCTACACTTTCAAAGCAGAACACCCTTTTCTTTCTATTCTCGTTCTCTTGCTCTGTGATCTTCTTCTGCGTATATTTGCTCCCTGTTCTTTTTTTTACCCTGCAGATATGTCGGCAACGCAGCTGCTGAACCCGAAAGCGGAGTCGAGGGTATGGAGAAATGCCCCTCAGTAACTTTTGCAGAGACTAACTGTGTACAGCGTAGAGCGGAGGCCTTGAAAGTGAACATTAGCGCTGGCGAAGGTCTTCAGGATGTGTTGAAGTCGAATCTTGGTCCGTCCGGGACTTTGAAGATGTATGGCCCCAAAGCTCCAATTTCCAAATTGATACGAAGCTAATTACAACCAGGCTGGTGGATGGTGCTGGTGGTGTAAGAATTATCAATGCTATTGGAAACGATAATGATATCTAACGATGCTACAAACAGATCAAGTTGACGAAGGATGGAAATGTTTTGTTGCGAGAAATGGTAAGCTGATTCGAAAGCAGCGAGATCTTGAAGCAGCTACTAACAAGTTCAGCAAATCCAAAACCCCACCGCCGTATGACCTTCCTCTCCTTTGATAACGCTCCTCCATATTGACACCAGAAGGTTATGATCGCTCGCGCTGCAACTGCTCAAGATGATATTACTGGTGACGGCACGACGTCGGTTGTATTGTTGGTCGGAGAGCTTCTGAGGCAGGCAGATCGTCATATTTCTGAAGGACTGCATCCCAGAGTTATCACAGATGGTTACGAGATTGCAAAGAACGAAGCTTTGAAGGTGAGGAATGCGGATATACTGGTGGCCTGAGCAGCGCTAATCAGACTGGTGAACAGTTCCTCGACCAATTCAAGCTCGAACGGGCGATTGACCGCGAACTTCTTCTCTCCGTCGCTCGGACATCGCTTAGCACGAAGTTGAACGGTGCGCTCGCCGAGAAACTTACCCCCGATATTGTTGATGCCGTGCTTGCTATCCACCGAGCCCCGGAAAAGCCAGACCTGCACATGGTCGAGATCATGACTATGCAACACCGTAGCTCTTCCGATACACAGCTCATTCGCGGTCTAGCATTAGACCACGGTGCTAGACACCCAGATATGCCCAAGCGCGTCGAGAATGCCTTTATCCTTACCCTTAACGTCAGTCTTGAGTACGAAAAGTCAGAGATTAACTCAGGATTCTACTATTCATCCGCCGAGCAGAGGGATAAACTTGTGGAAAGCGAGCGAAAATTTGTGGATGCGAAGCTACAGAAGATTGTGGAGCTCAAGAAGCAGGTCTGCGGCAATGATCCTAAGAAGGGCTTTGTTGTCATTAACCAGAAGGGTATTGATCCCCTGAGCTTGGATGTCTTGGTGAAGAACGGAATCATGGCTCTTCGAAGAGCTAAGCGGAGAAATATGGAACGTCTCCAGCTGGTTTGCGGAGGTACTGCACAGAACAGCGTGGAGGATCTCACCCCTGATGTTCTTGGGTGGGCCGGGCTCGTCTATGAGCACCAGCTCGGAGAGGAGAAATACACATTTGTGGAGGAGGTCAAGGACCCCAAGTCTGTCACTATCCTTATCAAGGGCCCTAACGGACACACCATCGCACAGGTTAAGGATGCAGTTCGGGATGGTCTTCGATCAGTGTACAATACCATCGTCGATGGCTGTGTCATTCCTGGTGCGGGAGCCTTCCAGATCGCCTGCTATACTCACCTTTCATCCGACAAGTTCCGCAACTCCGTCAAGGGGAAGGCCAAATGGGGTGTTGGAGCATTTGCTGACGCCCTTTTGATTATCCCCAAGACCCTTGCCGACAACTCTGGACACGACATTCAAGACTCTCTGGCAGTACTGCAGGAGGAGCGGGCAAATGGCAATGTCGTCGGTCTGGATCTGACTACGGGTGAGCCTATGGATCCTGTGCAGGAGGGTGTGTTCGATTCCTTCCGGGTCCTACGAAACTGCATTGCTTCCAGTACTGGGATTGCCTCGAACCTACTTCTTTGCGACGAGCTCCTGAAGGCTAGGCAGATGGGTAAACAAGGTGGACCCGGTGGCATGGAGTAGGGGTTTCACATGAAATATAGATGCAAAAATCATGCCATTATCCGGGAGCTGTCTTTGGAACAGCTTCTGCCTAAAATGTACTGGATAAGTTCAATAGTGGTAAATAAAACTACCAATTTAATTCTGGCACGGTCATTACTGTTGCCTATTGTCTAAACTCGAGAGCCTCGCGTCTTGTCTGAATGTGAGCCTTGTCTAGTCACTAGCCTGCAGCAAGTGGCGAGCAAGTAGTTAGTAGAACGAATATCATCATTTGGATAACTAGGCAGAAGACTCAGACAAAGGGTTAGGCCGTAAAGAGGATACCATTCGAATCAATAAATAATCATGATGCCTATCTCAGAGCGGAATGGATTGCCTCCATGGAATGTAGGTAGCTAACAGTACAAGTAGAGACAAAAGCATCATTCATCATCATCGTCATCATCATCGTCACTGCCTGGAATCTCCATCTTCCGGTCTCTAGCAGTCTCTGGTTGACCTAGTAAGAAGCCTTCTGCCCTTACGGGGTCCCGTATAGGAACATTATGGGCCTTAGCCCATTCCAAAACCTTAGACCTTCGAACGGCAACTGGAACCGCCTCGCCCTCCCCGGAACCTGACTGTGTTCCTCGGCGTGTCTTCGAGGGAGTCGCGGGTTCAGCCACACCCAGACCCCGAAGAGCCATAATGACATCCTCGGTTAACATGCCTGTAGCCAAACCGATCTCCTGAACCGTCATGAGTTCGCGTGGGTGTTTCTTACGGCCCTTATTCGAAGAGGGCTTCTGTTTCTTCATGTCCTCTGACCGTATCGCTCCGGCAGCGTTGGCGTCGGAAGCTAGCAAAACAAGATATCGAGCCATTCGCTCCTCCCAGAACCGACTGTAGCTCCTGTACCCCATCTCACTAAGCGGCCGTTCGGGACCACCAATTAGGCTGCCATCCTGCTCCCAGCCACTAATTTTATAGCTTACTCCCATCAACAGCTTCCCTAACTGTTTGTGTTGGTATGGCGGGAAAACGAGAATACAGGCTAAGTTATTCGCGTCCCAGGAGAGCTTCTCCTTCGAGAAGAAACCGAGGATGTGGTAGGTATCATCCGGGCCATTGTTATTCGGGTCGGTAAATACAAGGATATAATAGTGGAAGGAGACGACATCGAAAAAGACAGATTTGTGGTCGAGGAAAAGTTTCGCAAAGAGGGAGAGGTTCTGACCGAAGAGCTTGTGGTCTGCGCCGTCTACTTCCCAGATGGAGTAGCCTCCGTGGTCATAGACTTTTGTTCCGGGGGGTATTGTTCGGTGCGCGCAGAGTTTGGTATGGCTTGCATGGGTGTCTATATCGCATGAATACCGGAAGCACCACCGGCAGACGTAGAGGGTATCTGTGTCTTTGCTGACGAGGTCTTCTGGGTAGATGGATTGGTACCAGGTTTGAAAACGCAGGTTTCCGAGAACGACGTGCTGGACATTGCGGATCAAGGATTGCGCTTGGGAGTCTTCAGTGGCCATCGGGCGCGAAAAAAAAACTATGATTAGCTTTAGCGACGAGCAGGAATCGGTATATCAAGCGTTTAAGCAGATTCGAGCATTGTAGGTCCCGCGATTGGGATAGAAACTCGTGGGGAGAAATGTCCCTGAGACGAGGCCATTGGCGATTGATGTTGTACAGCCGTTTCACGGGTGGTGTTCTGGTTGGATCAAACTACTATGACGGAATAGTGCACAGCTTCGGTTATAATGTGTTATGTTTCTGAGACTGAGACTGCAGAAGTGCGGACTGTTAGTGTTGATCACGTGAATTACCAACCTATCTACCATCATGACGTCGGTTATCGATACAAAGAGCAGCGACGAGACACCTTAGTAGTCAATCTTCATGAGATTCAACTTCGAGCCGAAGGAATAATTTCCAGACTGAACTTGGGAAGTTACCATCGTCTCAGCGCGCGAGGGCCCTGCATCACGAGCAAGCAACTATGCACATGCTAGCTTTCCTCGGGTGTTGAGGTTGAGCACTTTCAAAGTTTCCAGGCACCCAGAAAACAATCGAATCTATCAATGATCAGTTGATCCACCTGCAACCAATAGACGTGGGGCAGTGTGGTTGATTGTCGAAGCTTCGCAAGGACTGGATCACTAGAGTCACTGGACTGCAGGGACTCGAAGAGGCGAGTCGGACCCTTCCGCCGGATTCAAGCTCCTGAGAGCTCTTGCCCTCCACAGATTATCTTGTTGCCTGGATCTTTCCGACCGTCCTATTTCGAACCACTGTGCACCGATGGCTGGTTAAATTTGCCTCTTTCTGCCGTCTGAGCGGGAGCTTTGCAAGATATCATAGGCAGCAGTTAACCATCGTATCGTCAGCGCCACCCTCTCTCCTCTTACAAGCCTCTCGCCCCATCTCTTTCATAAGCTTCTCCCTCCATTCCCATCTTCTTCTCCCCTCTTCCATCACTGTTCTCCGTCCAGCTCATTTGCACGGCTTTATATTTGTTATATCTTCGTTAATACCTAAGTCCTGACGGTCCAAGTGGACCCGTCATATCAACGATGCTTAAGCCGTTCCTGATAAGGGATCTTGATGAGGATCACCAACCTCACGACATCATCGAAGATTCCGCATCTGATCTGTATAATGCTACAGATGTGAGTGTTGGCCCCCAACGACGACATGGGCTTGTGCAGTTAGCTGCTGCAGATTACGATGAACTAGCCTATATACATCCCCACGCTCGCTTGACTTATCTAGATGAGGATGATGGGGAAATCATCACGGTACTTGCTTTTGTAACCTTATATTTTTATTTTGCATCGCCTAATCATGCATTTAGGTCGGGTCATCCCTCGAGCTTGCCCAGCGCCTTGACGATCCGCCCCCTCAAATTACAGATACCGGTTTCCCTGCGACTATACATCTGTTTGATATCAAGCGAAGAACATCCATTGTAGATCTCTGGAAAAGGTTCGAATACGATGAGCGCTTGTCGACTCCTGAGTCCTTAGCTACACAAGTTGTAGTGGATGACCTAGATAACCGTGCGATGACGTCGGAACTCAATACCAGCCGCGAAGAGAGGTCGCACTCTGAGGATGGACCAGTCAATACGACCGAGAACGACCAATCTGAGTCTTTCCTCTCCGCTTTTGAGGCGGAGATGGCCAGGGTGATGGACGAGTCGCGGCATTTGGAAAACAACGCCTCGGAGAGCAACTCATCTTCTAGGACCGCACAGCCCGAGTCAACCTCTAATCTTCCACAGGAGACGGCCGAAGCTTTTGCTTCTGCTCTACGAAGACTTATCGAAGTGGCGGAAGCCATCAGCTCTGGGGTGAAATCCAAACTTCCAGAGCTTGAAAGACACCTTGACAACGCTCGAAGAGCCCTTCCCAGTGATATTACAGACTCCATGCGAAATGCCTTTTTGGCATTTGAGGCGCAGGTCAAGGCCATGGCATCGACCTTCAACAACCTGCCAGAGACCATCAGGCGAGAAAATGGGCCGGGAAATGTTCGTCTCTTTCCGGAGCTTCCTACACCCTACTACAACGCCATAAACGGGTTGCGCGAAATGGGCCTGCAGCTTGGCGGCATGGGACAAACGTTACTTGACACTTTCGAATCAAGCGTTCAAGGCGCCTTCCCGGGGCATCGGGATAGCTTTTTCTCTGGTTTCCCCAACTTCTCCGAGTCAAACAACCACCCAGCGAGCGTACCGAACAATGTAGCAGGAAGTTTCTCGAGTGTTCGTGGTGACGCAGCGTCAGGATTGGCGACACGCTCAGACAATCTGCCCGGCGTCTTTCCATTTGGGTTGCCGCCAGCGACCGTCCCAAACCCTTTCAACCACAGTTTCTACTATGGCCACTCCCAACCGCATCTATATCCAATGTCTTCATATGCCTCTGGACCCGCGCCGTTCACTACTAACCCCGGTCCTGACGCCGCTCCTCAGCCGCACGACACCTGGTCCGGCCAGCCACCGGAATCCCTCAGTCTTGAACATCCATCCCGATCATTGTTCATCGGTAATGTCGGGTTTAATGTTACTGAGAGGACGGTCAAGGATGTTTTCACGTCTAAAGGTCTCCCGGTCGACGTCCATCTTCCGCTAGATTCCAGAACTGGCAAACATGCAGGGTTTGGCTATCTCACCTTTCCCTCGGATTTTGAGGCTACGTCGGGATTGAGAGAATTGCAAGGAGCCGTTATAGACGGACATTGTATCAATCTTGAATCTATCGACCATAGTCCTATCACGGCGCTGATGTTTGAGGATGTTGAGGAAGCTAAAGAGGTAGATCCTGCCACTGCCTCCTCCCCTCAGACGTCAGGTGTTGTTCGTCGCGACACTGCCGATGATCCTTTAGTTTCTGTTCCTGATAACAACACTGGTCCAAAACCAAGTAACGAGACAGTTCATGATTTGCTACTTGCCCAGACGGAGGCCCGCTTCCCGCCTGTGTCTCAGCTAGATGCGCACATGCTAGCTGAACAATCGCCTGGGGCAAGACAATCAGCCACATCACCAGAAGCAAGAAACGCCTCTAACGCAGAAGAGCTCAGGGACGCAACTCTGATGGGGAGTACTGGCCAATCCCAGTTTCTTCCTGGCTCTTTTCCGCAAGACACACACAATAACCCTCTTTACGAAACGCCCGTAGAAACCCAGTCAACACCAACCACACACCATCCTCACCATCCTCATCATCACCGCCATCGTCACAATCACCTACAACCTAACACTCATTCCCACCCTCGCCGTGCAGAAACCGTGAGGTTACCAGAACCTCACCGCAGAGCCTCCGATATTTTTGAGCCTCTGCCCGGACTCAGACGGCGAGCTACTGAACGCCATCCTCTTCGGAGTGGTGCAAATATGGACACACTGGGCCCTCGCCACCGAGCCTCGTTCCATCATCTTTCGCAACCCGCCCCAGAACCGGCACAAAATTTGCGCACACATGAGGAAGAACCAGCTCCACATATGACGAGGAAGCAGGCTAAAAGGCAACGGAAACAACGTGCTATAAGTGAATGCGTCGCCGCGTTAGCTCAGATGGGGTACGGGAGTGAGGAAGACGGTGGTAATCAGAGATTGGCGATATACGCAGCCGCAGCCAAGGGCGAGCTCGTTGATGCAATTGAGATGATTGAGGAAGAGCGTAAGGCTTATGAACAGCGAGCGTAGTGTTTACCTTCAGTCATTGTTTCTGTGTTTTTGATTACTGCTTAACCACTCCCCTGAACAAGTTCTTTTGGTGTAATGATTGAAATTGTCCTGATTCATATGTTCAGCTGGATATCTAAAATGATCCCGTCTTTACAAGTTGAATATGAGGGCTACTCCTATTCGTTTCTCCATACTTAGTACTTGGGTATAGTGCCCTTGTTGTTGTGATATACAGGGAAAGTGCAATGGAGTCCAAGATTCCTTCCTACTTGGTATCATGATAGACATTCCAATTTATACGGCAGGTGCAATGACCCTGCTCAGTTGTTCCTTCTCGTCGTGGGAGCTTCCAATTTCCGGACTCTCGCCGAGTTTATCCCTAAAGCTCTCACACTATATGCAAATATATATGCATTTTGACCGCAGGATATCTAGAAACTCTAGTATTCATCGACCCTTGTTTCCCGCGCTACGGATGAAAGGCTCAAGAGGAAATACTTCCGATTCGGGTCTCACACTTTCGTAAATCTGAGCCCACCTCGCTGCCAGCACCTCGGGTGTGTGCCATGCATTCTCCGGGTCTCGTAGCCAAAGACGTAGAAGGTGGCGTCTATGCAAAGAGAATTCAGTCACTACCACTACCAGGTTATTAGGCATTGAGTTAGTGTCAGACTCACTGCTGCTCCGCACTATCTATAAACCCATCTCTTGCGTGGAAGATAGCCAAGTTATTCACATACTGAATGTCCCCTCTCTGAAACTCGGTATTGACACAGAACTTCTCGCCGGTGAAGTGTAGCGTGTCGAGTGCTTCGGCTTGGGCTTCGGTGATGGGTGGGATGTTAGGGCTGCGTGGGAGCGCCCCGAATCCGACGAAGTATCGTCTCCCGTACTGGAGGGATACTCTCTGAGGAGCGGCCCCCTTGACTGGGAGGAGGTGAAGGAGAGGCCTCTCAGTCCACTGTTTTGGTGCGGATTTTTCGAACCTGCACGTGATAGTGCTGGTTACAAAACAGCCTAGCAACAAACCACAGGATGGGGAAGGGAGGGGGGAAAGTTAGGCAACGTACACTTCCATATCCCAGCTCTCAGACAGGGTATGAATCAGATCTGGCCGGGTACGTGCAATCTCATTATACACGCGCCACGTACTTGTCAACTTACTGGCGCCGCCGTGCAGGGCTGTCTCCAGGGCAAACAGGGAGACGATATCGCCCGAATCGGTGTGGAACACTTGCTGGTCCGTCGTATACGCTGGGCTGCCAATTATGCTGTTATCAACGGAACGGCTGAGGTCTTTGATGTGCGTCAGCACCACGTCTGCAGGGTTTCCGTTGAACTTGTGGTCCTGGCGACCTCTCTGGGCAGCTATATGGGTAGATACCCCGGCGTAGATGATCATATTTTCTTCTCGTGTGTGCTCGTCAACTTTCAGACCACGGAGGACAAAGAATCCATGGCCACTGTGTAGCTCGTCGGATAGGCGGCGGAGCTCAGAATGCAGTGTTGGGAGGGGGAATGTCTCCTGGGTAATGTAACCATTCGACAGATTGAGAGCTATATGCTGGTGTTTAGCATTTGAGACCGAAAACAGACGCTGAGTATAGGTGCGGCTTACACTTAAAATGAGCCACGGCCTGGTCAATCTCGTGCAGCTGGTCAGGGCTAAGAACGTAAGTCCAGTCATAGGTATCGGCTAGAGTTTCACCCTCCCAGACCATTTCCCCCGTTAGCTGCTCGGGAAAGCCATCAGGGACCTTAGAGGGTAAACCGCCGGCAGCAACCCGCCTGGCAGCACGGGCCTGCCACTTGTCGTAGTCTGGGCTGTAGTTGATGTCGGGCTGACGCAGCGGGGCCTCGGCGGGAGGGGTGACCCAGGTGACTGTTGTCGGCATGCTTGAATTATTAAAATACTGTTGTTAAGAGTGAAAGTGGGAGTAATCCGGGACTTACGGCGGAAGATGGAGACTGCAGGTATACATACTTACGTGCTTTCGGGGGTGATGATACAATTGGAGTAGCCATAGTACTGTCTACTATCGCCAGGTTCCCCGCCCTGAAAACACGAATTAACAGAGATAGGGGCAAAGTCAGACTTTATAATCAGGAGGAGCAGTATACGACACTTTGCATGGGTAACAGCAATGCAACAATGCCCCCCATCATGTTGTGGACCTTATCGATAAGCGATTTATTATCGTTGAGCTGAATCATCATGATGGATCTTCCTCCCTATGACTTGACTCGAAGACAATCGTTGCAGCTTATTATTCACTCGTTGATAAAAGCCCAATCGTTTCGCTTTGAAAGAAATGCTGACATGGCGACGGACCTTCGTCACCTCTCTCGCCAGGCTAAATCATAGTCCTCCGACAAAAGCGACTAGCCCGACGCTTCTCCGATGCGCCCAGGTCCTTCAGAACAGCCAGCAAAAGCCCTGTAGTCTCGAAGACCAGGAGATCAAACTGCACGGCTTCATTCGCTCGGTCCGCAAGCAGAAGCGTTTTGCGTTCGCAGAGATTTCGGATGGATCCGCTGTTAGTGCCGTGCAGGCGATCTTGAACCCTGCACAGGCAGCCGAGTATGTCACATCTTTCTGCGCGAGATTTCTCTTCACAACCTCTCTAATTGGTTTCGCTGTCACAGGTTATCAACCGGGACCGCGATTGAGATATCAGGCATATGGAAGGCTTGCCCATCTGGCAAGGAGCAGAGTCATGAGCTGCAGGCGACAGCGGTGAATGTTGTGGGCAAAGCAGACCCGGAGGTTGGTCTCACGATCATCCATAAATGACACGAGCTAACAAGGTTGTTCCCCCCAACAGACCTATCCTATTCAGAAAAAATACCACAGCGCCGAGTTTCTTCGTCAGGTTCCTCATCTCCGCTTTCGAACCCCGCTGAATGCCCTCCTCGCTCGCTTCCGATCCGAATGTCTATACCAGCTTGGAAATGTATTTCGCGCCGCTCCAAACGGCGGGTTTGTACAGGTTCAGCCACCGGTGATAACATCGTCCGACTGCGAAGGCGCTGGGGAGACATTTGCTCTTGTTCCGCGGGAGACACTGGCGACAGGTCTTCCGGATAAGGAACAGGACCATTTTTTCCGCTCGCCCAAGTACCTAAGCGTGTCGTCGCAACTACATCTAGAAGCCTATGCAGCGGAACTTGGAAACGTCTGGACGCTTTCGCCCATGTTCCGGGCCGAAAAGAGCGATACCCCGCGGCACCTGAGCGAGTTCTACATGCTTGAAGCGGAAGTCAACTTCCTCTCAGACCTCGGGGCCCTTACCGACGTTGTCGAGCACCTTCTTCGCGATCTAACACGACGGCTTTACGAGACCCCCGCCGGTCAGGAAATTCTCTCTATGAAGCGGGAGAGCAGTCCAGACTCCCCCGAGCCAGACGCACCGATGGATCTCCGCCAGCGCTGGCTTGATCTCATGGACGGGCCCAAGTGGCGCCGCATAACTTACACAGACGCCATTGCAGCACTCCAGGAGGCCGTTTCCCAGGACAAGGCAACCTTCGAGTACGGCCCAACCTGGACCGGCGGCCTCCAGCTCGAACACGAGCGGTACATCGTCGACACCTTCAACAACGGCCAACCTGTCTTCGTCACAGATTACCCCAAAGCCGTCAAACCCTTCTACATGGCGCCGTCAAACACCACCAGCGGAGAATCAGAAACCGTCGCGTGCTTCGACCTCCTGCTCCCTGAAGTCAGCGAAGTCGCCGGTGGCTCCCTAAGGGAACACCGTCTCGCAGAGCTCATCCAGAACATGCGCGAGCATGGGCTTATGAAGTCATCTGAAGATGCAAACGAGCCAACATATCCCCATCTTCTTCCCGGTGAAGACCTCAGCCATCTGCAATGGTATGCCGATCTGCGACGGTGGGGAACAGCGCCGCATGGCGGATTTGGACTCGGGTTTGATCGGTTCCTAGGGTATTTGACGGGAGTGTCGAGTATAAGGGATATAGTTGCGTTCCCGAGGTACTTTGGCCGGGCGGATTGTTAGCGATATGGCTTGTATAATAATATTATTTTAGATGTATATGTAAATGTAAGATATTGCTTTCAAACCCTCCCTAGCGAGTTGCAGGAACACCAGCATCATTATTCAAGAAACGGATGCTGATGAGGTAGTTGTGGTTCCCAATCCCCCATAACAGACTCAATAATGTCCTCCATATACCCCCAGATCCTTCTTCGATTCCGCAACCCCCTTATCTGATACACCTCGCGCCTCACATCCATATACACATGTGCCGGTTTGTCGTGCGGCGCGGCGGGGGTTTCCATATCCAGGGTAGGTTTGATATCCGCTCCTTCACGTTGATTGTATGCTCGACAACAATGCCGCCATCTTCAGGATCGCGGGGATCCAGGAATCCTCTCTTGCCGTATTTCCACATGCCTTGCTCTGATACTGTGGCCCAGAAAAATGGGGGCTCGGAGCTCCAGGCTTCCCATAGCCAGGGCATGTCTTCCTGCAGTAGGCGTTTCTAGAGGAAGTTGGGGAGGTTAAAGAAGGATTGGGTAGCAAGACGGAGGGTGAGAATATCCTTAGAGGGGAGGTAGGATAGGATCAGGTCTTTTATTTCTGGAGGGAGTTTGTTGAACGGGTCTTGTTGGGTGGCGCTGAAGGGAGTGGGATGGAAGTGGAAGGAACCCCGGGCTCGGGCAGATTTCGTTGCCTTCTCAAGGAGTTCATGCAGTCTCGGGACGAAGGACAGGTTCGCAACTAGTCATTCGTCGTTCCGTTCAGAATGCTAGAATAGGCCCGATATGGCATCGGTACTCTACAGCAAGCTCGATCTTAGGATGAGGGCGATGGCCAGCATCGAACCAATCCACCAGACGATCCACAACAACATGCCTCGAAGTTGGCAAATACGCATCCAAATACCCCAACACTGCGGGTGGAAGACTAGAGATGTATAATATTTATCAAAATGCCCATCCCGGTCAGGGTCTTGAAGAGCCGACGCGTTATGTCTCATTGGTGAGAACCCCAGCCAAGGCATCTCGTCACAGAGTTCGGAGACAAAATAATTGCTCGTTAACCCAAACTCAAGATCGTCTGCTTCCGGCTGCTAGGCGCCTGACATACTAGTTTCGAATCCCTCTTTTGTAGTGAGGAATTGTGCCGTACGGCACCCGCGCATTTCCACAAGCGAGATCGTATGGCCCAAATATCCGCTTTTCGATATACACTGCGGGCCTGTGACATGTTCCAGGCATTTCCTCTTCACACCGATCCGATCCGCACGCCGTTGCAGGAACCGGTCATCGCTATCTCTAACAATGGGGAGTTGGTCCCCATTAGAAGGAAGTTGACAAGTTCCACCTTCGTCGTAAAACCAGAGGATTTTCTTATACCGATCATTCTTCCTCTTGTAGTCTTTACCCCCTATAGACGCCTGTTGAATCGCGAGCAACATACCGACATCCCGTTTCCACAGTCAAGCAGTTTTCGCCATCCTCGAACTCGCACGGGTCACACCCAGTCGCGAGGACTGTCCCGCGTCCAACTCGCACCCTGGGGCTCATCTGCCGTGCAGATGCGAGGGATATCAAAGCCAATGTGACATAGTGCGCATGGGACCTGGAATACCGGTTAGAACTAAGTAGTACCGACGATTGCAGGGGTTGGCTATAATAACGCACCTCCGTGCGTTCTTTTGGTGATTAGTGGGAAGGACGGTTTAGTCCGGGGGGAGGAGGGAGGGGGAGGGGGGAGGGGAGACCTTACCGATCCCAATATTCTAATATGGAGTACGAGTAAGTAAGTTGTTGATTCAAGGAGCATGAGTCTCTGTTGATTATGGATTACTAATGTTTATCCCCCAGTCATGGGTAAATTATACTGATGCCTCAGGCCACAACAGGCACCAAACCGACCACAAGGCTCTCTTATGATGATTTGCTCACTGTCAGTGTCTCCCTTTTAGATCTCCAGTTCCGCAACCAGCTCAATATATCGAGATCAACATATTCACATCAAATTAATGTTACATCGTGGTTGGATCGAATTTTTACTCCGGAATCCGGATGAACCGGCATCATGAAGCTCGGCGTCAGTCAATTAAACCCCAAGGATTGTGGTTAAAACCTCCGGCAATGCAGTGAATGACATTGACAAGTCGACAACCAACCAGCTACAAAGATTAAACATTATACTCGAGAGTATACAGATTAAATGAGGATTCGAGTCATACGGAGACAGAGGGCACGTGGCAGTAAAATCCATAACTTCAAGTTTCAGTATTATTCAGTAATATACTCTGTAAGATTAAACCCATTTAATTGGAACGAGGTTACGAGGGGCCAAATGGCAAATAATACCGCTCGCCTGGTATTGCTTGCTAAGAATAATTATCCGAGGAATGGTTGGTTAGTTAATCAACGAAGGACAAATTACAGTGATTAGTATTATTATTACTGAATACCAACCTCGCCACCCACTTCCTTTGCCGCTTTCCCTGATCCTGTGTGGACAAGGTAGTGGACACGATACGAGCGAGGCGTTTCAGGCTGTCAGCGCCCAGGGCTCGGGTAGGCGCAGTTCCCAAGTTCCCCATCGGCAGCTCGCTAAAAGGCTTGGGGAGGCTTGGAAGTGACTAAGCGAATGAACCAGAAGGACCAGAACGGAGGATTTATGCGAGATAAACATAAAAGCAAGTGGGCGCGGTGGGGAAGCAGGAACAGATTACCTTAATGTCAGCCTGCTGAGCCTGGGTTTATTGGAGAAGGCCCACTGGGATTCCATATGGTGTGTCTTAGCTGACTGGAGTCTTGGAGACTGGGCTGGCTTCCTTGTTCCGTGGGATCCGGATGGAGATAATTATGAATTTATTGATAGTATTTTAATTTTTTTTATTCTACTGAACGGGAAAAGACAGGAAATGGACAAAGCAGTGGGGCCCACGCGGGGAATGCCAAGTTGCCAACCTTACTGGTGTTAAGCATATCTATCTCATAATACAAATAATGAACAATAATAAATAAATAAATAAAGAAATAAAAATGGCAATGAGAGAAATATTGAATAAGAATCAACCTGAGGGATTTGCTGCGACTTGTAACCTGTTCCTTCACTGCTTCGACCCAGTCAGAAAGCAAAGAAATGCAACCGCAAAAGAACGTGACCTGTCTTATACTTTAAACCAATTATGCTAGTGGAGATAAGCCTGTGAAACGTTCCACAGCACCCCTGATCACTGATCAGCCTGGTCCAGCGCTGCCTCTCAGGGAGTCAGGCTTTCGAGGAGGCAGGCAAGAGAGGTTACATCAGATCCTTCGATCAGGGATGCAAGGAAGAATCAATTTCGATTTCGAATTATTCGAATTCTCGCTGTCCAAGAGCCTGACACATTTCCCGGAATGGCTGTGCTCAGGCGATCTGTCTTTCCCCTCCGAATAATAATAATACGGTTACGGCCAAGTCAGATTGCAGTCAATCATGAATCGCAGCGCGGTTTAGCTTAATTTAGCGACCGCTAGCTGCGTGGCCAAGGAGCCAACTAAATTTGGTCTGACTCTGTTGGCGATACGCTTATCCTGGCGTCTTGACGGGTCCTGTAAGTTGTCAACTTGTCTCAGTCTCACCTCAGGGAACTTGTTGCCACTTTTCTTATTTATTATGGATGGATCCATGGACGGCCATATTATTACGTTGCCCATACCTACGTCAAGTTCTTAGCTACTTGAGTATCTCTCTTTGCAAGAGGGCGGACAGAATGACACCTGATCCTTGTCTGCTAAGCTTTGGATCACGAATTCCTCCGCTGGAATGACGGGTGCCTGGCTCGTTTATTTTTCCTGCGAAAGGAGCTGTCAGGTGCATTATTACTATTTGATAATACTCCTCATCATGTAAGTAACGTACGGTAAGCAGATGTAAGCGAGTAACAAGTTAAGGTTCCTCGTGTTGGTTTAAGCTTAAGCTTCAGAAGTCACGCCCTAATCGCTTTTGGTTGGCGCCACTTTCCTTCACTTCGAGTCAAAGTCAGGCTCAGTTCCCTGTTCCACAGTCACTTAGAGTTGGCCTGGTCGCTCAATGATTCATCTCGTCGTCCGTGTTCTCGAGATTCATCCTGCTGCGTCCACTATTTCACCCCCGTTTTGCTTGGCTGGTAACTGCCTGCGTCTTTGTATACTACCAGCAGACTAACTTTGCTAAGACAGTGGGGTTCTAACTCCTTCCCCACCCGCTCTGGCTCTGACCTGATTCCTGAATTCTTTCTCTTTCTGTCATCTCTCTGCCTTTTCTGTTTCCTGTTTCCTGCTTCCTGCTTCCTGCTTCCTGCTTCCTCCCCTCCTTCTCTCCCGCCTCGCTCCCCATCCTCCTATACTAGGACCACCGACTCTCTTCGTCTGTACGTGCCGTCTCGCTGCGACCGGCGTCTTCCACCCCGTCTCTCCTTCCACTACTCCAGTCCCTTCGGTCCTCCCCGACTTGCCTCTTCGGGTAGCTTTACCACCTGGCACTTTCATCCCTCTGTAGTCCTCTCTCTCTCCCCCCTTAATCTTCACCATTTTCGACTATAACCCAACCCCCGTGGCCCTGAAACCTTCCGCTATTTCGGGGCCCTACCACCGAAGTTGGATGGAGACGTATCACGGTCACGTCCGCACTCCTGCGGACGCCATAATCCTCTTCGAAGCATGTCGCATAGGCATGCTGCCCAGGGTCCAGCGGCGTCTCTCTGAAAAGGAGCGCCAGCTAATCCAGTCAGGCTCCGTCTTCGTCTGGGACGAGCGGGAAGCTGGTATGCGCCGCTGGACCGACGGAAAGTCATGGAGTGCAAGCCGCGTGTCCGGCAGCTTCTTGACTTATCGTGAGATGGAGGGCAAACGAGGAGGCACCAGCGTTCCAACTCAGCCTCCAAGAACAGGGAAAACGCCAGATTCGTCACGCGGCAGCGATGACGACCGGGGAGATGGTCCCGATGATGGTCCAGACGGGTATCGATATAAGCCGGACGGCTTGATGAAGCAGTCGTTTAGTATCACCACCTCTACCGGTCAGCATCTGCATCTTATCAGCTATTACTCGCGGTCGCATCCCAACGCCGCAAACCTCTTACAACCGTCCAACGATCCAGCCCTGCGCGGTGTGCGCCCGCAGAAGGGTCTTTATCCCGAGTCAACAGTCAACGATCAACAAAATCTCCCTGTCGTCACTCGCGGCCCGATGACAGGCACTCCGTACGCCGTGCAGCCTCCACCACCACCACCTCCTCCTCCTCCTTCTGCTCACCTTCACATAGCCGCATATGCTCGCTCTAGCGCACCACATCCGCAGTCATATGCAGCTGGATACGCATGGCCGCCCACCCCGATGGGCACGCCTCCCGCCGTCTCAATACACCATTATCCCGCCTATATCACGCCAGCGCCTCATCATCCTCCACCACCACCGCAGTATCATGCACTACCCCCTCCTCCTCCTCCACCGCAGCAACCGCCGGGCCTACCTCCGGGCTACGAACGAGCAGTGCATCCATTAGAAAACCCACTACATCCACCGCACATGATGCAGCAAGGACCTCTTCTAATGCCCGCTCGATCCCCCCGCGTGATAGCCGAACACACCCCACCAGAATACGCCACAGACCACCGTCGACCGTCTCCGCGCATCCAGCCTCACGCAAGTCCTCATGCGAACGGGGTGCCCATTCTGGCCGTCCGAAGCCCACGAACCCTCAGTCAAGCACCCCCTCCTCCATCTGCTGCACTAAATATCCCACCTCCGAATCCCCCATCAAGACCACCGTCCGAGACCAACGGCCACACTGCTACAGCCGTCCCGAGCATCAACGTTCTCATGAACGCCGCCCCAAGCTCCGCCTTACCGTCCATCTCAGCAGCCGCCTCTGCCTCCGCACCCGCTGGCTCGGGTGCGCCAGTAAATGGACGACCGGGCGACGGACCTCGCGATATCCCCAGCGACAAGATTGGATTCGGCGGCGAGGACATGCGCGCCCTGCGTCAGCTTGACAAGGCTTTCGGCGCAACTTCATAGTCTCATCTCGCTCGCTTTTACGTTCTACTTACGCGGAACGACAGACTCTCTCATGCCACACATAGAGAGCATGCAGTGCTCCTCGGGTTCCCCCCATTCCACAATCCTCTTTTTTCGTATTGTTCTTTTCCTTCATCTCAATCAAATTGTCTCTGTCGGTGCGGGTTGGTCGGCGTTATACAAAGAGGAGCATGCTGCATTGGTCGGATCGGGTCAGGTCGTTTTTATTTTTATTTTTTTTCCCCTTCTTTATTTATTTTTTGTTTCGTTTCACTACGTTTATCCTTACCTCTTAGCATCTTGGCGGTTCATGATATGATTCTCTCGAAATGAGCTTGCAGTTGCCAATTGCTAGCTGCCGACAAAGTAGCTTCGGTTCCAGTTTCTTTTTTTTTTTAGACAACCGACAAATTCTATTGTTAATATTGGGCCCACGCATTGTCTGTCTGTCTGCTGTACTAAGTTGTAGTGAAGGTAGACTTTAGAGTTCAAGTATACTCTCAGTACGTAAAGGTTCTTCGTCATCGCTGACTCTCCACCCACGTTCCCGTCCGGTCTAGAGGTTGAACCACTGTGAGTGTGCACTCTTAATTTATATATATAGATACTTTACTCTGTACCTGGTACCAATAATGACTCGGAGGTAAAGAAAGTTATGCTTAATGCTAGGAACAGATATCCGATGACGCGGACGCGGACGCAACCATCTTGATCTAACCTACCCAACTCATAGAGGAAGGTAGTTAGTAGTACCTTACCTTATGGTTCCCTACCCTATCAGGGAACGGTCATCCTGAACTCTGATATTATTTTTTTAGGCAATAAATTTTTTTGAAGAATTTTTTTTTTTTTTTTTTTTTGCCTCAGTATAGTACTAGGACTTTAAGTAAGTACTTACTTAGTAGGGTTATGGCATCGAACATACATCCACTCGGTTCCAAAGAATAGAACCCATCCATGATCCCATCAAATAAACGGAACAAACCTCCGATCCCATCATCAATGAGGCTACGGTGTCCAACGTAACGTTCATGCCTTTTTTTTTTTTTTTTTGGAGGTATATCTTGCTGATGATATATACTACTGATAGGATCTGGATTGCAATGATAAATGCGAGGGCGTTGGGCAATGAAAGGAGCCTTTGGCATAAGTAATAGAAAATCTAGATGAACTTATTTGGTGTGATGTAATGGATAAGGTAGGTGGAAAGAGAGGGATTGAGCCTTTAAGGTGTAGTTGAACCATGACAGCTTGTTGATATTGATGGATTCTGCCATGTTCTCTGCCTGCCTGACCTGCTAAGACCTTACAGGAGAACCCTAAATGATTTAATACTAAGTTGTTACTTGAGGTTGAATCAAGTAATGTTTGAAGAAGGAGGAACTCAGCATGGTCGGTCCTTCTACTTCCAGTATCTCGCTTTCTTTAGCTTCGAATCTCTCGAGATTATCAGGGTTATTAACTACGAAGGTACCTCTAACTACCTCTATCCTATCGATATCTAATTATTAAAATAATCTCTTATTATTATCTATTTCTTCAGTAAGTAGTAGTCACCTCTGAGGGTTGCCCTCTCTGCTATGGAGTGCATGCTGGGGAACCTAGGAACACCAATATATAGAAGCATCGCACAAGCGTTTTCACTACACAGAAAAGACCCGTTTCCCCAATGGGATAAGGAATTACTAAGATACTTAGCTCTTTTAGTTCCACTAGGGGGACTAAGAATCGGGCTTGCTTGGTGACCATACAAGGAATAAGGAGTCAGGGAATACATACAGCGGTACTCTAGCTATAATTGCCAAGGAGCTACCTACGCACCGACATGATGATATGCGTATAGAATCTCTATAAAGGGGGAAGGGGGCTTGAAGTAGAAAACATCCACAAGAGACTTTGAAGAGCAGTGGAGGCAAAGTTGATTGGAAGACTAGATAAGTAGCAGCTGTACGCCTTAAGCAGGTACTTAGCTGATGGAGACAGGACGAGGATTCCCTCAGATAGCAAAAATAATAGTACAGTACTGTTTGGGCATGAGTTGATAGGAGGTATAGTTGGGCACGAACTCATAATTCCCCTTGTTGTTTCTCTTTAATTGACCTCACCAATTACATCCTGTTTCTCACGTTACATCCAACCCTATCATACTAGTAGTATGGAGGTTTAGACTATGAAGACCTAGTCGCTAGAAATACTAGTAAGCAATATAGTGGGCTAGCATACCTTGGAGAGGGCTTGTTTAGCTGCCGGACTATTGACAATAGAGTAAAAAGAAACGGGGTTGCCTCGCCCTTAATTGTTGACATGCAGAGGGATTCAATGGAGCGTGGGCCTATTGGTTGACGTGGCGTAGCTGCCAAAGTGACTCGTGTTTAATGTGCCGAAAGAGGTCATTGTTTTCGTGGAGGTTATATTGCGTATTGTTTATCAGGGATGTCTGGTGTCTTGAAACCTGTGGTGTTGATAGGGGATCCCAGCGGTCATCTGGTTGGGTCTTTGGCATATGCAGCCTTATCATCTTATCAGGCTGGGACGATAAGAGCTGAGAGCGAGCAAATAAGATTCCTGTGTAGTGGAAAGGGTTGACGCATATATAATGTGACTCGCCCACTTGGTTTTTATCAACCTGAGGGCTGTTTGTTGTACCTCATCAGTCGCACTCATCGTGAGTCGCCTCGGCAAGAGCACTGCACTACTTTACACCACGAGAATGAGAACTTGAAAGGGGCAACTCAGCGGCGCAGTCACTGACTCGTCAACTTCCTGCTTCTCCGCGGAGTGTCGATCAGGCAGTATCACGAAGACACGAAGACACGAACACCCAGAGAGTCTCGACCTTGAAGACCGTGATCGTGATCGGGCAACATGATGAATCCCATGGTCTCACCAACGCAGGGGTAATGCCGAATCGGCCATGCAGGTGCGACCCGATCGACTGGGAGCCTCGATAATGAGACGACTCGATGGTGGCTCAACTATCCGTACTCTGCGAAGGACTATCGAAAGCCAAACGCCAGAACATGTTAAAATCACGACGACGAGCGAGTAATGAGCATGTTCTGTCCCTCCACGAGCCCTGGAGCAAAACAATAGTTAGCCACATTTTCAAGTCGCAGGGCCCCCAACCCGATCGTCGGTTCAGCCTCTAGCTGACCGTCGTCCAACTCGCTGGCCCGGAAGAGTACCTTATGAGCACTCCACGCGCAGATATGTCGCCATCATAAGATTCAGCCTCCTGAAGCTTAAGGTCAAGATCCAAAGCGCTGGGTCTGAGTCCCTGATTGTCGTTTTTCTTTTTGATGATAACCTTGTCATACAATAGTAATGAGTTGAAGACGAAGGAAGAGAGAATTTTCAGCTCGCTGCGCCCGAGCCCGCACACACACACGCTCGGTCCTCTCTAGTCTCCAGTCTCAAGTCTCCAGTCCTCAAGTCCTGAAAAATGAAAAGTCGGGGAAGATTCTACTTCTGGAATTGGCATGCCTAGGGAATACAATGCATCGGGTTACGTGTTTCGCACACCCTCCTCACTCCTGGATGCCAAAGCCTGGTTCTCGTGATACTGCAGTACTGCACCGTCTGCGCTCTTGTCACTTGTGCATGCTGTCCAAGCTTGACCGTTTATTCCGATTGCGACCAGTCCCAAGGTCCACAGCACGAGTCACAATAAAATGCCTCAACTCAAAACTTTGTCAGTTCATGTCACCTGTTCATGTTACGTTTGATCCGCCTCTCGCCCGTCCCCGTTCAAGGTTGCAGCTCCTCCGACATTTGTAAGTAGGAGGAGCGAACTGAGCACGTTGAGAGTTACCTAAATTGTCCAAGCTGGCGAGGTCAGAGAGCCTTGAGCCCGTGGTGCCCAATAGGAGAGAGGTAGTTTTCAGCAAGGCTGCATGATCAGACAATGCCTGCCTAGACCTACCCATCTGGGCCCGCTGGAGCGGGAATCCAGGATGCAGTTTGTAGGGGGGGTCTCAGCGTGGCGCCGTGGGGACGAGTGAAGGTGAAAGGCAGATACAACTTGAGCATCAAAGAGTGGAAACTGTTAGTCAAGGAAACAGCGCCGCAGTCTTAGCAGAGTTGGGCAACTTGAACTTGGCAAGTTGCACATCTTTGAGGATCAGTCAACAAATAAAAATACGATTATCTGGTTGTATTTATGGCAGACGCTCTAAGTGGGCAGACGGAAAGGACCGAAACGAAAAGGTTCCAAGGCTTGAGCTCCACTGATGAATGAATGGCCTGAATAAACCCCGCATTCAATCAACTGGCCTGCAACGAGGGCAGGAAAGTCCTTTAGTTCGCTCAGAAACTTCAGACGTTCAGTCTGAGTCTTGGCTCTGTCGGTTTGAGGAAGGAGACTGAAGGACTGATGCTTGGTCGAATTTTCTTGCGAAAAGCTGTGGACAACAGCGACCGTGGCAGTGGATCTACGTAGTGATACGATCAGGCCACCATCCACATTCGCTGATGTAGGCAATAATACCAACAACAAGAGGTGAGAGGATTGAAAACTCTTCGACTAGCGGGGTTCCTTGCCATTCCTGGTAAGAGCCTTGAGGAGATCAACTTTCAAGACTTTTCAAGTCCACAACGGAGGTCGGAGGAAGACTGAGGACTCAGGAATCTGGGACTCTCCTTCTCGCCTCTTCCACGTATGCTATTATTATTACAATATTACAGTACAGAGTTATCCCGACTCCCGCTGAACAGGAAGGTCGTCCATCCATCAGATCCATCCTCGGCTGACCTTCCTCACCAGCCAACACGAGGGTCATGTGGTCCTTCCGTGTCCGAGCTTTGCCTACTCTGGAGAGCGGCGCGCTTGACATGCTTGGTTAAGAACAATGGTTGGAGTCAAGACTCGTCTTGATTCGACTCGGACGAGAAGAGACAGGAATCAGAGGATTGCTTTGGAGCAGGACGGCTGAGACAGGGAGGGGAGGAGCTGGGCTTGTGAAGATGAGGGAATATGAGACTCATCTCAGACGCAGACTCACACTCGTATCGTTGACTCTCCGAGTCGGACTCAGTACATGTAGTCTCATCTGTACAGCTGGCTGGGTCTCCGCTTACCCCCTTGCCGCCTCCGCATTTCGCTCGTCAACGATCCTCGATGCAAGGGTTGTCAGCTGACATACAGGCGACAATGTACACACTCCGTACAGTAGTTGGACAGAAATCAGACAAAGACGAGTCAAATTCAAGCCTGGAGCCCAAGTCCGGGGTAAATACGTATCCTCGCTGCTCACTACTCAGTACTATCAACAGTAGACACTACTCCAGTCAAGTGCTGCTAAACTGATCGGAGATCTTCAATTATCTGGTTGTACGGTCCCTCCCGTGGATCCACATGTCTTCTTCCAACTTGTCCATGTCAACTCTTCACGCCCAAGTATCGCAGGGGTCGGCTTTAAGATCGACTGATTAATCCCTGGTGCTTAACTCTTCTCCAGGTCAGGTCGCGTGTGTCAGGTTAAGTACGTGCAGCTCATCCGTGCTCATCTCTCGTTTAAATCAGGGGTCCTTGCTCTCCCCTGGCCTCAGTGGTGGCCTGCCCTGGTTCCAAAGTCAAGTCCAGACTCGCCCACCCTGTTGGTTCTCTTCCATCCTTGCTGGAGCCTTCGACTTGGCTCTGCGCGTTGGCGGGTTTCCCCACTAGGAAATCCGTTGTCACTCGTCACTCGTCGCTCGTCAATGCCAGTTGCCAGTCGTCACCCAACACGAGTCTGGCACGAGTCCGGCACGACTTACGACAGCTTACCCCGTAGAACCGTATTATTATTATTATTATTCTGTTCGGACTCTCCAACCATGCCAAGTCAAGTGTCCAAGGCAGCCAGGTGTATGGGATAGTATACACATTCCAATGCGGAACCAGGTAATTGAGGCTTTTTCTGGTTGTCGTCTGACGGACGCTCGATTGCCTCGTTCGCTTGGAGAACAGCAGAACGAGGCCTAAGCACTCGGACTTATTACTGGCCAATCGTAACGCTCAAACGCTCAAACGCGAAGAAAGGTTAAGTGTACCGGTAAGCGGAAACAGAAATTGACTGTCGCGAGACAATTTTCCTTGATACCTGAATAATAATATCGCAACCTGTCTGGCGAAAACGGTTCCGACTCCCAAGATCTCAAAAACCTTCTTCCAGATTGGATTTCCATCATCTGATCCTGGTTCGGAGATGGAGGGAAATTCAAGGTTCCGGCTGGGGGTCATTTTTGCGCTTGAGCCTTGGAATGTGCGAGGAGGCTGGACTTGTCACTTGGGGGATGGACATCATGGAAGATCCGGTCCACTTCCCCAGATTCAGATGGGTTCGCGATGCCTTGATTGTGTAGTCTAGTCGTCAAGGGGATAAAGTAAATTTAGGTATTTCTTTTTGGTGAGGCGGCAGGACTGGAGAACAGTGGCAAAAGAAAAAGAAGAGAAGAAGAAAAGAAAAGGAGGAGGAGGGTGGATGGTGGACAACGACTGGTCACAAAGTCCCACCAATGCAGGGCCAGCTTGTTGCCCCAGGAGGAAGGTGGTCTGCAGTGGGGTCACAGCGTCAAGCGTCGCAGCGTCACAGCGCAGGCCATCTGATGGTTTTTAATATCCTGATTCTGATTCTGATTCTGATTATTCTGAGCTGCCTCATCTCCGCACGGTCGGAGTCGGAAGAGACGAGTTCCAAGGCGTATCTAGCGTGGGGTCGAGCGTCCACCTGAGCGAGCCGTGTCATCCTGTATGCACGTAATACAGACCCCAGAAGGGGATTCACATCTCCAGACCTCCTCCATCTTCAGCGTCGTCTTGAAGCTAAATCTCTAGAAGTAAGAGTGACCGACTGGCCGTTGAGAACGGTCGTCGGTGAACCGTTGGCTCGACAATAGTGGCCTTATAGTCGAGTGACAGGCCGCGCTATAAGTGGCATTTGGGCAGCAACTCGAGTGATACTACTGCCTGCCGCTTGCTTGCTCTCGGACGTTTGTCTTCCCAAGACCAGGTGGAATCTGCAGTTCGTAATCAAAGGGGAAAGAAGCTCCATGATCCATCGTATGGATCGGGCTCCAGCCACGGAGATTGGGAAATCAACTGCATTCTGGAGAGGATTTCCCCAGACCACTGCAGCGGTTGGCGACCTGCGTAGACCAAGCTGGGCGTTCCTCTTGCGTGGATTAAATGAGTGACCTTATTGATTCGGATTTTTCTCATTCGACCTGGAGAACCCATTGCTTCTGCCCGTCCACCCCTCCGGAGTCGGCGGGGGGCGCGAGAGGAGTCGCGGGCTCGAGGAGAGAAAAATTAGCCAGGCGAGAAAAAGCAAAGAGACGCAAAACTTTCTAGCGAAGTTTCTTGGTGTCAATCCCCCCGCATTCTTGATTGAATCATCCATCCTGGACCAAAAGGAAGATGCAGAGGGTCAGAAGTTGCCTAGTATGGATGCCCTCAGTTGGGTCCACTGATCCCCAGCCCGCACTCCCAACACACCCAATAACCTTGCTTGCGACCAGAGGCCTTTCGCTTCTCCTAGAGCCAGTCAGCAGTCATACAACCCAATTGTCATTATTCATTATTATTGAATATTGAAATATTCGAGTCGTATGAAGCCTCGACGGCCGTTTATATTCGGGCCTCTCCTCCGCCGCCGCCGCCTCTCTGCTCCTTTAGCTTGTTTTGCCTCCCTCACTCCCCTGCTCAGTACTTGTGCTATTTATGCTTAGTGCTAAGTGCTACTGCTCGCCCTTCTCGCCTTCACAAGTTCTTCGCTCTTCGTTCTTCGCAATCTAAGCAGCCAAGTCTCCGTCGCCCCCACTTCCCCCAGGAACATCCTCCCACCACCACCATTCTCTCTCCATCGCCTTCTCCCTCGCCTCTCTCCCTCCCTCCTCTTCTCCCCTTCAGACAACTCTCGTCGAGTCGCTCCCAGGGCATCACTCCTCCGTCCGCCGTCTCCCCCTCCCTCTCCCGTCTCTCCCGCCTTCCGCCTCCCGAAACCTGGCGCTGACTCCGTTGAGTCGCTTTTGGATGGTCAATGTTGTCCATGCAAAACTCTCACACATTCATCCTCCCTCCATCCTCCGATCTCGAAAGTAACTCTTCCCATGGCTACCTCCCGCTTCACCAGCCCTCCGACTGTCGCTCGAGTCTAGCCGACCATCCCGCCTTCCCAGACTACTCGAGGATGGACGACTCACTCTCCCAACGCACCAGCGTGAGCACCGACGACATCTCCAACGCCTCATCGGAATCCTGGGACGGCGACGGTCCCTCGGACAGTTCTCCCACAGGCGACGCCGGTGTAAAGGTTCCAACGACGCTGATCGGGCCCTCCAGAGTTTTCCAGTTCAGTGTCCTTGCGTCGCCAGAGCCGGACGTAGTGCCGAAAGTAGAAGAGTTGGACGACAATGGGGATTTACAGAGGATCAAACCATTAGGGGTGGAGACATCGCGGCTCCATGCGACTTCGACGGATTCCTCGGTTGCTCCCGTCAATGTCCCACGGAAACGTGGTCGCCCACGCAAGCATCCGCTGCCCGTGCCTGGTGGCCAGCTCAAGATCACCAAGGGTCGCTCCAAAACTGGATGTATCACTTGTAGACGGCGCAAGAAGAAGTGCGACGAGACCAAGCCTGCGTAAGTCCGAGAGGTCCTTCGACCAGCGCCAGGCGGAAATGCTGACCTGCCTGCCGCGCTATAGTTGTCTGAATTGCCAGAAAAATGCTGTGGTCTGTGAAGGGTATCCCCCAAAGGAGATATGGAAGAGTGGGAAGCAGAAGCTCGAAGACTGTGCGCTTTTATTCCAAGGATTTTGCTTCTTTGAGCGTCGTTAGCGCTGACTCTGCTATAGCCAGGACTCAACCGGTAGTATATCGCTCGCTTCCTACCCTCATCGACGGAATCGAAACCGAGATGGACCGCAAGTTACTCGACCACTTCGTGTATGGATTTAGCCGTGTCTTGACCCTCATCAACGACGACTCGAACCCCTTCAAAGAAATCCTCCTTCCTATGGCGACCCAACATCGAGGTTTGATGCACTCATTGATGTGCCTGTCAGGATCACACTTGTCGGGGGTAAATCCAGAACCAGGAGTGGAGGAGCGAAAATTCTATCATTTTCACCGAGCTATCCGAGACTTGAAAGCAAACATTACTGCTAGATCAAACATGGCTGAGCAGGAGCCTGAATTGCTGTCGGAAGATCCAATCATCGCTTCAACGATTGCGCTCAGCCTGAACACCATCTGCGAAGGAGAGACAAATGGCGAGTACCGGCCACATATGGACGCAGCTCGATTTCTGCTCGTAACTCAGAAGCCTCGAAACGAGAATTTCCGCCAATTCATTGTTGAGTTCTTCCAATACCACGATGTCTCCAACTCCATCACATCGCTTGACCGGCGACCCGCCCATATGGATGGTGAATTGCGGCTTCCCGACTTCGTACCACATGCGCAGGCGGGGATGTTCTTAGGTGTGTTTGACGGTCTGTTCCGCTACATCTCACAAGTGACCCGCCTACGAGACCGAATCCGACAGCGATTCAACGAAGGATACGAACCAGCTGTCGACTACCAGATCCTCAGCGATGCTGTGATGATCGACTCGTCCATCCGGACGTGGGAAACGTCCCACCCGCCCAACACTCCAAACTACTACCTCGCACAGCTGTACCGGCAATCAACCTGGGTATATCTGTTCCGTACAATCCGCCCATCACGACCAAGCGAGAAGATCGCCCAAGTCGTAGACGTCGGCTTGGGATTCCTAGACCTTATCCCGCAAGACGCTGGAGCCTTCAGTATCGTCCTGATGCCTCTATTCCTACTCGGATGCTCCGCCTTCGTGCGTCGACAGCGCGAGAAGATCCAAAAGGGCTTTGAAGCGCTCAAAGCCTACTCCAACCTCCGCAACATTGAGCCGGCTTTCCAGGTCGTCCAACGCGTTTGGGAAGTCATGGATACGAAGACCGAAGACAGCTGGGACTGGGAGAAGATCATCAAGGAGATGAACATGGACTTCCTCATCACCTGATTCTTTACTTGAAAAATTTCTGCATGGTTTACTCCTTTTCTCCATCTCCCACTCTACCCCCAGACACAGGCATGAAGGGGTGAGGGGGTGAGTGAGTACAACCTGGCGTTTCGTTTTTATTTGCATATCACATCATGTTCGGCGATTTGCTCCGTTTGATTCGGTTGGTTATCTAGGTCTAGGGTGTTTTGCTCACCCACTCAAACAAAAAATTCCCGGCGAGGCGAGTCATCGTCGTCGCCTCTACTCAGCTTGAGAAAACAGAGGAAAGGCAAGGCAAGGGCAAGGCAAAAAACTGGAACAGCATCAGCAACATACCAACTAACTAACCTTGAACTGAGAGGAGGAGCGAAATCGGCTGGCTCCATTTTGGGCTGCTTCTTTTCTGTCTGCATTGATCTGGCTTGGCTTGTATTTATATTGACGGAGTGTACGCGATGACGATTTTGTCATGAGGTTCAGGTGCAGGCCCGGTCTGGTCTAGGTTACTATATGTTCTTTTTTTATAACTTCGACTGTCTATATGTGCAGATGTAAATATCTTTGGAAGTATATATTATCTTATTTGGAGTATACTGTGTGTGTACATTATATTATATGATTCTATGTCAGTGTACTAAGGTTTTTTGCGTGTACTAAGGAAGTAGTGTAACCTTTATCATCATCATCATCATTATTATTCAGCATCGCAACATCCAATCTGGCGACCTCCGAAATGGTACCGGAGTGGCGTGGCAGTTTTCAAAGGCGTTCTCTACGGAGCACCAACTATCCGTTTCAACAAAAACCCGGTAGAAAGAGAAAGACAACCACCGGGGCAGTGCACATCCCAAAATGGACAGGCGAGAACTACTCCCCAAGTCTCCAACCAGCGGATGGCTGTTAAACGGAATATCCAGAATTTCCCTTAGGGCTGAATGGGTTTGTCAACTGTCAAATCTTGTCCCGGAATGTCGCGGAGGTTCGATCGGGTCGGCTGGATGTCGGTTGGATGTCGGGTGGCGAGGACTCTAGTAAGTGGTGGTTAAGGTAGACAGATACTTCCAGGTTCCAACCAGGTGGAAAGCACGTACGTACAGAGACCTAGGTAGGATTATGGGAGCAGCTATGGAGTAAGGTGAGGTAGCGGGAGTGTTATTATTCGATAGCCTTCACATGTTGGATGGGGCTTGGTGGTCGTCCAATCGTTGATTCTGTTTCCGCGCTGCTTTCCCTTGCGTGGTTATGTGGTTACCTAAGGTAGTAGGTATCTAGGAAGATTAGCTGACAGGGGCTCTGCGTTCTGCTCATATTTATCTGTCCTCTCTAAGCTATGGACTCAATAAACTGTTATATAGAACTAGCTCTACTTTTCTAAAGCAAGCTAATAAAGTAGGTTGAGACTACGAAAAAAGTGGGCACTAAGAGACTCTGTCACTTGGCGGTATGCCTACCCAAATTCGCCACGCAGACAGACGGACTGGACTTGACGACGACCTTCCATGAGAAGTAATGACAGACGAGCTGAGGACAGATCATTTGGGGTCTAGACCGCAGTTCGACCTGCAGAATAGGCTGAAGGAAAAGAGGAGAACCATGTCAGCCTTTTTTCCAACTTCCAAGTCTCACTCACATCCTTCAACAGAACAAGAAGGGAAGATCTCTTGTTCGTCGAGACTGGAGAGATCATCCACATCCCCGCCCCTTTCCGATTTCTTCCACAGATCCACAGATCCACACCAAAGTGCAAATCACTGGTGAAGTGGGGACATTGATAATATTGGTTTATGCAGTATCCTCAATTTACCCAATCATACCTACAATGAAATAAAGTTATTATCTCCATCCACACTTTTAACCCAATCATGATTGATCTTAGGGTACTTTACATAACCTTACTTTTCCGCACTGTAATCTTATTCGCTATTAACCTTTTATCCCCCACCCAGATTGTATGATTCCACATCACCTGCCCATTTTTGCCCCAGAACTTAAAGCACTGGCCGGGAACTTAGAAGGGTTCGAATTTTCGCGAGCCGACGTCACTGCTACACCATTCATCGTCTGTTGGAAGGAAGGTAAGGAGATGCCGCATCCTTTTTCGGTCTTGGGTCGGTGTTTTAAGATTTTTAGGTTGCGGCGTCCACGGTTTCTCAGTTTTGTCCATGTTTTCTATGTAGACGCTTTTGGGAGGTGCGCCGTGAGGTTTTGTCTGGTAGTGGAATTGGAGGGCTTTTGCCTCTTTATTCTTTTGTTGGACTGGGTACTTTGGAGTCTAGATTCTGGGACTTTAGGGTGTTGGAGGAGAGGAAGTCTAGGAAGGGGACGAATTTTGGGAAGAATATTGGAAATGCGGGGTTTGGAGGAGGAGATTGTTGGATAATTGAGAAGAGAAGGTGAAAGTGGATAAATCGAAATCTACCGAAACAGGGAGAACCAAAATCCTCTGAGAAGAGTAGAAAGGATGGGCGAGTAAAAAAATGGTCAAGTGGCAAGAAAAGAGAAGAGAAGTTGAAGGAAAAAATTGAATTCATTTCAAAATCTATCGTCTACGGGAAATCATAAGTCTATGCGCCGTGTTCTGCATGTCAAAGTACCAGAAAAGTCGTAGATAGCATGTATAATTTCCATAGCGAACGAAGATACCCAACCAGGAGCAGAAGCAAACATTCGGTCTAAGAACATGAACAACCAATCACAAGTATGCGTCAAGCAAGGCTTTCGATCCTTCCCCAACTTTTCAGTCCAACCCTATCCCATAAACCCATCGTTAGCCCGGAGGCATAAAACGTAACCGTGCAGAGTATCGTGAACAAGTCATAAAAAAGAATGTGTGTCGTTATAAAAGTTGTGTAAAAGGAATGAAATAAAAGAAGTAGAGGAAAGAGCACGTAGATGGTTTAGACTTATGCGCCGAGGGTCAGAGTGAAGCTGGTGTTGATAGGGCAGCCGTGGGTAGCATGGTCGTCCTTGGGCTGGAGGTAGGCCTCGGCACAGGAGCTGTCGCCGGCATGGCAGTTGACAGAGGGGCAGGACTCGCTGGTCTGACTGGGGGAAACGGCAAAGCCGTTCTTGCTGAAAATGGAAGCAGCACGGTCCATGTCGATGCAGGACATGTCCCAGAAGATGGTCTCGCTGCTCTGAGTGTATTCAAACTGCAGCACATCGGTCTGGTCTTGGTTGGTGGAAAGCTTGATGGAAACACCGCCGCCGTTGGGGTTGGTTTGCCAGGATTCAGAGTAGGATCCGCCGCCCGCAGAGAGGGTATGCATGTTGCTAACGCTATTAGCAACAGACCACGCGTAGACGTCGGAATCCATGTTGTTGACGATTGTGACACCACCACCTCCGTCCTGACGACGAACAACGGTAGGCTGAGGAAGAGCCACGGCGAGGGTAGCAAGAGTAGCAGCAATGAGAGTCTTGGTGAACATCATTTTGACTGAAGTGATTGATAAAAACGACGAAGTTTTTGAAAAAAGAGATTGTAGTGGTGGTTGAGTATGTACTCAAGAGAATGACAGTGTCCCAAAGACAAAAAAGAGAAAGACTAGTCAAAAGAGTGACTGAAAGATTGTACTTTGATCAAGAGAATGTTGTTGATGCAGAAGAAATGACAGACCAGGTCTCCGGGGGTTCTTATACCTGAGATCCCTGCTCTGACATCGGGCGAACACCCACCTTCCGGCCGACAAACGAGGCATTGCGATGGCAAAATGGAACTGCGAAGAAGGAAAAAGGAAAAAACCTCCACATTGATCCAGACTCTGAACAAGGCGAACGTGGATATGGCGTAGAGCCCCTGGCGGGACCGGTGTGGTGCCTGGCATCTAACGCCACTGTGCATATCTGGAGTAAAAGTCCGTTGGGTCTGGTAAGGGCATCGTAGTGATTGGCATAGCCATGCGAACGGCTCCACAATATCGACGCATGGCAGTTGGCCCCTACGCCCGTCCAGAGCTCGGTAAATTGGTCGTGGCAAAATGAAACCGGCAGTGGAAGAACACGGGTGTACGTGTTTAACCGTGGAAACAAGCCAAGATCTTTGGCCATTGTGCGTGGCGATCCAACCATAGCAGAACTTGGTTCCGACAAAGTCAAAGTTGTATGCTACCACGGCTCAGTTGAAGAAGAAAAGGAAGGTCAAAGAATTGGAACTTGCCGAATAGGAATAAGCCACGAGTTCTAAACCCTGGTTCTTTGTCGGATATCCTGCTGGAAACGCCCCAGTTTGTTCTTGGGTGGACTCGCGGAGGCAACGGCTCCCCTTCTCAACCACTGCAATACACCGTAAAGATTGGCCATCTCCTTGTCAACCGTTGTCCAGTGTGGGCCACAAGACAAAAACTGAATCCAGCCCCCTGGTACCTTCCATATCCGGAGGCATAGCGCCCGCCACTATGCTTGGTCCCCGAGAGGCGCCGACGCGCCGTCAACGATCGCCCCTTGCTAGCCTGTACTCTATTTTGGCGTTGGCACTGGGCGTTCTAGGCCGTGGAATAGCCGAGCTTGGCGGCCTGTCTGACAAAGAGTGATCAATGAGACAAAATGTTGTGAACTGATACAACCATGGTATGTTGATAATGACCCAAAATACAGATGCAAGACAATGTAGCAAAAAAAAAGAAACTTAGATTTGGAATAGCTCGTTACCAATAGGGTGCTCGTAACCCGGTCAAACCTGCCAGCGACCCCTCTGAAGTAGCTTCCTCACGATTCCGACGCCCGGCAAGCTCCATGTTGATTTTCCGGTGAATGTGCACTAGCCAGTCAACGTAACTTTGTGCCTCGCTGTTACGGTCTTCTACTAATAACCGCGCAAATTCGTACTCAGCGCCGTCAAGGCCCTGGCGTGCAAGCTGGATTGCTACCGCCTTTGACCCTCGGATGGTAGAGAGGTACTGAAGCAGATTGCGGACCTGCGCGTTGAGATGTGTTTCGAGCACCGGTATTGACGAGGTTTGTGGGTTGAGATCCTGTGGGGATGTATGTCCGGGGCCAAAGAGGTCCTCTAATAGGTTAGGGGATACCTGTGCGTGAAGCCATAGAAGACATTGCTGGCCGTCGTCGACCAGGTACACTCCACCTTCTTCAATCTTGGAGAAACTAGCCCGAAGGGCGGGAGGGACTTGTAGTTGGCCTTGTTCATTCGGGAACCCATCCTCTGGTTGCATGTTATGGATAGGAACGATTCGAGGGTACAAGTATAGTGATAGTTCGGTGCAGCCTATAGACCGTAACAGCCGCATGTCGTGAATTCGTCGGTCCGATGATTCCTGGCCGCCTGGATAAATTGCATCAGCTAACGTCTTCCGTTTCAATAATTGAGCTTTACCTTTGAATGCCCGGGATTTAATCAAGCCCAGGATGAACATGGAAAATTCCTTGAGATTCTCCGGCAGTACAAGTTGGCCAGGAGGGTGCGACCCAGAGAAGACCTTACGGTATCCGCTGAATATATCCACCGTCTTCTCCGTTATGTTCGCTCGAACGTCTTTGAGGTTCTTGTCTACCGTTTTGGCGGCCGCTATTCACCGTCAATATACAGCTTCGCAAAAGAAAGGGGGGTGAGAGTACCCTCTTTAGCGATTATGCTTACAACCGCGTCCTGATCAATGAACTTCATGGTCTCAAGACCACCCTCGTTAACCGCAGCCACTGTGTTGATACAGCGTACCCGACGTTGCCCGTTGGCCGACGTGTACAACAGCGCAGCTTGGAAATGCGCATCCAGCTTTGTATCAAGCTTGCCATCATAGCTGAAAAGCACAGCAATCGCTTTATCGGCATCAATTGCGCCAATTTCAAGATCAGCGCCGAACGTATGCTGCACGAAGTTCCCATGGTATGCCGACACTTGCAATCCGTTAGAGCAGCGGACCTTCATTAGTGCCTGATAGCCTGTCTCCCTCGTAGCTGCATGTGCTAATTCCTCGGAGAGTTTTCGAATATCCCTTGGTGCGTGGAAGTTAGGGTAGAAGAACGTTTCACCGCCAGTGACCTCAGGGACGTGGCCTAATGGAAGTTAGCACTGTCAACACATTGGCCAACGATGGCGAAGGCAACCTACCTATGGTAGCAACGTCCATATACGTCCCGCTAGGGGCTGCTATAAACATGTCGACACCAACACCAGCCTCGGCTAATTTTCCTGCGGTATCTCGCCAGGCGGTATTTTCTGTGGTGAAAAGCTTCCTTTCCGCATCCGTTCCATGAGCTTTGGGGTCATCCCGAAGCGTCAGGGCTCCAGGACCCCAAGTCGGCAGCGTGCAAATCGCACCGATAATTTTGCCACCAGTAGCCTGCAAGGCGTGAAGTGCTGCATTCAGAGCAGGAAGCAGAGAGGGCTGCGGAGATTTGACACGAGAGAAGATAGTCGGAATCTGCTTGAGAAGAGAGATAATGACATCTCTATGCGACAGTGAGAAAGTTAGGCCAATTCTGAACCTAAAGAAGGCAATCAGCAACGGAATCTTACCTTGACTCGTAAGGATCTACAAATAGTCCATTGCTTAGAGGAACGAATGGTTCTTGTATGTCCGTCATCACCATCATCTGTGCCTGCTGAAGTTCCGCCTAGTCGTTATTAGTATCGTTTTCTAAATATGCCAAAGAGACAAGGAAGCGTACACTAAGATTGTAAAATTGTACTTCCCGGTCGTAAGTTACAATCCCGATCTTCGATCCCTCAGGCATCTTCCGCGCTGGTGTAGTCTCGTCGGGATTATCTGACGGCTCGTCTTCGTAGAGCGCTTTCAGAATACCCTTGCACACTCCTTTCAGAAAACCTCTGTTGATCGACTCCTGACTAACATCAATCAGGAATAACGTTCGGAGACCAACCGGCTCCTTATTCCAGTAATCCTTCGGTACGAGGAACTCGACAGTTCCCATCATAAGCTCCGGGCGCTGCATACGATCGATGCGCGATCCTGAAACATCGATCGGAGCGAAATACTCGGGGGGAACGTCATTAGGGAAAGTGCACATATTGCAAACGAACTTGCTCCCACCAGATCGGAACGACATAAAGGGGTTAATGTATGTCCGGCAGCGGCGACACCGAGGGGGTCCCCCATCTCCGAAATCAAGTACAGGAATCGGCTGCTCCCCAGCGTCAAGGCGGGCGAAAGGCTGCAGGATCATTCCCAACGGAAGCCCGGTAGAGGTAAGGAAGTCGGAGGATGAGGGGATATTATTCAACGTCAGGCGGGCATATTTGGGGGATGAGTTGCCCTGGTCGTGGGCCACGAACGGAACGGCCGCTGGAGGAGGTAGATGGCGTTCCATTGTGGGATAGACATGGCTGAAGTAGTATTGTGCGGGCGCATCGCGAGAACGTGGTATGCTAGGGATCTGCTCCGGGTCAATTCTCCCCTGGGTGGGCACTGTTCCATGAGTTGTATCTGGTGCAGGTCCGAGGGTTGTTGGTTGAGGGACAGCCCCTGAGGAACTTAAAGCAGGGGACACAGAACGAGGTGCCTGGTTCAACCCGGTATTCAAGAACTGGGACGATGGCTGTTGCAGAGAGTCTGCCGGACCGGTTGGGAATTGCTGCGCTGCTGCTGCTGCTGCTCCAATGTCGTGGTGTGCATGACGGTGCTTCTTCTTCGAACTCCGAACCGTTCCTTCTCCCATTATACCCAATCCACTCATCTGAGAAGCCAACCCGGCCATTGATGGGCCAGCTGGTGGACCCATACCGGGCTGCACACTGGTATTGTATGCGAATTGAGGCGGAGGCTGTAGAGGCTGCTGTGGTCCGGCTTGGGGTGGAGAGCCGTATGCGGCGGCGGGCCATTGTTGGTTGTTGGGAGCGCCAGCTCCGTAAAAAGCTCCGGGCTGAGAAGGTAAAGGACCGGGAGGAAAGCCAGCAGGATGCTGCCCTGGATAGGGAGGCTGTGGCGGGATTCGATTGGGATTGGAGGGGTCTTCACCAGGAGCGACTCCCTGGGCGGGGGATTGATAGTAGTTATGGTCCGCCATACCGCGGTTGGGAGAAGGAAAAACGAATACTAAACAGAGCGGCTAATCAATCCTCAATGCCGGGCCATTACTGGGAAAAACGACGAGCACTCGGAGAGGACGCTGCTGGAAGTTGGATGTGATGGACTGGAATTAGCGTGAATTGACCACCTTTCACAGCATCCAAAACAAATCCCCGGATTTACTTATCTCCGGCTATCATCCCTCACTGTCGGTCTTGTCAGCGACTTGCGTGCTCCTGCACCCCTAGTCTGATCTCGATTCTTCTCATCATGTCCTCTACGTGCGCTCTAATACAGTTTGGTGGTGTTAGTTTTGAGAGAAGTCGCTGTGGCTTTGCTAATCCTGCGAATTCACCGACTTTTTGTTGCCCTACATCAACACCATAGATAAGCTTTCCGGGTAGTATATTGGGTGTATGCTACCACAGATTAGAGGAATGCCTTCCGTTCACGACGATGATGAGCTTCTCCTGGCTCGTATTGGCTATAAACAGGTGCGATTAACTATTCCTGGTCGTCCCATTCTATAACTAATGGTTCGACCACAGGAGCTCAGGCGAGAATTCTCGAAATGGTCGACCATCTCCTATGCTATCTCCATTCTAGGGGTGCTAGGCTCTGTCCCAGCGACCTTTGGAGCCCCATTGGCTGCCGGGGGCCCTGCAACTGCAGTCTGGTGCTGGTTCCTAGGCTCTATCATGGCTTTCTGTATTGGCAGTTCCGTCGCCGAGCTGGTCTCCGCCTATCCTACGGCCGGAGGAATGTACTTTGTTACCAAGTACGTTGTCCCCGAGGACCGGGTGCCAATATTCTCTTGGATCCAGGGCTGGTGTAATCTTCTCGGGCAAACTGCTGGCGTTTCTAGCGTAGCCTACACGGTAAGCCAAATGCTACTTGCTGCTGCTAGTATGAACTCTAAGCTCGTCGATGGGGGCCACTCATATACACCGTATGTCGGCCACAAGGATATCTCATTTTGGCATCTGCTGACTGCTTGAAGAACCGCGTGGGATACAGTGCGCTTGTCTATCGCGCTCCTGATCTTCCTTGGTATAGTCAGCTCGATGAAGACAAAGTCTTTACACCGCATCTTTATCTGGTTTGCACCAATCAATAGTATGTCCTCCAAGTCTGGTTTTGATTATCGATGTGTCTTACACTCTCAGTAACCGCAACAATCATCATCTGTCTCGTACTCCTATATAACACTCCCGACAAACAGCCAGCTAGTTGGGTATTCACCCATGTCACCGACGGATCAGGATGGGGCTCTAAGCTCTTCTCCTTCCTCCTCGGATTCATATCCGTAGCCTGGACCATGACCGACTACGACGGAACCACCCAGTCAGTATTCACCCCTCCCTGCGATCATCATCACCATCATCATCATCATCATCATCATCACCATCATCTAATTTAGCAATCCCAGCATGTCCGAAGAAACCCACGACGCTGCCACCCTAGGACCCATAGCCATCCAATCCGCCGTCGTAGTCTCAGGTGCCCTCGGCTGGGTCCTAACCATATCCCTATGCTTCTGCCTCACTGACTTTGAAGCCATCCTAAACACCCCCACGGGCCTTCCAGCAGCCCAAATTTTCCTCAACGCAGGTGGGAAAACCGGCGGCATGATCATGTGGGGGTTCGCTGTCCTCGTACAGCTATTCACAGGGTGCTCTGCCATGCTCGCAGACACGCGAATGGCCTACGCATTTGCTCGTGATGAGGCACTTCCATTCTCTTCGTACGCTTTCCTTTCCCCCGCTCACCCCGACCCAAAGAACCAACGTATTGACGAAACAATCTAGCATCCTCTCCAAAGTAAACCCCCACACCCAAACCCCCGTCAACGCCGTCTGGTTCGTCGTCCTCTTTAGCATAGCACTAAATTGCATCGCCATCGGATCCACCCAGACCGCAACGGCAATCTTCTCCATCACCGCTCCAGCCCTCGACCTCTCGTACGTCTCCGTTATCCTCGCACACCAGATCTACAAGCACCAGGTCAATTTTATAGAGGGGCCATTTACGCTGGGGAGATGGGGGAGCTACGTCAATTGGGTTTCGATTCTTTGGGTGGTGTTTATTAGCACGGTGTTGTTTTTCCCACCGAGAGTGCCTGTTACCGGGGAGAATATGTATACTTCCCATCCCCCCCCCCCCCTCTCCCACAATTATCTCTCTTTCTTTTTAGATGTTTTGTGCTGACTTAATCTCGGTAGGAACTACGCGATTTGTGTTGGTGTTTTCATTGCTGCTTTTGCGTTGGTGTGGTGGTGGGTTGATGCCAGGGGGTACGCATACCTAATTTTCATTTCAATTTTTCCCCCGCCCTCTAAATATATCGTTTGATATGTAGAGGCTAAAGCTAGTGTTGCGCAGGAAATACACTGGACCCCGCACGAGTGAGTATCTGCAGCAGATTCCGACGGAGGACTATGGGACTATTGAGTGATTTCATAGGTGGAACACCAGAGTTGCAAGATTATAGAATGGTTTTGTGACACTGGATAGACTTGGATACAGTAATGTCGATATGGATGTTGATGGACGGAAGCTTGCGTTTGATAGTACATGCCATTTCATGATGCTAATACAGGTATATAGAGTACATGATGAACAACAACACTCCCCCTCCGTATGTTAGATTAGATAGCCGTACATTTAAACAAAAATTAACTCCCCGCCACAACCGCAAGGCCTTCATAGATCTTCCGTTTCACCGCAAGGAAGCTTCCAACTCCCTGGGCAATAGCAGCATTCGGTGCAGCTGGGTAGGCAGCTGCTTCGATCTCGATCTTCCCAGTGCCAGACTTACGTACGGCCACCATGCGATCAATGAGGAGCGTTCCCTCGCCGCGGAATTCCGCTGTGTGGCCGGCACCTTGCATGGTCTTGCGCAGGTCCGCTAGACGAAGGTCGCCGACATGGAGTGGACGGGTCATCGACCTTGTTCCAGAAGCCATGTTGGCTGGGAGGAGGTCAAGGATAGGATTGGTGTCGGGTTTGTCTGCTGTTGGATTTGACTCCTCAGCTTGTGGTGTTTCTTGTTTGGATGCGCTCTCTTCCACTAGCTTCTGTTTCTTGTTTGATGAGTCTGCCGTATCTTGGTTGGCAGATACAGACTGCGGTGTCTTTAATTGGCCAGTCAGTGTTACAACACCGAGAGCCCGAACGTGCTGCCATTTTAGTCGTCGCACGAGGTTGTTGCTTAACTTGACCGTCCAGGCACTAGTATCGACGCTGGCATCAATAACTTCCCTGTTCGTGGGTGTAAAGATAACCGCGGCCGTCGCGGCGGAGAAATCTACACCAGATTTTGCGGCCAAAAGCTTTTGGCATTCTGTCGCTAACGCCATTGTTTCCTCCTTCATTCCGCCGACAAGGATCAACTTCCGCGGTTGGATCAGGGGTATCAACATCTCCAAACTTCGCTTATCGTGTATGCCAGTAAAGTCCACAAATGCGAGTCGAGCATTGATGGTGAGAGTCGCTTTTTCATAAATCGCTTTAGCAGGGCCTTCGAATCCCTGCCCCTCCAATTCGTCTGGGGATGTCGTCGCATCTGCGTCGTCGCTATCTTCTGTTAAACTAAAATTATCGAGCATCTCTGTATCCTTTCTCTCTGCGTTGTCAGAACCTTGTTTTCGGGTTGTCGGTCCACCGGTAGATTGGGTTTCGTCCCATCGACGTTTCTGGCCCAGTTTGAGCTGCGATTCAGTTCTGCGCTGCTGCATATCGATCTCCTCGCGCTCCTCCGCGCGCAAGTACTCTTCAGGCCGGATGAGCTCTCCATACTCGTCGCCTTTCTTTCTTGGCGCTACGTAGGGGAACATCCGTTCTCGACCCTTCTTTCCCCGGACGTCGTAGTCATAGACACTCTTCCGCCGAAGTAGGACGTTGACACCGAGGTCTTCGTCAGTTAGTCCTAGTTTATTGCGATTCGCATGAGCTATGGAAGTTGAAAAGTTCAACACTCGTCCTTGTTGTTCGGGATCCGAGTCCTCAGACGAAGAGCTAGAGCGATCGTCCAGGGCGTCAGCGGTAGTATCGAGGTTTTCCTGGCCCCTTGTTTGGGCCGTATCTTGGAATTGCCGCTTCGTGGCAAGATATTGTTGATAGAGCAACTGTTCTCCAGATCCAAGTGGCGCACGTTGTACATCTGTCCACGAGAGTTCCCTTCCACCACTATGAACCTGTTCGAGCATCTCGCCATCGGATCCCTTTTCCAAAGCAACTCCATCTTGTCTTTCTTCGTACCATTGCCAGATCATGCTACCGAGTGTCCTCCGGTGACACTCATTTTGTTTATCGGAGAACTTGCGATGGTGAAGTGGATCTGTGAGCAAGAGGAGGTTGTTTTCACCACCGGCCAGTAATCGCAGAGACTCTTTCGCAAATCCCCAGTCTAAGGAGGAATCAGAGGCAAGAATGACTTTTGGTGCTGGATCGCTAAGGAGTTTCTCAAGTGTCTTCTTTCGCTCAACCGTCCTTAGATGTTTGAATGTGAAGGGACCAAGGCCCTTACCATCTGTCTTGTTTTGACGGGGGTCATTAGAACGCTGTCCGTCGGTATTTTGGCCAGCGTTGGTATCTGCAGCTTCAGCCGCCTCAAATTCCCGGACAATACTCTCATCCATCCATTCCAGCATACTCCTCGCGAGTCTCATAGTCGTGTTGACTTTCCTACCAGCTAGATATAGCCCACCCCGTTTCAGAACATCGTCTTGAGTATCTCTAGCAGCATCACGCCACGCATGCTCCAGGGCATATGCTAACTCAAGCACCCGCGCGCTTGTGTCGGTAGGGATAAGTACACTGCCACCTTTGACAAGAGTACTCCGGATCATATCCAAGAGCATCTCGTCGCGCTTCTTCATCCCACCATGAAGGGCAAATTTGTCGCCGCCGCGAGTACTACAGATTAACGCAGTGGGTTTCCGCAGTTGCTCTATCACTTCTGTCCCACTCGCACCAGATCCTCCGAACCACGCAGCGCCTGCGACGACGCTTTCTCGAGCCTGATTCCAGTCGACAGCGTAAACAATAGACTCCATGCCATGTTGAATATGCCATATTGTTCCACCCACCGTGTGGCCAGCATTATAAGCAGTCAGCGTAAGACCGTTGAGTGGCGGGGAAAAGGGAGATGGAATTGGCTGGTGTGGTTGCGAGTATTTCAGCGGCTGAATCAAGGAAAAGTATTTGGCAATCTCCTCAATAGTTGGAGGTTGTAACAATATTCGTCCGGCGCTGGTTGGCTCTGCGTTCCCATCGGCATCCGTCAGAGATGCAGCAGATGTCGAGGCACCGGGTTCAGTTATAGAAGCTTTAGGCAAGAACGTCGCAGCTAGCGGCGCTGAGGCGTACAAATCTTGTAACAGTGTGCGGCCCAGTGCGATAACAGGGCTTGTCGCATAGACGGGGATCTGGGTGAAAAGAGGGAAAGTCTTGCAGCAATGAACGTAGGCACCAATATGCGAAGGGGTTGCGTGAGTCAGGAGGATCAGCGAAAGAGTAGGAACATGTCTAGAAGTGACAAAAGTGTTAGCCTTTCAAGTCATAGGGAAATAATTCGAGTAAAATAGCGGAGAGGTGATTCGTACTTCTCCAATTCCACCAGGTCGAGGGGGTCAAATGTATCATCCCAGCCCACATCCACGAGGATTTTTACCCCGCCATCTAGCTCTAGAATAGATTGCGATGCTTTGGAGGCCGACGATTGGGCACCAAGCAATGGAGTAAAGGTAAACATATTTGCGTGAGCTGTCGACCCAGGAAAGCTTCACAACGCGGTCGACAGATGCCTAGTTGTTCAAGGCATCGGTTCGGGACAAGGATCAGCGGATAGCCTTGCTAGTAGAGTAGGAGACTTCTTTCAGCGCATGTCGTTCTCAGCACAGAGAATGAGCGCGACAATGGATGGCAGGAAGGAAAGGAATCTTGGAAGGCTTGGAGAGCACAAAGAAAGCCGCGTGAAACAAAGCGGTTTGATGTGTTTGCACTTGCTTACGGAATATTGGTTTTCCAGCTTAGTTGCCAAGCCGAGTTGTCAGGCTGTCAGTGTCAGGTGATCGCCGGCGGCCTCGGGGCCCGAAGGAGTATCTAGATAGCCATGTAGTGGCTAATCACCAGCCAATACAAGAAATAGAACGTTGGTTAATGGTCGTCATTGCTACACTGCCTTGTCAAAATGAAATACATTGAACGTATCTGCCTACCCCTGTGTGGGTCTCGTGTGTCAGCAGCACAGTATAGAGCCCTATGTGCTTGGCCCTATATATATACAACCTTAGGGCCCTGGCCAACAGCCTACAGAATGCATATCTACTCATATTACAGCTCTAACAACAAAATCACCATCTCACTCTTTTCCCTAATTCCTTATTTCCTTATCTTGATACATTTAGTGCAAAATCGTCATGGCATCAGACCCGGCCAACTGCACCCAGGTCACCCCCGAATGCCCCATCGAAGCACAACTCTACGGCTACGCGCCCAATCTTGCCATCAACATCTTTTTCCTTGCCTTCTTTAGTTTAGGCACAATGTTTCACCTCTTTGCAGGGATTTACTATCGCACCTGGTCTTTCATGGTGGCCCTAGCCCTAGGCTGCCTCTGCGAAGCCATCGGGTACGTCGGCCGAGTAATGATGCACTACAATGTCTGGGATGACGCCGGGTTCCAAATACAGATCACTTGCATTATTCTAGGACCATCAATCCTAGCAGCCGGCGTGTATCTAACGCTGAAGAACATTGTGCTGAAGGTCGATCAGCGATTCTCCCCCCTCAAGGCAAACTGGTACACCTGGATCTTCATCTTCTGTGACCTCGTCTCGTTGAATATCCAGGGTGCTGGAGGTGGAGTAGCTGGCGGCACAGAGGACGGGAGTTCTGACCTAAAAACCGGAACGGATATCATGATTGCTGGTATCATTTTCCAGGTCGTTGTGCTGGTTTTGTTTGGTTACTTTCTGATCCAGTACTTTGTCCGCGTATACCGACACCGCGACCAACTCCGCCCCGATGCTGTAGCGACGTTGGAATCACGCCGCTTCCAGTGCTTCATCGGCGCTGTTGTTCTCGCCTTCTTGACCATCTTTATTCGAAGCGTGTACCGAATCCCCGAGCTCTCCGGTGGCTGGGGCAATGAAGTGATGAAGAATGAGCATGAGTTTATCATCCTTGAGGGCATCATGATCTGTATTGCTACCCTCGCGCTCAGTGTTTGCCATCCCGGTTGGTGCTTCCCTGCTATGGCAGGTCGGTTCTGGGAGGAGAGAAAGGACAGCAAGCTGCAGGTTTCCAGGATGGTTGATCGGGTTAGTTGAGTACCTCAGTGGTTCTACACAGGGTGCTCACTCAAGGCAGGGAGCGGTATATTAGAGATCAAGGGTAGATTTGGTATGGCTTTCGTTTATTTGCTTGTCCTTGTTTTAGTCAACGCAGAGACTATTATATAGTTATGGAGCGTTCCAAGGGTGTTGGCTCTGTTGGCCGAGCTCCATAAGATAGCGGTTGAAGGTCACAAGCAGCTCATTGATAGACTTGCTGTTTTGTTTCACTAATCTACCAATTAATTAAGGGAAGACATTTCACAGGTCATTGATGGTAGCTAACGAAAGGATCATATCTACAGGTAGGGAATATGAAGCGGTTCTATATCATTGGCCTGAAGACCAACAAGACCAACAAGACCAACAAGACCAACAAGACCAACAAGACCAACACCGAAGTGAATCACATCTTCACACAAACAGATCTCTAGGCGCTGGGTTGGGAAGAGGAGGGAAGTGACTAGGTGAATTCATGCATTAAACAATACCTTATTGGTTCAACAATAGGATCAGTTGAGGTGGATACATCTTCACTCCAAGGGAAGGATGGGAGTCTCGATGCGCTTCTGTCAGTATAAATTGCCTCCAGAGCTTTGGATAATTCTTGTTCTCTCATCCATCCTTTTCAACCCTGATCTCTCTTTCCTCACGAATCACAGTCATTGCCCTTTCTATTCGTTCAGTATTACCACTTCCTACCTTGCCAGCTACTGATCGCTCGGGACCATGAAGCTCCTGAGAGAAATCCTTCTCACCGCATGGGGCGCACCCCAGGCTTTAGCCCGACCCCAGAAAACCTCAACTGATGGTGTGAAAGCTGCCCTGGCTAAGGTGGGAGTTGATGTTACCACGATTCCTCAGTTGCATGGCAACCCTGCGGATAATGACTGCCACAATGCTGTAAGCTCTCCTGAATCATCTGACGCTGCGGTAGACCAATACTGATGTCTTTCTTTCTAGTGCGATGCATTGGATCATATCTATGGCCCTAACAAACTATTCGCGGACAAGACCCCTGCCTACCAGAACGCTACTCAGTCGTACTGGTCAGCTCAGCAGGAAGAGGTTAAACCCTCCTGTGTCTTCGCCCCTTCAGTCGATACCGAGGTTTCGGTTGTCATCCTCCTCGCCCAACTCACCAATTGCCCTTTTGCAGCCAAGAGTGGCGGTCATGTTGCGTTTGCTGGAGCATCTGGCAGCCCAGGAGGCATTACCATACTATTCCGAGACCTCAACGAGATCACTGTTCACGACCACCAGCTCGTTGTATCCGTTGGACCTGGTAACAAATGGGGCCAGGTGTACAACGCTTTAGAGCCCCAGGGTCTTGCGGCTGTAGGTGGTCGCATGTCAGATATCGGTGTTGGAGGCCTCATTACCGGTGGTGGTATCTCTTATTACTCCAATATGTACGGCTGGGCTTTGGATCAAGTGGAAAGCTTTGAGGTATGTGAATCTAGGTATTCCCAAGAATTAAACTCTGGTGTCTAACATACGATCAGGTTGTTAGCGCAGTTACTGGGGACATACTCACAGCGAGTGTGACTGAAAACTCAGACCTCTACTGGGCTTTGCGTGGAGGCGGAAACAACTTCGGGCTTGTCACAAAGTTTAATCTATACACAATCAAGAGCTCTTTACTTTGGGGCGGCACCCGAGTCTTCAATGAGGATCAGTTTCCCAACGTCATCGATGCGTTCGTGGACGTCGCAAACCTGGCATACCTTGACAGGAAAGCTCAGCAGTATGTAATGTTTGCCAGTATAGGGGGAACAAAAATTGCTTCCGCGGAGTTGACCTACGTGGACGACGTGAGCAACCCCCCTATCTTCGACAAATACAACTCAATCCCATCAGTCTCGAACGCAACAAGCACGCGGACATTATCAAAATATTGTGACGACATGGCCGCCCAAGACCCGTATGGCCTGCGTGAGGTCTTCTGGAACCGATCATTCAAGATGGACAAGGAATTCGCGAACTGGATGGTCGAACACTGGTTCTCTGTTCTTCCTCGCGTTGCTGGTATTCCCGGCGCCACTCTAGGACTCGTCCTCCAGGCCATCACCCTGCCAATGCTAGATGATATGTCGCGCGCCGGTGGCAATGCTCTGGGACTGGACAAATCGGACGGCGTGATTCTTTTGACGCACGTTCTCGGTATGTGGAACAGCACTTCTGATGATGACAAAATCTACCAGTTCATCAACGATTTCTACACCACTGCCACTTCCGAGGCCGCGTCCAGAAGTCTAAACAATGAGTTTATTTACATAAACTATGCAAGCCACTTCCAGGATGTGATCTCCAGCTATAATGCGACCAACAAGGCGAGGCTGCAGGAGATAGCGGCTAAATACGACCCCAAGGGTGTCTATCAGACCCTTCAGCCCGGATATTTTAAGTTGGATCACGCGCCAGAGCCGAATCCTTACTGATAGACTATCCGTTGTATGGCGATGTTGCCGCATGCTTATGATTTGGTTTTAGATAATCAGCGTGGTAGACGGCGTGCGTAACAGATTGACAACGAGCACTGAATAGACTGCAGATATCAAATAGTGAATTTCATGTTCCTTCAAAACTGAATGTACCAACAAGAATATATGGGATTACCTGCATAGAGCCCATCAGCCATAGACGGAAACCTATGGTAACAATGAGTTTATAACTCTATATTAGGGTCGCCAACTCAGCTGCTCCGAAGCTTCCGTCAGGCCAAGCACCTGAATATCGTGGGTATCGGCAGCCTCCAATGAGAACACAAAATACTGTAGAAGATAGAGTGTAACAAATAAAAAGCATGGTCGTCAAGTGAAGTTGAGTTGAGTTGATCCACTGCCAACTCCGAGCATTGATTTGTCAGCCGGACTTAAGCATCCACTTTCATTGTCAAGTCCGGATGCCTGGCATCATCAAGAAACACGAGAAAGGGGCTGAGCAGCTGCGTCGCCATCATGCTGCCTGGTTTCACGCGCCTCCATTCTGTACTAAGATGTGTTGCTTCAATTCCAGAGTATAAAGGAAGCTAGGGATCCTTGCTGTTCTTTTTTCGCCAGTACATCAGTACGTATCGCAATGGACCCTGATCAGCCCGTTATCCCAGCGTTGAAAGCAGACCATCTCTGTGTGCTCGTCCATGGGTCAGTTGCTAAGCTCTTCGATGGAATAGGCAGCTAACATTTGACTCTCTCGGCAGACTATGGGGAAACCCTTCTCATATGGACAGCCTCGCCTCTTCTTTGCGGAAACGGTACGGCGAGAACCGACTACACATCCTCATTTCAGAGCGCAACACTGGTAACCTCACTTATGATGGAATTGAAGTGTGCGGTGAGCGGCTCGTGCATGAGATCGAGGAGACTCTGGGCACCTCAGAGGCCGATGGGCACAAGATCCAGAAACTGAGCGTGGTCGGGTACTCTCTCGGAGGATTGGTAGCTCGATACGCGCTGGGTGTGCTGTATGCCCAGGGCTGGTTTGACAAGCTTGAACCCGTCAACTTCACGACGTTTGCGTCCCCGCATCTCGGAGTCCGAGCTCCTGTTAGGGGAGCACAGAGTCTATTCTTCAACGGATTGGGCTCTCGAACGGTGTCGGTTTCCGGGCAGCAAATGTTCTTGACTGATACTTTCCGTGACTCGGGAAAGCCGTTGCTCAGCGTGCTTGCTGATACGAATAGTATCTTTGTACAAGGCTTAAAGAGGTTCAAGCAACGTTCAGTCTATGGGAATGTGCTCAACGACCGCATTACACCCTTCTATACCACAATTTTCTCAAGCGTTGACCACTTTCCAGATTTGGAAAATGCCAACATCAACTATGTGGAGGGGTATGATTCGGTAATCATTGACCCAGACAGGTTCACACTGCCAGCAGAAGAAAAAGAGCCGCTGCCTTTTCTCTCCCGAGTGCGGCAGAGGATTCGAAACTTTTTCAACAAGCTCCCGTTCTGGCTCTTATTCAGCCTTATTCTAACGATTTCCATTCCGATTTTTCTCGGATATGCCGTTATTCAAACTTTCCGCAGCCGAGAACGAAGACGTGTGCACGAAGAGGTCGCTAGGGATCTTTTTGGGCGCTACCGTATGCCTGTTGCCGTCAAGCGAGTCCGGACCGCAATGGACGAAGTGTTCGAGAACGCAGCTGCAAGACAAGACCCTGACTATATCTCCCGGAGCCCGACTCCTCCAGACCTAGAGTCCCAGCCAGAGTCCCCTATCAACAAGACCAAGACACTAGGGCACGATCTGGCTGTGACAACCCCAGCAAAAAGCTCGACTGACGACACGAGCGGAATAACTAAGGTCGCGACCGATGGCGCCGCTAGTGGGGAAAAGCGCCCCACCATAGCCCTTACCCCAGATCAATTCTCGATGATCAAATCTTTAAACGCCGTCGGTTTCCGCAAATACCCAGTCTACATCCACCACCACAGGCATACCCACGCGGCGATCATAGTTCGAGTTGAGAAGCCAGGATTCGAAGAAGGTCACACCGTGATCAATCACTGGCTTGACAATGGATTCGAACCATGAAAAACAGCGTATTACTGTTTCCGCAAAACCAGTTACACAGGAAAACTCGAATACAGCGCTTTTCTGCATCTATAGTGATTCATCGAGCACTAAAGACCCATAGGGGTAGATGCATGCCGCTAATTCGATTTAAACCTCGGCCTACCCCAAGCCCAGTGAGATAATCACCCCTCTCTAGAACCGCGGAATCTCGCCTGGAAGCAAATTCTTGGGTTGATCGCAACTGCGCAGCGTACACGGGGAGATATCCTCGTTTGCCATACTATATTGCATGCACTTAAAGATCACACGCAATGAATCATTTCATGGTGTGCAGCACACCCTCTGCATGCGACGGAGATGAAACAGTCTCCTCATCTTGTCATACTATATCACTTTCCCTATACACTGCTACTCTACGTAACTAGAACAAAGAGAGCGACGGAATAGATAAATCAATCCTTTTGATTCGCTTATGCTTGCGCCTGATGTATTTCCCCGCATTTTCATGGATCCCATCCCATCTCACCCGATTTCCCTCTCTGACCATGGTATGACTATGGCCTGATGGATATCGCTCACCAGCATAAAGAACCTGAATACGAGAAATAACCTAAGAAAACGGCCAGCCTAACTCTATCCACGGAATTACCCCTTTCATCATCCCGTTCCGCTCCCGAGAGCCTTCTATATAATAATACGACTAAGGATAAGTAAAAATTCTAGATTAAATAATAGGGAGCTTGGAAGGAACTCCCCCCCCCTTCCCCCTCCTTCCTCTAACCCTATTCGATTCGTAGGCATCCATAATCCGTCCAATATAACTACTCCGTACAGTAGTAACGTGCCACGTGCCCCTCCGGAGGTCACCGTAACTGCAGCCTCTGAGATCCTGTGCCCACGATTAGTAAGGTGGGTAGGTAGCCCCGAGGCTGGAGAATAGAAGCAGGATTGGCCATGCTTTTCCTGAGCTGCTTACTGGATAGATGTAAATACCTTGTACCCTGTCTCTATCTGGGAGTGGCTTGCTCGGCATCTCGTACAGTCGTCATGGTGCATTTCTACTCAGCTTACTCCCGGTGTGTGGTGGCATGGGCTGGGATAGGACGGGAAGCTTTGATGTGTGTGGTGCAAGTCACTACATAGTAAGATTGTTACGGGGCTTATCCTAGTCTATGCGCCTTATGCGTTTTGGGGCGTCAGGGTTGCTGCAGTGTTGTACTTTATTTTTACTAAGAAAAAAAAAAAAAAAAAAGGGAAATATTCAGTTGCGCGGAGACCTACTAACCGTGAGAAGTTGTAGAAGTCATTCTTTGTATTTGTCGCCAATTAGTTAAGACAGAAGTAATGTAGAATGGTTCGAATGGACCGATAGCTTTGGGAGGCTAATCGGCTCTAACAAGGTGTATGGTTTCTGTGGGGTAGTATAAAGTCGAGGGATAAAGCAAGACCATGTAGTCTAAAATATATCCTATCCTAGCAACGAGAATAAATAAAGGGTAGAAGCAGAGGAAGTAGCAGCAGCGAAGTAAATGTTCGTTATTCGCTTCTGTCACAAGAAAATAGGCCATGAAAATGGGAATCATCTAGACAATAGAATGTGAATATGAAAAAAAGCAATATGACAACTAGCAATCACAAATCTAAGCATAACTCATCACAAAAAAGAAGACGGCGCCGTTACGAGTCCAGTTTAGATTGGTCTCCATTAGGGGCCGAAGTTGACTCGGGGGTACCGTTTGACTTCATACCCAGCTCGCGGTCAATAGCGAACTTGACGGCGTCAAGAACAGTCTCGCAGGTCTTCTTAGCTGGGTAGCGGGGGATAGTGCCTTCCTGGTAGACACCGGTCTTGACAAGGATGGAGTACCAGGTGGAGTCGCTGACCTCGTCAAAGTTGTTCGTACCGCGGATGTCAGACTCGGGAGTATCTCCAACGAAATAGACGGTGCTTGGGGCCTTGTTGATGCCGTGGGTATCCTTGCGCCACTGGCGAAGAAGTCGCATGGCGAATTCGTATGTCCCTCGTTGTGGCTTGCCGAAGGCGATCGTGTTCAGCTCCTTTCCGGTCACTGCCTTATACATAGCTTCGAGAGAGGCGCGAAGGGCACCCATACCAAGGCGGGAGTGTCGGTGAGAGGTGGACCAGACGACATCGTTGTGGGAGAAGTAGACCGGTGGACCTTCATTGAAGGTGTTGGAGCGTTCAAGTAAATTGCCTTTTCTTGTCATCAAGCAATCAAGAATGATCTGCTGATCACCGGCCCAGTCGCGGCTATCGGCAAAGACGAAGATTGCATCGATCCGAAGCTTTTCAAGATCAAGGACCTTTGAGTTTTTGAACTCTTCGTCGGTCAATTTTCGGAATGGGGTGGTATCGTGGTGTGTTTTGATGAAATCTCCGGGCGTAACGACATTCTTAAAGCCATACCCCTCGGCCACTATTCGGCACTTTTCACCCTCGCCACCGACGACGAGGACAGTGTTATATTTCTCCGCCATCTCCCTCATTGGAGTGTGCCCGCAGATGAACTGGCCGGGAGCGACCTCATGGTCTAGTTGACGGGTCAGATCTAAGCATCGTTCTTCCTCAGTCTTTCCACCACCATTCGTGACGAAGATGTAGGGACTAGTAAAGATCAGTACGAGGGCCAGAAGAGCTGAGAAACAATATCCAAAGGAGGCTTACACTTTGACGCCATACGGGTTCTTCCCATTGATGTACTTCAACGCCTCGACAGCGGTAGGAATGGGTTTCCCTCCTCGGATGAGGACACCGTCGATATCGAAGGCCAACGCAAACTCATCCGTGGTGGTACTGATGGAGGGGATGAGCGGCGAGTTAGCTGGCGAAGCAGTCTGGGGAGAACTCTCTAGAGAAAAGGTATCACTATTTAGGCGCCGCTTCGCTGATTGTATCTCAGCGGCAAAGTCCGTTGAGTTGGACGAAGCCATCAAGTGCTTGGGCGGCACAATCACGTTCGGACCGCCAAACAAGTCTGCGTGTTCGCCTGTCTCGTTGGATAGTCGACGACGGGTGTAACTATTGGAGATAGCGTCTTTAACAGACATCCTAGAGTATGTGGGGGTATAAAGGACGAGAATAAGAAGGTAGCCAAGTCGTATCAATGTAAGACGATGATTCGAGAAAGCTAACCGGTGGCAGGTGCAAAAAATAGCTTTAAACTCAAGCTTAAAGTGGAGGAAGTGCTCAGTTTAAACCAAGGCGCTTCTCAGAAGTGGGGATTGCAGGTGAAGATCGATGAGAGTGAGAAGAAAGATGAGGGAGGTGCTGGAGGCCGGATTTGGCTCATTAATATATTAGAATAGAGAGAGAGAGAGTGGTAGAGTAGAGCGTAACCCACCGACAGCAAAGCCCCTGGCTCCGTCATAGAGATTGTATGGAACAAGGCAGCCTGGTGGGTTCGGAGATCAACTGTCGTTGGGTCTTAGTACCTGCTCCACCGAACGAAGGTTTAGTTCCTTTCGCCCATAGAGGAAAGGCGTACAGTATGTCATGGATTCGTTGAACCATGGAGTGAGACGGAAATTTGGCCTATCAAGAACGGTGGGAGGTGACGTTACAGTAGTGGGGATGCCTCCGAGCGAGGGACTCGGAAATAAAAAAACCAAATAAATTATACGGGCAGTGGGTTGGAGGTATTCAATCAAAGCCTCGGGTCAGAAATAGCGTTAGATTGACCGTGGCGGTGGTGGAAGACGCGCACCGGATAATGAGGTTTGATATCATCGATGAAGACGGAAGGCTCTATACAAAGGAAGTGGGGGGTGAATCATTGGACTGAAAGAGACCTTGACCAGATGCAAGAACGGTAACAACTATTACATACCGGTCACAAAACACCTTTCATACGCGCTGCTTTGTTGCCTCTCTTGCAACCCACAGCACCTAAGTTCACACAGTCTGTGCGGAGGGCTCTGGAGATGCATAACCTGAGCCTGAATGATCGAAGTCGGGTCTATTCAACCGACAAGACCAGGGAGAACAGTGGCCATGATTCATCACAGCCTCGCCTCTGACATCATGGGTGGGCTGAGTGTCCGCCATACTCCGGCCGAGCCTATCACGACGTCACTCATTATTTACCAAACCATACTGGAAACCCGCCTCTTGTAATTTACAATGTCTAAAGTCTCCTAAGTACTATACGAGGTACTATAGTAGCCTGCCACCCCCGTCAAGGTACTGGCACTCAAAATCATGTAGCCCGGCCAGACAACGGTCAAATCAAACACCACCATGAAACAAAATAAGAACAGAGCGGCGTGGCGTCCCAATCCCCCAACCCAGAACACACCCACCATTTCCAGCACTGATTGGACCTACTAAGTTGATTAGCTTTTTTTAAGCGTAGTAGACGTCTGTGGTCGGCTTAACAAAGCAACCAAAGGCTGGCGTATGCATGGAGATCCAGATGCGGTATTTGATAGGGGGTTAGGTTTGCGAAGGCGGTTGGTGAGGGCGCTGCGCTACTGTATGCTGCTTCGCTTGGGTAAGGCTAGCTTTTGGCATTTCGAATTGGAATGCTGGGTGGGTACGATGCGACTACTTACTCGTCGATTGTCTGATTCCCTCTGTGTTTAGGTAGGAGATTAGGTATGTATAGGTTTGGGAGATTGCCGGCAGGCGGTCCATGGGTGGGTAACTGGGGCTGAATCGGAGAGAAGAACATGGCATTTGGAATATGGAATAGGAATCCAACTGACCAGGTGCAACCGTGTAGATCTTGCGAAACTAAGGCTAGCGGCATGGATAACTTAGTTGACTCGTGGGTTCTCAGGCTGATAGGAGGTACTTCCTATATCGGAGTGTTTGACTATTGAGAGTAGGGATTGTACATTATATGAGTGTTGACGCTAGGACTAGGTACTGTTCTGCTGCGAGATAACAACCGGAGCTTTGTGGCTACTCCTCTTATTCTTGCCGGATTGGTTGAGTCAAAGCGGGAGGTTTGATATTGGAGGATTTGGCGAAAAGAAGAGAATGGACTTGGAACAAAGCAATAGTGAAATGGTTGGAAGCATTACTTTTACATGGTAATTATGACTAAAGAGAAACTGCGCCAACCATGTCCATCAAGGACGCTCGACGTATCAAGAGGAAGAGAAAGGAATACATGGGGAAACGGAAATATAGACATATAAACAGCAATATAAACAGCGCTAATGAGTCAGACATACACAGCCATCACATAGATTATACATCAAAGAAAGATAGTCTAATTAGCTCAGTTGTTATTCCACCTGGAGGATCAAGTCTGCGCCCCGCCGTGATGGTGTTAGATTCCGCTCTAGAGGCAACGGCTTCTTCTTAGGCATGCCCAGTATCCCTTTCGGTGCATACTTATAACCGCCAGATCCTTTAGGTGCGTTGTATGCTGCAGAGAGTTCACTGCTCTGTTCAAACCAGTAGTCATCGGGGCAGTAGGGAACAGTCACCTCTTTGGGTGACGGTTTGCCGCGACGTATTTCAACGCGTTTGATGTCATCTTGCCGGACGATCCGGGGCCGTGAAACGATCTCTTGTGGTTGATTGAGTTGGACTGAGGTTAGGCTTGGTGCATGCCTCATTTGTTTGTTTCCATCATTAGAGATCTTGTCGATGGGATTCTGCACGTCACCCATTGGTGTTCTGATTTCCCTCACAGGAGTAAGAGGGCGGAAACTCCCAGAGTGGCGGGATGCTCGTCGAGAATCTGAGCCGATGTCGCTAAATCCGAACTCAAAATCATATCCTGGATAATCGCCAAATGAGTTCCGATTCGTCCCAGCTCCACGAGCTACAGTATGAGGTTGAATCACTTTAGCTCCCACGAACCCAGCATCGGGGTTTTGCCAGTAGTTACTAAGGCCGTCATCATAATCCATATGACCTGGCCGGTATGGGGGGATTCCATGTAAAGCGGCTTGCCGAGAGGGCTGGAGGTTCTCTTTAGCATTCGAGTAAACTGGCCTCTTTCCATTACCAGACCCCTTCATGGCTATTGTTTGGCCTGGTCTTCCGAATCCATACTTCATGGCACGCGGATTGGCAGGCAATCCTGCCATCGGTTTCCGATTCTGGCCCCTGTCGCTCCTGGGTGTGAAGCTGGACTGCTGGAGCGATGGACTAGGGAGTTTTCTTGACCTTGTGTGATTCTCTTCTTCAACTAAAGTTGCTCTGCTGGAGGGTCTCGACTTCTTGTGCCGGCTCCACCTTAAGGGCCTTGGGTAAAGTTCGTATGTCGGCTTGTCCGGAAGCAAATCAGACACTGTCCTAGACGAGGCAATCGAGGCCGCATCGAAATCGGGATTAGAGGAGGAGGATTGAAAACCCGACCTGTCTGTATTGTTCGCTGATATATGGCTGTAGTCATAGTCTTCTTCTGGCTCCGTGACAATCACTGCTGGATACGGAGCTGGATTGTCATATTCGGCATCCACCGGAGGCACAAGTCTAGCGCTCTCGGAGTCAGTATTGAGCGTTCCAGGCCAAGGTCGCGGTCCCATTGGAGGACGTTCTGGTGGAAAACTGAAATCTGGAGGCTCTGACATGTGCCCTCCGATCTCAAAGAATTCCCCGTCTTGTGCTTTGCGTCTGATTTTCCTGCAACAGAAAATAATGATGACTCCAATAATGAAAAATCCAGCAATGCCAGAAGCAACGGAGACGCCAATAACGGCCCCGGAGTTGAGATTGCTGGCGCTAGACTTTTCGCTGGAGGTCGCACTAGGCGATGAATTCGACAATTCTGTCGAAGTGGGTTCGTCGGGCTCTGTGCTAGAAGGATCTGGAGTGCTGTGTGTAACTGATACCGGGCTCTGGAATGTTGTTATTGTAGATGTGTAGTCTGTTTCTGTTGACGTTGGCTCTGTAGTAGAACGGGTGTCCGTGGTTCCTGACTGTGTGGTGATTGTTGCGGTAGGCTCTGTCGTGGTAGAGGTAGGGTTGGCAGGCGATGTGATTGTTGCAATAATCGTGGGGTGAGTTTGCGGTAGAGCTCCCGGCACAGAGTCGCAGATGCTATAGGTATTGAAACTCAGTGCCACCTCCGTTGAACATAATGAGAGACTACATCGCAAGGCCGCCTCTCCCAAAGTGTAGCCACTAGTTGTATTCTTCGTGCACAGATAATTAAGGTCACATCCCTTAGAGCAAGCGTTCCTTGGGTAGTCGGTGGTTATGAAACTCTCAAGGCATTCTGAAGCGCATTTTGGCATTAGGTCAAGTAACGATACAGTCGTCGTATGCGTGCTTTGTGTGAGGTATACGAGGACAAGGGCTGCTGTAGGTACCCATTGAATAGGATATGGTAACATGGTGCGGTAACCTGTTGATGATGTTCAGTTAGCGTCTCAATACATCTCAAGCCGGCCAGAGATGGAGCCCGAGAGGGTGACGTATTGAATATTGTACGTACCCGGATCTTTGAGCTACAGAGGAGCCCGTTCCTCTGAGTCATTAGCACGTATTGTATGTCATACTAAGATGCCGAGGAAGAGTAGAGCAGATAAAAGATGAGTAGAGATCCAAATAATATCTCACGGGAGTAGCCAGAGGTCCGGCAACGAGGTGGAAGGAAGCCATCATCCTGAAGATTCACGGCGGCTACAGCCATCTTGCTACTATTGGAGCATAAAGGGTGATCGACTCCTTCAGAATTGCTAGCGACTGACTGGTCCATAGATTCGACCAGATCTGAGACGGGGTGCATATGGGTTCCTGTACGCGCCGTGATGAAACACAGGGCCCAGCGTACGTGGTTGGAGAGGAGAGAAAGATCATGGATGTCTGCAGGTGTTTCGGAATAGGCGCCGGGGTTGGCGGCGATGCTGCATGATGAAGCTTCGCAGTCAGCTGATTTAAGGTCCGGCGCTTCGACGAAGTCGAGAATGAGTGGCGCTCACTTCAAATTCCTCCATGAATTAATCCTTGTCCAGATGACGAACTTAATTTAATTTATTGTAATATAATAAAAATAACACTTGGAGAATGACGTAGAACAAGAGATCTACAGAGAATCTGCTAAGTAAGCCGAAGCACGCTTTCGTTGTACATATTCAGTACCGTACCGCGCGGGAATCGACAGGCTGAGAATACTACCCCAGTTCAATACACTGCCCAGGTAATCTCAGGATCAGGCAAGCCACTCGCAAACAAATAATGTATCAATTATTGGTGTTATCCATTGACTGTAGAACAAAACAAAGCCCAGGAGCACCATGAGCTGGTATCATAGGAAAATAGGCGCACGAAGCCGACATAACTGACATGACAACAGAGATTATAAGCCAGCAATACATCAACCAAATCCGGTCATCAGCATGCGACTATCGTTAAGAGTGACCGAAGAAATTCGAAGGAGGTGGGACGCCAAGGAAGAAACGGTGATGGTCTAGCTTAGTCCTCCGCCCGGACCTCCACGGAAACTAGCTGGCGAAACAGGGATCGCGTGTTCCGCTTCATCTTTTGCGAGGGCGGTACAAAACAGCGATATATTGGCGTCGCAGGTCCAGAAATCGATACTAGACGGTCTAGTGTTTGAATATGATGTAACTGTAGAAGCGTTAATAGGTAGACTCGGCAAACGTTATTTGCGGAAAACGTACATGGCGTGGATGATACCAGGAATCCAACCCAGGATCGTCAAACAGATATTGATGAGGAAGTCAGCACCGCATCCTCGCTCAAGGAAGACTCCTAGAGGGGGGAGGATGAAGGCAAAGATGAGCTTGCAAATGTCACTGTAGCGTAGCACCTGTTAGTAACGCTGATCGAAACTGGGGATGGCCGGCAGAAGAAAGTCCGAACGACATCATATAGGCAAATTGCGATCGGGGGACGAAAGAGCGAGTCCAGGGGGGAGATTGCGCGGACTTACGAGGCAGTGAAAGGCATTGTGAGCTAGTTGGTAGAGTCAACCGGTAGAATATGATAGAGTAGCGATGGAAGAGGTCTTGGTTATCAACGATCGATGGATGATGAAAAAGGGACGGAGACAGCGAGGGAAATAGGAGAGTAATAAGAAAGAAGACGGAAGGGCGGGACTGGGAGAGGTTCTTAAACGTTGGAAATCTTCGAGCGGGGGCAAATTTAGGACTAGCCAGTAGTAGAGTGACTATCATTTGCAGACGGGCAAGAAAGAGGAATCCGTCCTTTCAAACGAATTAACCTGGTCCTACAGCAGCGTTGAACTGAAAGCTAGCTTGTCCCCATGCTACGCTACGTCATACCGGCGCCTCCAGGTCGGCGCTGCTACTGTGGCTCATGAGTATGACCTGGAGTCGTCCTGATTGGCTTCCTGTTCTTTACTGAGTTCATTCAGGTCAAAGCTGCTGCCCCCAGCCCAGCCTTTTAAGTACTACCTAGTATAGACTGGACTCGAGACTATTTATCCCTACCATATTACTCCTATGGTTCACCTGCAATCCAGAAAACCGATGGATTTGGCACTGGTGATCACATTTTGCGCTGAATCCTGCTGCCTGGGCTTGGCTGTCATGGCTGATCATGCACTATCTAGCAAGCGCCTGCATCGTCAGCGGCCAGAGCGACCAGCTGGCCATAAGGCTCTCCCTTACTGAGCTTAATCCTTCAGGAATAGTCAAAGAATGGCATCCTCTTCTTCGCAGCCCAGCCCAGCCCAGCCCTAAAGCCCCATCAACCCATGTCCATCTCAGCCACGTTCTGGACCCTAAAACGGTCTCTTCAGAGGCGAATGATATCATCTTGCCAGGTCCATTTTTAGCAGCATGCACAATCTTGAATTAAGTCTCGCACACCAGACTCAAGCAGAAAGAAGGTGCCTAGTGCTCCAGGAGTTTTGAGTGATACAATAATGATATGACCACCCTGACGAGGTACTTCCGTCTTGGTGATGTAATCAATCACCCTCAGTGCCGTGATGCCTACCCATTCGAGCATAGACGTGTTGTGGGTAGATTTAAAGCTTTCAACCTCAATGTTATCCGTAAATAAAGCTGAATTGCTTCCGTCAAAGGCTCAATATTAATGTACTCATGGAGTGTGGGATACTCCGCAAGTGCAGGGAAATGCTTGGCAGCCGAAGTAGCTGACCAAAAAGCTCCCCCCGTTTTGTCTCCCCGACCCTTTTGCAAATTAATATTTCTCAGCATCACACGAGCAATTCCGTTGCCTTGACACTGCCATTTACTGCTGTTATTAGTACCAATGCTTTCATGTCGGTAGCAATTCGGTTCGCCCCGCGCTCTATGCCAGCGCGGCTGGCTCTCAAACCAGACCTCCATCTGCGGATGCTTGGATGGGGTCAAGGCACTGGTTGTTCACAAGCGCGTTCCCCTCTATGCAGGTGGCTTGGATCGAAAACAAATGAACTTATCGTTAATCGACACATAGCCTGCACATGGCTAACCGCGACTCCTGAGCAGCTGGTAAGCGTCCTTATCTCACAGCGTCCGAACTGTTCACTAACGTCCAAAAAGACTCCAGACGAAATTCTTTCCGACGTCCCTATTGCTGTCCCTGATTCGCTATTGGAATATATCCCAGTTCTCCTCTTTACCCCCGCCTTCGCCCATTGGGCTGATGCACAGAGCACATTTGCCGAGCAGTGTCTGAGCCGATTCTACTGCAAGGCGTTAGATCATCCCTCGCAAACACCTATCCATACTGTCACTGCCATAGTTGATCGCCTGCCGCACTATGCACAAGATGGAAATATACTCGGAAACGTGACGGAGTACGAGGGAATTTCGATCCTACTCGCTCGAGGGGAGAGCATTCAGGGCAAAGCTGCTACACCTCGCCAAATCCGGTCAGTAGAAACTGAAAAGCCAACATTGCTCTTCTCATTTCGAAAGGAAGTCGGAAATAGCCAAGCCGTACGCCAGCCCACTCACGAGATTGGACTGCGACTCGCAAATACTATCTTCCTAAACGGCAAGGAAAACACACTTTTCGGGACTCGCTGGGTATACGATTCTTCTTCAAAAAGACTCAAACTAGAGAAATTGGCCGATCTTTCTACATGCTCGGTGACAGTAAATCCCAGCAATATTCGAAATTCACTGGGGCTCCCATTATACCCCGTTGGTGAACGACGGAAGGTTATATCTAGCATGGGAAACATTCTCCGTCAAATAGCCAAACATACCGACGGTAAATCAAACGAACCGATGCCGGCTTCGTCTGAATTAGAAAAGGAACTTCCACGATACATTGCTGAAAAGGACATTGCCGACCGAAGAGTCTCTGTCTGGGCCTTGATTGAAACATCGGCCGAGAGCCCCTACACTAAATTTAGGCATTCGCCTAGTAGCCTTGCAAACGCAATCCAAAGGGGCGCTAAACTTCATCGTGTCATGAGCGGAGGGGGCGGATGGGGGAAGAAACAAGGACTTCTGTCACTTGATCCGGAAATGAGCTTTGAACAGCCCGGTGAGGAGAGTATGAAACCTCTCCACAAGGTTCTTTCACCAAGTGATGAAAGCTCAACCTACGGGGTCGCTTCCCATCCTGAGCAGCTGATGTCCATGCAGGGTTTGTCAACGCTGTCGCAGGCTGCAGAGCCGGGCGACTACGTTCAATTCTTTGCTTCTGTCGAGGAGCATGAGCCACGCGAAGGCAGCAATAATACCTCGGAATCCCCCGAAGCAGGCCTGACTTGCTCCTTTGGCGTGATGTCGGACGCCGATACGTTTCCAAGCCAAACAGCGAAGCATAAGGACCTAAGGGTTGTGCCAAACTATTTTGGGGCACTGTCCGAAAAAGCCATCACGTACCTGCAGCCTTTGGACGAATTCCAGTCACATGATATGCCCGAATCTCGTACGAAGATAGATGTTCCTGGATCGCGCGTCACCTTGGTGCTCGAGTGAAACTGAGCCAGTTTAGGGTCATTCGTGACTGTACTATATACACTATTGTATTATATCATGGCAATGACATATATTTCATATTCAAAAAGCATATACGTATAGTTAGTTGGTAACTGGCATATGCAGCTTTCATGTATTATTATCTAGTCCGAGTGTAAAGCCACTGCCAAGACAGACCACGTGATAGCACGGGAGGTGCCTCAGCCTCACCGAAGCAACCAGCGTGTTCGCCTTCAACCTCCATATCCGACCCCAATCATCAAGCTTTCACATTATCACCGCAACGGCATCGCTACAGCGATCATCTGCCTTCCACCGATTGCTTTTAACCAATCTCATATTTCCCAACTCAGTTCTGCTTTCTCCGGCTCCATTCCACCGTCAAAATGGCCTCTGAGCTCTGGTACGTAATCATCACAAAGCTTCTCCTTTTCCTCGCGCTTTCGCAGCTGCACCTGTGCTTTGACAGTATCTTGAAAATTAATTTGCCTTCTCATCTCACTTACTAATGTTTATAAATATAGCCCCGTCTACGCGGTGAGTAGTCCATACTCTTCTAGACGCCCCGTACCAACCCCCGAGCGACTCGGTCCCCGTCGGCGCACGAGTTGAATGGTTCGGTTTGTGTAATGACGACCTGCTAACTGCTATTTCCTTTAGCCGTTCTTCGGCTCCCTGGGCTGCACTTCAGCCATCGTTTTCACCTGCTTCGGTGCTGCCTATGGAACCGCTAAGGCAGGTGTTGGTGTCTGCTCCATGGGTGTTCTGCGCCCCGACTTGATCGTTAAGAGTACGTTACTTTCCGAGGGGTTCGACGAGGCATAATCCTAAACGGACTTTATAGACATCGTACCCGTCGTTATGGCCGGTATTATTGGTATCTACGGACTGGTCGTGTCGGTTCTTATCGCAAACAACCTGGGCCAGAAAGTTCCCCTCTACACATCGCTAGTTCAGTTGGGAGCCGGCCTTGCGGTCGGTCTTGCTGGTTTGGCTGCTGGGTACGTTGTCTACTTAATACCAAGTCCACATTTCCGAAGCTAACCTTCATATCCAGTTTTGCCATCGGTATCGTCGGAGACGCTGGTGTACGCGGAACAGCCCAACAGCCAAGACTCTATGTCGGCATGATTCTGATTCTCATTTTCGCTGAAGTTCTAGGTGAGTGAAGAAAAACTGAGTAATGCCTTTTAGCGAAATCTCTAACTTCTGGGTTCTCCAATATTGCAGGTCTTTACGGTCTCATTGTTGCCCTTCTCATGAACTCCCGTGCCACGCTTGAAGCCGTTTGCTAAGTACTCAAATAACGCCTTCGTGGAGCTATTCAAGCTGCTAGCGCACGTCGTCGGGACTCGTCGGTTGGTGACTTCCGTATACGGAGCATCTATGCAGCTAGACTCGGACTCGTGAGCGTAACTTATATGACATTTCGGTTGCGCTTGGCTTGGAGGGCAGTCATAAAGCTATTGACCTCCGGGCTAAGCTGTGCAATATTTGGATTGGAGGATGGAGGGACCGTTTGATTTCTACACCTGACAATTATATACCACCTTTCTAGCCCGCATACCTGTAGGCTAGGTCAGAGGTGGGGAGTTTATCGTAGATACATCGCATGACTTGCGGAAACTGTACTTTATGGGAGTTGCGCGCTGTGATCCTAGAAAACCGGATTTTTCTATGTTTTTGTCTTTCCTAGCTATAGTACTCAGTTCTATGCATGCTATCAATTTCCTATCGTTCCGTCAGTTTCTATCCTATGTCACGTAAGCTGTTTCAAGCATTAGTGTACAGTGAAGCAAGGTCCAGCTATAACATACTATCGTTGGAGGTACCTGGTAACCAACGCTTGATCAAGCGATGGTACAGGAGTAACGAGGGTATTTATCGCGAGAGTGTAAACCAGGAGAAGAAGGAATATCATTTAGTTCAACTTCCAGAACCCTGCTGTTTAATACGGCCACCATGATAGACATTTTCCAACACGCCAGCAGCGCTGTAGTGTGCACTGGGGCAGCCTTGTTTGGCACTTGGCACACTGCTTTGGGGACAGAATAACGCTGGGCTTCATTGGTGCTTGGGATTGTCGGTTAACTGTGTAGAACCGGGGGGGGGGGGGTTTAACAGACACTCTTGAACAACTGAGGGTTGGGGAAGTCTGATATGGGTAGATAGTATTACTGATCTTGGTAGGAAATTACTGTGCCAGAGCAGGTGGTCGGTTCACCATTTCTCAATAGGCTCATTTAAAATAATCAAGTATTGTCTATTGGTGAATACGCATGAAAATATGCAATAGATACAAAGCCGCAAGGGCCATGGCATGAGTACAACCAAAAGAATTAAAAGAAGCTTGGAATCAAAGACAGAATGTTCTATTGATAGGTTAGGAAAGTAGAACATGATATGCTGAATTTAATTCGATTGAAGAGGTTGAGAGTTATAAAAAGAGGACTGGACAGAGGAAGAATTAGAGACAACGAGGAGAAAATTACGGAATGCGAGTAGCCCGATTAAGCCTTGTCAAGCTTCCGTCTCAGTGTCCTCGTCCTGCGCAGTAGCTTCTTGAACTTGTGATTCTTCATCTTCCGCTGGCGTCGTCTCCGTGTGCTAAGTGCTTGCATAGCTCCGTTGTTTCGCAGGCGCTCGATGTAGGTAGTCTGCGAGTTACGCGGGACGTCGACAACGGCTTCGGCTCCGTCAGCCCCCGGAGCCTCCATGTCCCGAGCTTGGATGAACGGAGTTGTATGAGCCTCGTAGGACTTGCTCCCGTCTGAGTGTGTGGACTCCTGGATGGTCAAGACAGTGGAATAGCTCGAGGTTTCTTGATTCTGGTGCCGATCCGGAGACTCCTCAGCGGCAGTGTAAGGAGTCGGAGGTGGTGGAGGATTGAATGGGCGAAGACGTTTCGTCATTTCCTCCACAGATACCTTCAATTCGGACATGTCTAGCCCATCGAGCTGGTTGCCCTCGATCTCGAAAGCGTTCATAGAGCCATCATTCTCCGCAAGGTGGTGCGCGACGTTCTCCATCGAGTTGACAGCGGAGGAAAGAGTGAATATCACATCGTTCGCTTCATTTTTCGAAGTCTGCTTGGTGAATATCGAGTCAAACGCTTCTGGGCTTGACGTCGGAGGAACAGTGGTAGAAACGGAGATAGGTCGGTGGATGGAAAAGAACGATGCAAGCTGAACATCTAAGCGGAAAACAAATTGTCAGTATCTAAATAGAACGCAATTATATGAGATTCACTCCGCTTACCATGTGGCTGCAAGTGCTGCGTCGAAGGAACACTGGGAAGTCTCGAAAAAGCGCTGGGCTGGCTAGACTTTGCGCCGTTGCGGCCACTGCCACTGCCACTGCCATCCTTTCCCCTTCGTCTCGAAGACTTGCCCTCACGCTTCTCTCCAGAGCTAACTTCTTTCGTAGGCGTTTGAGATGAAGCGTCGACCCTCCTCGAACCGTCACTTGGCTTAGAGGACGACGAAGAATAGCGGCGTTGACGTACGATGCCTGCGGACGATGTTGCAAGGCCTTGGCTAGACGAGCGACAGACGCCAGATACCGGTGCTATTGGCGCCCATGCCGCCCGACGCAATGAGGACGACAGCATGTTTTGGTGTTGAAGATGGGGGTGACAAGTTGTTTCGGACAAAGACTGTGCCCATGAGGCGAAATCCAAGTCAAGTCGCGATGATGCGGAGCGGATTAGGTAAGTCCCGATGTTCTTGCCTCAGGCACTAATTATGCTATCAGGCCACTAGGAGTAATTTCCCATTCAATTAATGCAGCTAAATAATACAGACGAAGGATAGGAAAATGGTTAAGTAGTATCTCAAAGCAGTCTCAACCCCAAAAATGGGTGCTTGGTCATGAGCGACCGCACAGTTATCGCCTTCCAAGCCATATCAACTCAACCCAATGTTCCTCTCGCTGTGATTTGGTGAAATGATTCAAAAGGTTATTGTATAGAGCTGTCAGTAAGAGCTTTAGGCGATCTTAGATAGTTTCGAAGAACACAGAAATCAGCACAAGGCTATGTTAGAAAAGATAAAGCAAACAAAAGAGTAACACTGTAAAAATGAGAAAGTAGAAAAGAGACAAGAGAAGAGTGCAAAGAAGATTCGTCAGAGATGTCAGGAAAACAATAGAAACAGATGGTATCAATCAGCATTATATAGGAAGCGAGCCCATCGCTGAACCGAAGAAATGGGGATATGTCAGCCAGGGTAGGATTTTACCGCTGAATGAACAAAATGCAAGTATGTATGCAAGAAAGACATATATAACGGAACGTAAAAGGCCAAGGAGACAAGCAGATCAGAGGCCAAACGCTCAGAGAATGCAACAGGAAATCATAGATCAGATGCAATGGGATATCTCATGGCCGCCGGAAACATCGTGAAATCCATGTCCAGTCGTTCGATCCAAAGTAACTCATAGTATGAGAGTGTGGAGATTCTTCTGGATAATCATATCCTGTACTGAGTCCATGGTAGCCTTCAAGAGTGTTGTATCCGTGGCATTGGTGGAGTGAATGTAGATTTCTCGATCAGGTATCCGGTTAATACCCCGGAAGCGATCAGCGAAGTATTTGGCTGCGGCATCGAAGTCAGTGTTCGAATCGTTGTAGTCCGGAAAGTGCTTCGATATCGGTGAAATCTTGAGTTTGTCCTTGAAGAGATCAATTTTGTTAAGGAATAAGATAATAGGCTTTCGTTTGAACCATTCGCCATTCACCAATGACTCAAAGAGCATCATTGCTTCGTGCATTTGGTTCTGTGAGTAAGACGGTTAGAAACAGCCAGTTCAAGTAAATGGGGGTAACGGCCACTTACAGCATTCTGGTCCTCAACAAGACACTGGTCGTATCCAGACAGCGCAACCATGAAGAGCAAGCATTGGACACCCTCGAAACAATGAATCCATTTCTTGCGCTCAGAGCGTTGTCCACCAACATCCATCATCCGGAAGTTCATCTGGCCTAGCTCAAACAGTGTTTCTGTGATGCCTGTTGTTCGCAAACGTGCCTGCAACATATCCTGGTTGTCGGGAAGCCAGCCAGGCTCAAATATCCGTTCGAGCGAGTTGAAAAAGCTACATTATCGTCAGCATAAGTAAATGAGGCAATTACTTGTCATAGAGCTCACTAATTCAAATTATCGTGAAGAGCGAACTCATGTCCTTTGGACACAGCCTTTTGGACTCCATCGTCATTCCACATCTCGTTCATTGCTTCCCGAACTTTAGGATCGGAAAATGCCTCCTCAACACCCACGTCTGGTTCCAGGTTGTCTATGAAATCCGCCAAAGGCTGGTTGTGTAGTGCAGATTAGCATACCTAAGTGATCAAGAGACAGTTTGGAATGGGACTGACTCTTGTAGCTTCGTGTTTGAAATCGATACTCTCGGTCCGCATGATTTCCAAGAGAACCTTGTAGGCAACCACAATGTTTGAATAAATCACCGCTCGCGTCTGGCGGCGTTCATCTTCAGGGAACCCTCCTGAGTGGATGATGCGCATTTGCTTTATGATGGTCGATTTGCCTGATTCCCCAGCACCTTGAGTGATTCGGTTAGCGTGCGCGTAGCGGTGGTTCGACTTCATACGTACCAAGAAGCAGAATCTTAATCGTTCTGTCCATCATTTTCTTATCATTCTTCAAGGTCTTTTCTATCCTAGCATTCCGTTGAAGTGCTTCTCTATCCTCCGCCGCGTCGACGGGTTTTGAACTCATACAGCCCATTGTGTAGAGATGGGCGGAAATAAATAAGCAGAGATTCCAGGAGTCGACCTATTGAGAAAGGACGATTCTGTTAGTTGGGAATTCTGCGCATTTGGGACTTTGGCAGCAATGCTAACAGTCACCGAAGTGGATCAGGGATGTCCTCGAACTGCTGCCAGATAGCCATGTAAAGAGGGGTGTTTGAGACACGCACCACCGGCTGGTCCGAAACCCAAGAATCGGCACTCTGGCTTCTTGTTACCTTCGTGCCAGCCGGGGGTAACAAAGCCAGGCGAAGCAGGAAAAAAAAAAGCAAAAGCACCTACCAACCAAATCACAAGAATAGAGACTGATGGGAACCAATACAATCCGGTTTCACGCGCTACCCAGAGGGTTTACGGATAAACGTCTATTAAAGCCCTTGCGAACCAAGCAAAGTGACCACCTAGGCAAGTTTTCTGTATACCAGCGCACAAAGCCCAAGCTGTCCAACGTCTGACTATTGCCTTGTAAACGAATAACGCAGTTGGATAAAACCCCGGACGCTTGGGACGTGGTGTTGCAGTTCTCAGCTCGGATGAACAGGATATTCCAAAAGTTGCGACTAGTAACCGACAAGGTTGGATAAACGATCGATAGCAGCAAGGTTCGAATCGGGTTTTGAGAGGGATCTCTAACGTTCAATGATGGGGGGTTGAGAGAAGTCCTCGCAGGTCATTCGGAGAAATAAACACGGGAATTCAGCAGCTGAATTGAGGAGCGTCTTTGACAATGACCGAATCCAACACTGTGTTCCGAGCTTCCTCGGGCGATAAGCTACCGTTCTGACGGGCTTCTTGGGAGCAAAGCGCACGCAGAGAAGGGATGAAGGGGTAATTGAAGTTCAGTGTGTTAGAGAGTGGTGCATCTCTACCAGGCGACGACAGATAAGTGAGAAGGGGAAAAGTGGAAGGAAGAGCGGGTTCTAGAATGAATTGTCGAAGATTCGCTGCAGGGAGCGGGCAGGAATGAAGACGAGGTGTCCAGGAGGGCGTCGCGCAATTCGTTAGTTATATTGATGCGTCCGATCGGAGGGGGCATTCACGGCCTTAGGCAAATCGACTCAAGACACAGAGCACTAAGAGCTTTTTGGAGTAGTCATCCTCGGTGGGCTCTTTAATAGCGGTTCTGGGGCTAGTGGAGCCAGATCAGAAAAATAAAAATAAAAATAAAAATAATCCAGAAAGCAGACAAGCCAACGATGGGCAGTGTCGTTGGTCAGAAGGGCCGAGGAGGAAGGGGGGTTAGGGAGCTTGGTTAGTTCACTCCTAGTCCGTGCTAGTGTGCGAGTCCGACCTCCAAGCAGCTTGCCTCCCGCTTCACTTAACGAACTGTAGCCCCAAGCCTCATGAATGGCCCGGCTGTGAGATTTCCTCTCCACCCCCGGAGCTCTTGACTCAGTTGACTGATTCCATCTTCCGGTTGTGACGTTGGCATCCTTCAGGACCACGGACAAGATAACTGGGAAGCTTTCTCCCGCGTTATTGACATGGGTTGGTTCTCGAGCTACAATACCTAGCTGTGAGTCGTGACTCGTGCACAAAATCTTACAGTGCTGTTCTAAGCGGCAAGTCCGACTGTCCGTCGTTGCATTTCCATAGTCATAACAGTTTGAACTCAACGTTTGGTTCTGTAGCTCTAGAATCCGCTCAAATCGTATGAGCCAAGGAGGTTACACCATTCCCCTGCTCCTGCTGGTCAGGCTCTCCAGTCCCCACGTCTCATTCAAAGGACAACTACCAAAGTGCAATGCACAGAAGGGTTCGAACTCCCAAATTGCCAAGAAACGCGAGGCCACGAGGTTTGTGTTTGGTACATCTCGCACGCATGGATCGGCGAATATTTGGCTTAAAGAGTCTGCCGTTTCCAAGGTGCGTTGGATATATCGACTCATTCGACTCGATTCCTGACGGCCTCATCGAAGGTGAACAGTGGCTTTCTACCACAAGACTCTAGGCTTTGAACTCCAAGAACAAACCAAGTATTTGCCCCTTCAGGATTCGAATCCTGCATTCTTAATTAAACGTCAATTCCTCATCACAATCGCAAAAAAAACTACTCATGGCACTGGAGTTTGAGGCCTTCTCAATCTGCTCCTTAACAGCTTCCAGATTGTGGCGCAAATCCTCTCTTCCACCCTCCGTAATCATTACTGGATACGGTAGCCCAGCTCAAGTGCCAAGTCTATGGCGTTCCTCGGTGTCAAGTAACTCCAGCTCAAAAAGGCCATGGAATCATAATAATCTCATCAAACTACCCCGTATATGAATTATGAACTCGATTCTCAACGCAGATCAATTCGCAGGTGAGACAAAATACCTTCATTATTAGGATGATGATGAGCTCCTTTTCAAACGAGGTGGATCTTCATACTTCCGACCAGCCGGTTTCATCTTTGCAACGGACAAGACGCTGTCTTTCCGCTAAGGCAGGGGTAGTCTAATCCCAGTTACCCCCATCCTTCTGGGTTCCTTGTCTCGTTGAACTTTGAAGACACCGTGACTGTGCAACTGCCAACAGTAGTGCCCGAGCTTTCTCCTTTTCGCGACATATCATACGCCAATAAGAATAATTCGCGGAGGCAAGATAATGCAAGGCGAGAGGCATGCTCCCTCTTCCGTCCGATGCCGGTCAGCTTTTGTTTATAGCTCTCTATTATTGCCTGCTGTAGTTGCCGAGAGGATTTACTGTTTTCGGAAAACAAATCAGCACCTCCAAGGTTTCCCTCACCTCTGCTTGCTTTTTCACTTTTATATCAAAGCTCTATATACATTTCGCTAGATGTGAGACGTCAATACCTGTCTTTCGCCTCCAAAAGCTCACGTAACTTCATCTCCAGGTGAAATTTTGCCAGGCAGGGTCCTGAGTGACTCAGAGCCCCTTTGATTCCGGCAGTTTTAGAAGTCGGTCCATTGTACCTGCGAGTTGAAATATTAAATGTCCTCTCAGCGTTGTCGAGCCGCAAACCGCCAATCAGCGGCGATCAGAAAGGGCAATGCACGAGTTCGCTCGAAAGGCGTCTCTCGATGGAACGCACTTTACTGATATATCGGGACAGTCTTTGCCCAGGATCAGTGATTATGATCAGATGGAAATTTGTATACCGTCTCATGGCAGAGTGGCTCTGATGGCATCCGTTCCGAACTCGGAAGTATTTTGTCGCTCCCGTCCCATCCTATCTCCAGACTCCAGCAGTTCAACTGTCAGTGTCAAGTGTCAAATCCCAACCTTGGATTCTGATTCCGAAATCCGACGTCTCCACACGACAATAATAGCCAGTACTCGGTTACTGGCCCAGACCCATGAAGCACGGCCTCCAAAGTCCAAACTACTTCGCGTTTCGCTTGACATAAATAACGCCCCTCCATCCTCACCAAATGCGTAAGCCCGATTAATTAAGTCCAACAGGAAAGTAACGGGATGCGGCTATGTCCGAACTTGGGCATCTTTCTCTCAACTTGACATTTTAATACTTTGAGGTGGAAATTTGAAGGACTTCTTCGCCTCTTCCTCCCCAGCAACGGAGTGCCCCCAAAAAGCCAAGGATGACAAGCAAGGCAATGGTGTAACACTAGCTCCTCGTATCCCTTCAACTATATTTCTTTCTTCGGGTCAAGACATCTATAAAGTTTATCGCAAACAAGTAATTCATGCTTCGCAAAGTCGCAACTCGCAACCGACAGAGGAACCGAGCGACCACTAAGCCCTGCGAACTGGAGTAAAATGTGATGTATCAAAGTGACCAGTCCATCGAGCACTAAGAGTAGTATCTCATAGGCGTCTGCATAACAATCTGGGGAAGCTGTAGCATTGAAAGCACTCAGGTTGACCCAGGACGGGTCGACCTTCTTTAACGGTGAATAACGATCTTCATTAAAGGATGCGGCCAACGAATACGACGGTTTGATGTTACGCGTGATATGGACCAGAAGGTAGTCACTTTAAATAATATTATCACGACTTGCGTTGGAGGCGTCCTTTGCTTCAGCTCAGGGGGTCGAGACTCGAAAGGAATAAAATGGGTTTAGTTTGGTGTCAGAACTTGCGAAAATAAACATAATGATTAATACTCAGACCGCTGCTCTGAAACTCATGTGATGGCGTGCAGGAGCACGACCAACCAAGCCAAGTCGACACATCGAGTCGAGGTCTTTAAATCGAAAAGGCTGTAGGTTATTATTATTTGGGTCACCACTGTGTCCACTGTCCAGGCTCCGGTTCTGCCGCGGCCTGTGTTGAATTATTCAGCCTTGCAGAGTATGCCCTCTGTCTTCAAGGGTATAAAGTACTTTCGTTTTCTTGCGACAAATTATTATTAAACGCAGATGAGTGTAACTTTTGAAAGGATTGTTAGATGCGTCGAGTACAGCCGCACTTGTCAATTCTACGCAGTCTCCTTCAGTTATATATACTCTTCGGTATTTCCATTTATGCCTTATCACCCACTTCCAAGAAGCCTCCCAAGCGCGCCTTCGCCATCTAGTTAAGACCTCTAAACCGTCGGATGCCGCCAATTCAGATACCCTTGAGAAACTGAAGCCCGGTTATAAAGCATATCTCGACAAGGATACGGTCAATAAACGTGGAACTGAGCCGCCGGAAAAGTTGTTGGGGTACTTTGAGAATATATATATTGTCTTGATTCCGCTTCGGAAGAGTCTAAAGCCAGACTTACTGCCACAATCCTATGACTATTCCACCAGGACTGGCATCCCGGTATAGCCTAACAACTATGATCCAGTTAACGCTGTGATTTTTGTCCAGACCGGGCTTCCTGCGAGGGAGTACTACAACAATACACAGACTGTGAGCGATTGCATTATAGTTGCTGAGAAGTTTCTTCGTAAAATGAATTTGAGAGCAAGAAGAAGACCCAGCTTATCAAAGACGTCGTGAAATTCAAATCGAGGTTGGCATCTTAGACACCAAATACTACAGCCCACGCAACACCAAGGAAACAAAGTCTCTTCTGCCCTAGATTGTACTATCTCATATTATTTCGGACCTGGCCCAAACGGATTACGAAGCTGATTGCCTGATTGTTGGCTCTCCATTGTATGGAATCGCAGTCGAGAATTGAACGAGACTACATGGGAGGTTATCCAACTCTTTGAGTGGAAACCCATCTAAGACCATGCAGAGCATATTGAAAGTACTGAAGTTCATTCAGTCTTTGCATGAATTCAACAACGTCCTTGATGGAAAGGACCCTTGATGCCAAGAAGGAGCGGTGGCGGAGGTGCATCAGCGCCCTGGAAGACGACTTGGGATGGATTCTGAGCCAATTCTACGTTCTGCAAAGAGTCAAAGAGACTCGCAGATCAGATCGTTCCTGATATTAAGGAACGCTTTGTATTTACCTTGGACCAGACTAGCTGGGTGTTTCCAATGGGGAAATTGGGCATCCAAAACTTGGCAATTTTGGTTAGAATATTGGCTCTAGGATGTAACCTGCACAGAGTATAACTATTATTAACCATGAGTATGAGGTGAGTATAATGATGTATGCACCGGCACTCATTGTAGTTGTACAAAGGAGGTTCACCGACTAAATTGCAGGCTTCCAATGATCTTTTATTTCATTGCTAAAAAAATTGATTGGCCAACCTCGATCGGAAGATAGGTAGTGCGGCTGAGATCTATTTGACGGGGATCTACAATCTAAGGAACCTTCACCGACAGATTGGTGGCTGGAACAAAGCAGTAGTCCACGTCGCCTGGATGAGCCTCAAGTATACTAGGGTTCGTGAAGTACATTGAGCCTGTTGATCTTTCGCCAACGACAACACTCTGTCTGCAATTTACCAATAGTGTTAGTGGAATTGTCATGAAACAATAATGGACCGTCTGAAGCTTGGAATTCACCGACGTATATATAGCCAACATAGTTTGTACGGTGTGGACTGTGGGCAGTACTAAGAAGCCTGAAGGATCTCGATGACGAAAATCATAAGCCTATCAGACTCTCGGCGAAGAGCAAAGACGGGGAGGAAATCTCATACCACCCAGTAGAGAGGAGAGCCGACGCGTTGGTACGATCGCCAGCCCCGAAAGAACGAGAAGTGGGAGATAAATATGATGGATCACTCGTTCTTAGGAGTCTTAGGCACTGAAATTTGGGTCTGGAGGAGCCTGATTGAGTTTACCGAAGATCCAGTCCCAAAACCTTGTTCCCTTGTGCCAGCAAGCCTTTACCGAATTGGTCCTGGCAGTTAACGGTCACCCAGCGGTTCTTTAACCATGGTTTTGGCGGCCCAGGTCGACTTGCTCAAATTCGGCCAGTCAAAGATACGACGATAGAGGATAATAATGATGGGCATCTGTACAACCTACTCGTCGCTTTGACTGATCTTCTGCTCCTCTGCTCTTCTGCTGCGTCTGTCTCTTCCAAGGTGGAGTTTCAGCCTTGAAATGGATCCGATCAGCTGACTGGGCCTTCTGCCACCGGCCCGTCATGCAATGTGATTGATGGACGAGGGTGGAAGCTCGGCAGCAGAAAATGAGAATCATGATGCTCCGTGGACCGATCAAGGAGATCCTAGCCACGCTCTTTGTGCAGAGACAACTTACAAGAATAATAAGCCGAAAAGTTGAGTTAGGCGACCATCGCTCAACCCCTCGTTGACCGTTTGACAGCAGCTTCTCTCGCTGTTTGGTGCCATGGTTCGTGGAGCGAATTCTTGGAGATCTTTCGGCTTCGGGCTTCCTGTTCCTTATCCTTCGCATCGTTCCCCCAGCCGAGCTGAGTCCTGACAATCCACCAGTTGTTGTGGATTTGGTCCCGCTCTCCTGGAACCGCTGTTCTACAGGCCACTAGGCGAACAAAGCAAATCCTCCTAACTCGCGCATCCTCCGCGGCCGCCGCACGATTTCCCATCACGCGGCTACTTGGCCTCCCCTGCTCCTCGATTCCTTCTCTTTCCCGTGTCCTCCTTACGTCGTCGTTCCATCACTACGCTTCTTACCATCATCTCATCCACCGCTTGCTTTTCAGCTTTAATCCTCGACTCCTCTCTTGCTGGGAGCTGTATCCGCCCTGCGCTTGTCGGTCCGAGTTTCGAACGGAGAACTTTGACATCGCCAAGGGAACCGCGTCCATGCCTGCGATTCGTTGCCTATGAAGCCACCCTCCTCGTGAATCTGGTCATGTCGTTGCACAGGCACGCATTCTGTTCCCAATCCGGGCTGTCCACCTCTCCGTATCCTATCAGCATCAAATTCTGGTGAAGAAAAGAAGAGAAAAAAGTCTGCTTACAAGGGGGACGAGAGTCCCTGCTTCGCGACTACCGACTTGCGGTCTTTGTGCGCTACACAGTGTTGCATCATGGGACCCAGTGAGGCTAGCTTAGATGACAGCCTGAGAAAGTCGGAGGAGGTGCACATGAGTGTTTACCCTGACTCAACAGGCAAGGATTCCAAGTCTACTGCGCCCACCAAAGCACCATACGTCACGTCTACTTTACGACGCGCCCACACAGTCGCACAAGGAAAGCATATTGCGAGGAAAACATACATTGGCTCGAGAGTGGCAGGGGAAAAGGCGGCTCTTCCTTTGATTCGCAGCAAGGACAGTCATGAATTGCTGGGAAGGCGGTCATTAAAAAACTTCGATTCCCGGAACGTTCCGCGGGAGACCTTTGCTGCAGCGAGGGAATCTAGTCACTTCGCTGTAGGAAATGTAGGCCAAAACGGTAAAATATTCCTCAGGTATGATCCTTTTTCGTGTGTATCTCTTGGTACCACAGCTTTTGAGCAAACGCTAACCTCCTCGCACTGCTTAGGCCTGTTCGAAATCTGTCTCGCAAAGAATCTCCTCGTACGCCAGCTGTCCCTTCGGGTAACCAATCAAAGCTGGAATACCTTCATCCACAAGAACCAGGTGGTAATAGCAAGAACGAACCCTCACGATGGTCCAATTCACAACTGTCCGAGTTAGGTGGAGGGGATGGCGAGGACGCTGCCTCGATAAGCTCGGATCTGTCACGGTCTAATTCACACCGTCAAACTCAACCTTCCCTCCGAAGATCGCATTCTTTCTCTACAATCTTGGAACAGCGGTCGGTAATGCGCGACGGGGCCAACAAGGAGCTTCGGGTTGTTATCGACCGGCCAGATGATAGACCCAAATCAGCGGATGGATTTTCCCTCAGACATCTGGAAGTCCCGATCCCAAATTACCACTTGGGTCTCACACGGTTTAACACGACGAACAACGTTCTACAAGGCTCGACGCAGTCGATAGAAGCATGGAACTCTAGCACTGCCCGCAACACATACTTACATGACCGAGTCCATAACTCATTTGAACCCTCTATATTTTCCGGAGTGTCTGGCATGGATTTAGGCCGAAGTGCTGCCGTTAGCCCCGATCCGGTCGTGTACGATCCCGGCCATTCCACCAAACCATCCATTTTTGAGACATTGGTGACTGTGATGGATGACGAGTCCGTCGTCCGTTACGCCTCCGGTACTAGGAATATTAGCGCTGCTACACCTGCGCGCATTGTTGCACAAATATCCTCCGAGTCCTTCATGGACTATGAGCTTGTATCGGACTTTTTCCTCACCTTCCGACCTTACCTTGCCGCTGGATCTCTGCTCTCTCTTCTGCTCGCACGCCTGCAGTGGGCCATCAATCGTCTGCAAGAAGATGGGAGGATCATCAGAATCCGCACCTTTGCGGCCCTACGCCATTGGATCTTGAATTACTTTATCGATGACTTTGTTCCCGACTTTAAATTGCGGGCTCACTTTTGTGAGATTATCAACCGTTTATACGACAGTGTGAAGGCTCGGCAGGGCGGTGGAATGAGTGATCTGAAGATCCTAATCGATCTCAAACGATGCTGGCATGGCAAGTGCTCAACTTATTGGGATATTTCGGACTATCATCTCCCATATAACAGCCCCGATCGCCCTATTGATCCTGGTGGTGATGAACCAGTTGTGGGCGATGACCTACAGAATGTTGCGCCCACGCACAGCACCCAAATACCTAGTTTGGCCGAATCCAGAAACCGACCATCAATTGCCCATCACGACCGGAACAATTCTTCTACTACCGCGAAGAGTATGCCGGCATCGGCTGGCAGTGACTGGAGCGCCCCTGCAACCTCATGCTCATTGCTCTCCAAACCCCCCAAACATCATTCCATGCCTTTCTCCTCGGCCAACGCTCCTCATCCGGTGCCTGTTATACCAAGGCCAATACGATCCTCCCAGGCTCCTACCTCCCCTTTGTCACCGATTAGCGTGAGACGTATCCCATGTTACGGCCATGCACACAAGCGTAGTGGGAGCTTCTCGGACTCCGTTCGAGACGATAGGGCCCCAATCTCGTTACCACAGCTTAATAACAACAGTTCCTTCTCGGCACAGGAGCTCGGCGGTTTGATACGTGGTGAGCTATTCGCTCCCGCGGAGTCGTACATGACTATGGTGGCACCCCCCTCCCCGCCTCTCCCGTTTCTGCCGACTGATATGCCTGTTGACCGTCGAAATATGGATAGCCCTTCCAAACTTGCTACTTCTGGCACAGGTGTAAAGACGATTATTGGTTCTATCCGCCGAGCCTTGAACGTCAAGAATCCCGCTTCCGGTGTCTCTCCGCGCCCCCCGAATGGAATGTCAACTAGAGGAAAGACCTCGACCCTTCCGACAAATGTCGCATTCAGGTCAGATCTCTATCGGGACAAAAATATTGTTCCTCCGGCGAAGAAGCCGACTAGGATTGATGTTCTGTGTGACGAGGCTCTGCGGCAGTATCGCCAGGCGTCCGGCGAGAATGTCGACTCACCAGCCCTAAATGAGGAATCCGAGCGATATCTTGGACATAATCCTGTAGAAGCACCGCAATCTTTTCTTTTACCTCCTGATAATGACAAAACGCAAAGTCGTTTGACGGGCGGCAGCGAATCCATAGTCATTGTGGATGACACGGGCACAGGGGTGCCTGTTATGTCCGGAGCTGTTGAGATGGTACCTGTGGGCCTTGACCAACCCCCTATGTTTCTAACTGGGGAAAGCTCTCCTACGACTCCTAGAGCTCAGACATTCCTTGCCTCATCCCGAGGTTCTACGCTAGGAACCGATGAGTACTCACTGCCCATCTATTACGACGAAACCAGCTCGAGGCAGTCGAGAAGAAGTTCCACGCTCCATGATCATTCTGGGGTTCCTGCATCGCGGAGATCTTTGTCCATTGACAGAGGTTCTTCTTTCTGGAGCAAACCTTCTCCATCTATGCGCCTTCGGAAATATGCCTCATATCAGAGCGGATTCTCGAGGCATCGCTCTGCTCTGGGTAGTGAATCTGGACCTTCAGTGGACGGATCTAGCATTCTCGATCTTGCGAACAAACCAGCAGGCCCTACTCTTCGAAGGCGACCTGGAGGTGATTTACGTCGAATGAAAACCGGTGTTGATGCAGAATCATTCCTCGATTCAGCCTCAATTTGGTCCGATGTTACCTACCAAAGCTCTGTAGCTGATGGTACAGCCAACACCATGGAGAAAGCTGCGTCGAGGCCTCAAACTAGTCTAGTCCCTCCAAAGCCTCGATTCTCCTTGTTGAAAACAAACTCGTCTCAGCTCATTCGCCGTTCTTTCGAGTCCGCTATTGCACGTTTTGCCCAGATTCCCGACGACGAAGACGGAGGAATTGAATCAGCCCTGTTGAAGCTCGAAGGTAAATGGGACGGCGAGCCAACCAGTGATGCGGCGGATACCACTGCCCGCCCAAGCCAGCTCCAGGAGCGCGTCAGCCGCCCAGATCGTGTGCGCGAAGGAATGATTCTGCACGATCTTTACCCACGCTCCAGTACACCTGCAAAAAGCCACCATAAACTTGGCGACAGTCTGACCTACTCGCAAGTTCAATCGCGGATTCTCACATCTAGACCTTACTCGGAGTCAATCGTAGGCTCTGAGGATTCCTATAGCTCTATTCCGCTCTTAGAGCGAGGGCTCAGTGACGAATCCATGAAGAAGCCCGCGCTGGATGAAGCGTCTAGCCAGGACGCTGCGCTTCGACCTGTCACAACTCTTGGGGCATCGTCGGACATAGGATCATCGCACCCTTCCATTGATATGGTGAAGAAAACAGAGAGTATAAAACGTATTCCGCGAGGATCAACTCTCCCTGTGCCTCAGCACAAAACTAGGGCATCTCGTCTCTCTGGCTTATCCTCCGAGCTTTCTGTCGACGTTATTGACCCGAAGGAAGCGGCGGAAGCGCGGTTATCATTCGATACGCGTAACCTCAACGAATCGCCTTCTATAATACCTCCTCACCCCCTTGCACACCCGCCGTCCCCCCCGATGACAATTCAAAATCATCGATCTGTACGCTCATATCGGGCGTCCTTGAACCCAAGCTTTGCCAATGTACAGCCGCTGACTCCAGACCCGTCGCCAATACACAAATCTGTGAAACGGGCAAACATCCCGTCTGTGGATATGCAACATATGTCTGGTAATATTCTCTGTCGGTCAGAAGCAGATCACAGTCCTGCAGCGCTCACAACAGCTCCAGGCGCTCAACACATGCCGTTCGTCCTCTCATGTGAATCCCACATTTTGGCTGAACAGTTCACCTTGGTCGAGATGGCTGCTCTTGGTGAAGTGGATTGGAAGGACCTTGTTGATATGAAGTGGAATAGCGGCCCTCCTTTTACCACGAGTTGGGTACAGTTCCTCATGGATGAGGAACGCCGAGGCATTGATCTCGTGGTGGGACGCTTCAATCTCATGGTGAAATGGGTTCTGTCAGAGATTGTTCTCACTCTGAATATCAATGAGCGAGCTCACACCATTTCTAAGTTCATTCGCACAGCAGCCCATGCACGGAGAATTTGCAACTTTGCTACCATGCTGCAGATTGCCATTGCACTCACTTCAACCGATTGCACCCGGCTCCAAAGCACATGGGATCTAGTGTCCCTTGAGGACAACCGGATGTTGAAAGATATGGAGTCGCTCATCCAGCCAGTTCGCAATTTCCATGACCTTCGTGTCGAGATGGAGACTGCGAACGTGCAAGAAGGCTGCATTCCATTTGTTGGTACGTCCACTTGGTTCTTTTCTACTATGACTGCCCGTGAGATATAAACTAACTGCAACCAATAGGGCTCTATATCCATGACCTCACATATAATGCTCAAAAGCCAGCGCAGGTGGCAGCTACCCGTGAGGGAGAGCCCTTGATCAACTTTGAGCGCTATCGAACGACGGCGAGAATTGTGAAGAGTCTCCTTCGCCTGATTGATGCGAGCACAAAGTACAATATCGAGCCAGTACCCGGCATCGTCGAACGCGTGCTTTGGATCGCATCGCTGTCGGAGGAGCAAATCCAAATACGCAGCAAGCTACTGGAATAAACGATTGAAGGATGGGCGTGTGACTATACACAAAACACTACTTGACGGATCTACCGGCCTCTTTACTATATATCTAGTATATACCGTCTGCGTAATACCCCCTCATATTTCCCAATTTTTTGGCGTTTAGCGACTGATATCCCTGGCGAACTTGTTATCTGCACACATGGACGGGGTTCTTCGTCTTGAAATTAATGTATAGTAGTCATTAGTTCGTGTTAAAATCGTCTATGATGATGCCTTCAGACAAAATGTGTGACGCCCAAGGAAATTATGGAACGGCCAGATAATTAAAATAATGGAGCCTGTAATGAAACCTGAGACCTAAAGTGTTGAGGACTTGAGGTAGTACCAGAGTGGAGGAGACAATAATATTTCGTGTTGCCCAGGAATTGCATCACTGGCACTCTTGATCTACGTAGTCGCTGTCAATCATCGTTCGTCAGGAACACCGTCGCTGTCCCTCCGCTCTCCCTCTTTCTTTTTCTCCGTTCTTCCCCACGCAACTCCGCCGCCCTTGCAGCGGTTTCTTACCTGATTTCCAACATATTTCCTCGATATCCTCCCCATGGAGCTAGTGCTCCCATCGTCGAATCTCCCGCCCCGCACTGACTCTTGATCTGGCTCAAATCCAGTAGACGATGGATTCCCCCCGCGGGGTTTCTCCCGCCGGCTCCGACCACGAGCTCAGACGCTCGAATTCGTCGGAGATCGATCCCAATAAGCTTCCTGATGACTTACCCAAGACTTTGGACGACCGTCGGTCCTTTCCGGCTATGCAGCAGGAAACGGAGATGTATGATGCCTGGCAAGGTTCGCAGCTACTTTCTTTTGTACCTTCTCCGCCTGTTCTCCTCTCTCCCCTCTTCTTTCTCCGTCACTTGGGCGACAAATGGGAATGGACTCGACTTTCGGTGTCGGTGGACCTATGAAACTATGATATTAGGATGAAATACACATGTGGGGGCCCTACCTGCGGGGAAGATAGGAGGAGGGGTCGACGGAGAACTATGATTATCTTCCTGAGGAATACGGGGCTTTTGCTGACCTTTTGCCTTTGATCATTGATCGTACATGCATAGGCCAATCCCAATTTCTCACTCCTGTCGCCGCGAAACCCCTCAGTTTCAGCCTCGCTTTAGACGACCACACCCATGACGACGAACATGCTCTGCGTTCGCACTATGGGCACGGTGTCGCACGCTCCGCAGACGACGACAATGAATCCACAGCCACAGCTCGACTAGAGGATAGTGATGCCAGGTTAATGGAGATGCTTGCTGCGCAGGCTGCCCACCGCGAGGTCGACTCGGTGGATGCGGACGAAGAAGCAATTGCAACGGATGAGACGTTAACAGAAGATCGAAAAAAGGAGATCCTACAACGGAGTCTGAACATGGCTGCCAGTAATGGTGATGTTGAACGTGTGCGGAAATTGGTACAGGGGAAAGGGAAGGACTACCTTGATGTGAATATGCCTGATGAGGAGGGCACAGTGCCCTTGATATATGCTAGTTGTTTTGTATGTCGTCCGTTCCTATTCCTCTCTTCATATCTTAGAGCTAACTTTGGGGGGTGACCTATGGTAGGGACATCAAGATGTTGTTGCAGCACTCCTTGACGCGGGAGCGCATGTTGACCAGCAAGATCGGAATCAATGGAGTGCCTTGATGTGGGCTATGACCAATCGACACAAAACGATAGCCAAGATACTTCTCGATCATGGGGCGTCACCTAATATCAAATCCTCTTCGGGAGGCACTGCGTTCGACTTTGCTCAGCCTGGAAGCGAGATATCCGAGTACCTTCATGAGAACGGCTATAGTTTTGGACCGAGCGCGATAGAGGATGATTTCTACGATTCAGGATTTGCGCATGGTCGGTTCGAGGAGGAGATTGCAGAGAACGAAATGAAACGGCGCATGATGATGGAGGAAAGTGCGATCAATCTGGAGGTTGATCTGTCAAGTCTAGGGTTGGATGAGAAATTCGATGCCCAAGACGAAGAAGAACTGGAAGAGGAACAGCAGGAGTTTGTCTGGGATCGGTGCCTCAACGACCAGATGTTCGTCTTCCAAGAGAATGAACTCGAGCGGATACTCGATATCATCATCACCAACATGACTCCGCAACGATCCCCGTCTCAAAAGCCAGTCCCGGCAAATCTTCTATTTCTCAGTGCGCGATACGCCCATTATCACGCGAGCCCAGATCTCCTCGCAACACTACTGGTTTCGGCAACGGATAAGATTAATGACGTTGTGGAACGGTACCAATGGGACATGACGATCCTCGCATTCTGGATTTCAAATGCCACTCTCCTACTTCATTATCTCAAGAAGGATACGGGCCTAGTTGAGTCTACGGTGGAGTTTCAACTCCATTTAGCTGAGCTTATCAACGAAATCTTTATCTTGATTATCCGTGATGCTGAACGTCGGATGAACAAGGTGCTGGATGGGGCGATGCTGGACCACGAAACAATCCCAGGACTCGATGACATCCCATTTCAGAATGAGTGGAAGCTTTTCCGCTCCAAAAACAAGTCCAAAGTCCCCGAGCCGGCTGATAAGCAATTCAGACCACCATCTCCTAGGCGCCGAGCACAGATTTCACCGCGCAACATCACCTCTCTCCTATCATCAACACTCTTTGTCCTGGATCTCTACGATGTGCACTCGGTCATTACCACACAAATCCTTTCACAACTCTACTACTGGTTGGGAGCGGAACTCTTCAACCGAATTCTCTCTACAAAACGATACCTGGCCCGAACCAAGGCGATGCAGATTCGCATGAATGTGTCAACTCTGGAAGATTGGGCTCGTACCAACAACCGACAGCCAGAACATTATGAGAACGGATCGACTACGTGCACAGGGGACAGCACAATGGATTCCGCTCGTAAACACCTGGCGCCGGTGATCCAGCTCCTGCAGTGGCTGCAGTGCTTCTCCTCGCTGGGTGAGGACTTTGAGTCCCTCGTCAACACCCTACTCCAATTGCAAGACCTCACACCAGCCCAGCTCCTTCATGCGGTCAAGTCTTACCGCCCAGAGGTGGGAGAAAAGGGGCTTACCAAGGTCGCGATGAAATTCCTGGTAGAGCTCCAACGCGACCCAGAGTTGCTGTTTAGGGAGCAACTAAGGCTTGTTCAGATCAAAGCAGATTCTCTAGCTCCCCCGTCGGCACCGGCCGAGGAAGGGCGCCCGCAAACTCCACACCAGGATTGGGCTCCTTCGGTGTCTGATGTATCCGGCTCACCTAACGTTGCAGCCTCTATCACATCACCTAGCTCCAGCGTTATTTCTCCACGACTGGGAGCAAGCTCTCACGTTGATGAACGCAATGGCGCAACTACGGTTTTCCTCGATCCCGCACTCACCCTCCCTTTTTCTTTACCGACTAGCACGGACATGTTGATCAGCTACGGGGCAGGATGGGGCGGAACCAACCGAGAACAGGCGCGCAAGTACATTCCAACGGTACCACCAGAGGTACTGACACGATTCGATCGTGATGGCTGAGCGGGAGGAATTGCATTTTAGTATATACTATCTATTGTACTTTGTAAAGCGGCCATGGACTGGGGTGCGTATATTCCTTATAAATTATCTCACTCATATTAGCGACGAATGGACGATTGAGGGTACACCCACCAAAAGGAGAAATTCTATCGAGGGCATTTGGATTATATTGCCTGATATCCAGACGACGCCGAGAAGGTCCTTGAGACAATTACGTTTGATAGCGATAATCATTAAGTTTACCAGAAATGGACGGACACACGAGCCGCGAAGCCTTGACATTCAAGATGAAACAAGCATTGGATTTGGAAGGGTAATTTAATATGTGATCATGCCTCCCAGAGTATCTGGGTTCCCCCAAATTCCCAAATTCCAACTCCCAAGTTCCAACTCCCAACTCCCAACTCCCAACTCCCAACTCCCAACTCCCAACTCCCAACTCCTTGTACTCCGTATCTTTAACCGATTTTCGATAGTCAGCAATCGGGGCGGGCCGTGCTGGCAGCTGGCAGGGTTCGGAAGTTTTTCTTTTCTTTTTCCAGAGTCTAGAATGAGCTGGAGCCTGGAGGTTAGTCGTCATCAACACCCCATCCACGCAATGGCGCTTTCGCCCGCTGGTTCCAGAATCCCCAGAATTATCGGGTCTTCCTCCGTTTTCTTTAAGCTCCAAGTTGTTCCATTTCCTTGCATTCTGTAATTGCAAATCCAGGCAGCAACCTTGCAGCCTCAGGGCTCAGGCATGAAACGCTACCCACGACACCGCCTGTTATTTCCCAGTCCAGACTAGTCTCATTTCCGATCACTTCCGTATTCAGTAAGCATGGCCGCGGCCCCTCCTCTTTTGGCGCTTTCCTGTTTAGGTAATCTGGGGAGATGAACTGCTCAGTTTACGATTCAGACCTCAGTACTTTTTTTTCTCACTGCCACTGCCCTGCCACTCCTCCTCTCCTTCTCCTTCTCCTCCTTATGATTTGCGCCCTCTTCCATCATGATATAACTCTCAATTGCACATCCTCTCTTGCCCTAAGGCCTTCCGCTTGCGCCATTGCATGCAGCGCTCTCAATATGCGGCTGCAATGAAAATAACTCGTCGCTCTCTGTCAACCTGCCTTGCTGCCGTGGAAAGACATGCTACTCACCCTGAATCCTACCTCCCAGAATGGGATCCAACGACCCTATGAGCATTCGCGCTTCCGACAGTCTATCCCCACACCGCGCTCTCCCTCGCCATCTACACCTGATCCTCCCGCATCTAGTGTGCCCTCAAGGCCAGCGGACTCTTCAATGAACTCCTCTCGCAGCAGCTTACCTCGTCCTCCCTCCTTAACTTTACCTCCGCCAGATGTCGGTTTCGCGACTATGCCCTCCACCACAGCAAACCAACAACTACCACCTCCTCCATCCCAGTGGCAGGGCTCCGACGATGCCATGCATCATTGGCTCCGAGCTAAGGCCGAAGAGGACAGGAGGAAGCAAGAGGAGGAGAAGACGCGCCAGGAGGCTTTGCGACTAGAGCAGCGGAGGGTTGAACAGAGCATGCTTCGGGATTCCTTAATGGCAGGAGTTCCTCCCCATATAGTCCCGTTTATCTTCCTCGGGATTTGTCAAAATAGATTGCCTCCGCCTGTCCTCGAGTTGACACAACAATATTTAGCACAAGTTCCCGGCGCTCGCGGGCCAAACCCCCCTGTTCCTCAAGCTCCATCGCATTCGCATTCCCGCTCTAGTTCTCACTCTCGGCGGCAGTCTATGCATGCTCGCCAGGATTCTCGCTCCGGCCCCTCCAGCTCATACGCCCCTCACTCAGCACAGCATGTAGTACCTCCTCCACCTCCTAATATCCTTTTATCTCAGAATCCACCGCCAAATACCAGTGCCCCTCCTACCCCTCAACCACTTGGAGGGCGCTCGTTACCTACAGGTCCACCTGATTCACGAGCTGGGGCAAATTTATGGATTAACCCTGGCGGCGGGGCTCAGGTTCAGGCGAGTCAGATAAATCTGGGCAATGTACAGTATGCCCCAGGCTCCTCTGTCCCCGTTGCCCAGGTTCCACGGAGACCTAATTCTCACTCGCGTCGGTCACCTCAATCTCTTTATTTCCACCATTGGGTCCCTCCGGCTCAGCCACAACCTGGTGTAACACCCGGGAAAACTCATCAGGAGTCACCAGCTCCGTCGGTTAGCTCTCGTCGTTCAGAGCATCATACCTCTCCGGGACGAAAAAGAAAGGCTTCTGGCCCTCATCAGCCCGCTCCAGTTCCCTCTTCACGTCCGCCTGAGCCCCTACCGGGCGAGTTCCAGACATCACGACCAGGATCTTCGCGGAATGACGGGCGGCAAATGAAATGGTTAGGACACCGCCATCAGCTTAGCGATACGTCAGTGGCTCGCGGGCGTCACCATCCAGAAGATGTTAAAGTGGAACATACTGGGAGGTTGAGTCCATCCCAGGTTCCCCGTACTCTTACCAGATATACGTCGAGCTTAGGGAAGAGTCACGACCCAGCGGACCAGAAGCGCAGCGAGGACTCATCACCACTAGATGGCACTGACAAGAATTTCCCGCGAACCCTCCAAGGTCCTTATGTTTCTAGCGCAGAGACTGGGCTCCGTGACTCTGATCTTGAGGGTAGTTACCAACAATCTCCCACGTCAGAAGCTCTAGGAACATCCACACAACTTCGTGACATCAGTGGCGAGTGAACCTGATGTACCCTGATACTGTGATGGCCCAAGGGCATTGCCAGAGATGTACCTCGTCTATGAGTGGATGAGATGACCGTATCTCAACTACGGAGGCCATATAAGGGGTCTCATGTTGCACGACATCTATGGTAAATCTAGTCATGTGTCTATTATTCTCAGCAAGTCGAGCTAGCTCGCAGAATCGTACATAGTTAGCCTTCTGATGGACACTGCCTGGTAGCTGGTATGCCAGGGGTTAGAACGAAACAGTGTAAATACTTGACTCACGTGCAGTCTAATGAACATTTAACCAATATATAACTGCTTGATTTGAAGCAGATCTAAAAGGTAGGGGCTACCAGTACGCGACCTTATCTATAAATAAAACAACTGCGGGAGATACAACCCTCAACCTAAGAGACCTGAAACCGTTGGTAGCTCTTTTCTTGGATGGTCAACTATAGTGCCTTGCTGAGAAAAGTACGTACGCATACCCTCTGCGGGAGAGAAAGGGAGAACAGTCCTTAGGAGGTTCGAGGCAAAATATGGGTAAGCAACTGGATTATGTATTAAGTATGTATGTAGAGAAAAAAAGGTTATTGTATCTAACAATCCGAAACAAAAGAAAGAGAGAAAGGCGAAAGAAAGAACGAACAAAGTACAAGCAACACTAACAGTAGTGACAGTTGTATCGAAGCGGGTATGGATGTTATAAGAATTGGAATGGGTAGGGGGGTATCAGAACGAGGACTGGAATGCACTTGTACTGGGCTAGCACACACAAACAGACATGAGAAAGAGTAAGGTTTGCAAGTAGGTAAGCATGTAAAAAAAAAAAAAAGGGCGGGAGTCGTATCGTATATAGGGGGAAGAGAAGGAAAATAAAGGGGGGGAAATAATAGTGGGGCTTCGAAGGGGTATAAAAATATTATAACGAAGGGAGGGTATAAGGATACTATGGCCTGTGAGCAGAAAAATGGAGGTATGTACCACAAATAGCGTGTGAGTGCTGCTTGATAGCAGATGTTGTGCACCAATTTGCACCAAGTTCGATTGCGGGATATGGCGCTTGTTAAGGCCGTTAAACGGAAGAAAACCAAAGGGGTATAAACAAATCCCGAAATATCAGCCGTAAGAATAGAACAGTGGATATAATGATAACGAAACGACGTTTGGCTATCGAAAATCATCTAGCCGGAAATCATTCGTAAAATGCTCTAAAGAGCGACCTAGCTCTCAAGGGCGTGAAGAAGAAGTGTGACGATTGAGTACAGTGTTGAAGGTACTGCAGTAATAGAGGAAATACAACAGGCCATCACGGTTGTATGGTAGAGAAAATCATCGCGGTCTGAATAATCAACCTGACTTCTTTCGACGGTGGACTTTCCACTCGGCTTTAGCGACGCGCATGAACAGTTCGACGTCCTTGATCGGGATCCAGCTGGTTAGAACCTTCATCGAGTTCTCGAAATCGGACTCGAGGATGATGTCTCGCATGCCGTCGATAAGGGCGGCTGATGTTGCGTGGAGGACGTCTAGGCCCTTGCCAAAGCTGCTTGTCTCCGTCTTGCCACCGTTGCGACCCGAGGGTGGGTGATCCTCAGCGTCACCAAGGAGCATGAAGACATCCCATACCCGTAGCTGGGCTGGGAATGGAATTGAGTAATTGAACAGGGTAAGATACCATCGGGTGCCGTAGGCGGTAGGCGGGATCCCGACTTCATTCTATTGCACGGGGAAATTAGTTAGTATAAAAGCCTTTGTCTGCGTCAAGTAAAGGCCAACATACCAGCTTCGAGGCCACTTCTCCTCCCTCTAGCCATTCTCGTTCAAAGTCACCTAGCGCCTCCATGAGTCCCGCAAATCCGGAGCGATAGAGTTTTTCCAGTCCTCGCAATTGCCACAACCGGACAAGCATGATGAACGAATGCTCCTCATCGTAGTACGCAAGAAGTGTAGCTGCAAGTGCCGCCATACCCTGAACGTACCCCGTATCCGGGAAGTGGACGGACATCGCATGCAAGACGCGGAAAAGTAGGCGTTGGCCACCGCGATACCGTCGCCGAAACATTATATGGCTAGAGATCGTCCTTGGGACATCGATATCGATCTGCACGTCGTCAGGGGATGATATCTCCTGATACTCTTGGTAGAGTTCAAGGAGAACCTCTTCCGGGGGGCTATCGTTGTGCTTTTTGGCGCTGGCCTCTAAAAACGAGTACCACGCGGATGAACGCCACCGATCTGGTATTCCTTTCCATGTTCGTTCGATCAGTTTTGAGCTTTTGGTGTCAAACTCAAATGTCATTCCGCCTCCATCATTGCCCTTTCTTGTCGGCTTGGCCATTTTTGTCCACTTGTCCTCCCGTTCCCATTCTTTCTTCCTTATCGCACGCGCAGCGGCGCTGTCCAATCTATCGTCAAACGTTGCAGATTCAGTGGGGAGTGTGAGCATATCCCCAGCCTCATCCTTGACGCGGCGACTGCGATTGTGGGGGAGATGATTTGTCGCTTGACGAAACCGCGAGGTATTCCGGCGCAAGGGCGAGCTATACATGCTATGTGAGGAAACTGGGCGCATAGATGACTCAGAGTTCTGTCGTGAAGGAGATCGGCCTGTAAACGAGCGGTTGCTTGCAAGGGCAGATGGCGGTCGGATGGAACGCTTCCGCCGAGGGGTCTCCGAGGCGACTAGGAGACTAGTAGTAACTCGCTGGATAGGGCTAAACTCTACGCCGTCGTTGGACTTTGAGGCGCGAATGAAACCATACCTATCCACGTCTCCGGCCTTGATATTCTGCCAGTATTCTATGCCGCCCGCCAACTCATTAGCCTCCCTTTTGGGAGCTGGAGAGGTGTAGTCGGGTTCGGTAGATGTTTCAGCGGGTTTAGTGTTAGCTCCAGAGACACTGGTTTCGAAAGTTTCCGTATTCGTAGGGATCGGTTCCTCCCAAAGGGTACCGTTTTCCATGGCAAATGATCTCGCCACCTCCGAATCTGTCACATTTTCATCTCCTTTCGCGTACATCAATCTGACTCTTCGGGATAACATATCCTCATCGGCGGAGATAACCCTGCTGGGGATACTGCTTCGTCTAACGCGAAGCAATGACGCGGGTCTTGGACGGCTACGGGGCGTTACTGCATTTTCCACGGCAGAGTCGTTTTGTATTTGCGAAGAGTCCGGCTCCTGGGGTTTCCCATTTGCTTCTGTTTCCGTTTCTTGCTCCTTGAGCTTGCGCTCCAGTTGTAGTCTTTCCTCGTCCTGAACCAGACTCCCTCGCTTGGAGAACCTCATGGATTGCGCACCAAGACCGTCAAGTGATGCGGTGGGAATGTCCAACGCAATGCCGCTGAACTGCGGCTCTATCCGTGGCACAGGTGGCGGAGATTCTTCCCTCTCAAATTCTGTCGACCTCTTACCTCTCAAGGTGGGCCATTTCCGTTCCGACCACCGCGATCCAGGCCGGGAACCGGGCCTTGAGCCTGGACGAGAACTAGGGCGAGATCCGGCGTCGTTGACGATAATGCTGGGAATACTGCGCAAAGAGCGCAAGCTGACAGTCGAAGGCTCGGCTTCTTGTAAAGATGTTATCCCTTTGGACTTTGCGAAAACCAGAGGCGCTAGCCTTAGATCTGGATTTGTCGCCTGCTGCGTCGGGGTGTTAGGCGCCGATTGATCGCGGCCGCTGGACGACGCGGTTGTTGCGATGGACTTTCTTTCGGAGCATAGGGATGGATTAACTGGAGGTGTCCGCGAAGCGGGTTGATTTGTTGAAGGGCTTTCTGTGGCTGTCTCGTCGGGGGAAGAGGGACGCTCCGACAATTCGACGGGCGACGGGGGGGATCGCGTGTCTCCCATTATCCTAGCATGACTTGCGCTTGGCGCTTTCTGTGGCTTCAACGTCCAGAAAGTTTCGCTTGTAGCCCCTAGCTAACGACTGTTTTAAACTCGCGACTCCTTCTTTCCTTCGTTTCTGGCGACGGGTTCGAAGGGACGGCGGCGGGGTTGACTTCTGGGGGAGACAAAGGACCGAACGTCGCGCCGGTTAATCACACCTAAGATATGCAGTACGAAGCACAAGAGGGTAAAGCGAAGGACACTCGTAAGGTAGCTTGCACTGAGCAGTTGAACATGACCGTCCCCGGGGGGTGCGATGCCCAAAAACGGGGGGAGGATTGGGTTGAGGTGGCCACCTGTTGGACTGTGGCTTCTTGACTGCCACTTGGCAGGCGGGCAGGGTTCGACGACTGTAAAGAGGTAGGCACCAATTAAAGGTGGCCAGCTAAACTGAAGACTGCTTTTCGTTGGGTTAAAGAGAGACAAGAAGAAAAGAGAGTGGTGGTGGGAGTTGGGAATTCGAGTGTTTGGAACCCGAAGAAGGGATCGCGAAGGGGGTTACGAATCGATCCACCTGGAGGATTCATGGGGAGACTAGGTCGTCGTCGGTCTTCTCAGCGCACGCTAACAAGTCACTGCCTAGAGCTTTATCCCAAAGAACAATTAGGAGAATGGCGATGAGATTAAGCCGCTCTTCAATAAAATCGCGATGATGAAACTGGAATCCGCCTAGGCGAGCCATTTCCATGGTTTGTATGGCGTGCCTAACCAAGGAATTGTGCGGACTGAAACGCAAAGAAAATGGATTTGACGTCAAAGTATTCATCATGCGTCGCTGGATATCAATAGTAGCACGGCTATATCGATCTATCGGTCCCTGTGTCGTGTGGCTCTGAGACAAAGGGAGCCAGCCAGCGCTTACTCCATGACTACACAGCAGATTCTCCTGTACACTCTAGGGTTTACCTACCTCCCTGGGTTTTATGCAAGGACTCTCTAAATTTCCCTTCCATTATCACTTATCACTTTTCTTGCCTTCTATTTTGCTATTTGCCGTCACCTGAGCAGCGCTCCTGGCAACAAGCTTTGTGTGTATTCCTCCCCAAGCCCCAAAAAGAGTAACTCCAAAACGCCAGATACCAGCTGGCTATAAATGCAAAACCGTATGATACGTACACTGTAGTACACGCGGTGCGCCCAGCGTCTCCCACCATGTTTAAACACCGGAAAGGCGATTGGCGGGCGCAGTGAAGAATGGCGAGAACATGGAAGCGAGTAAAGAGGGCCAAGAGACAAATTGCAGCCGAATTGTCGCCCGTCGCACTTTAGGCTACGGTCGTAGGGTTGGCAGTCGAGCGAGATGGCTCACGCGCAGAACGGGTCGGTTCAATGGGCTCCTTGGGTAAAAGCTCAATCTGCCGAACTAGGAAGCTCTTCTCATCGGTGAATTGATCATCATCTGTACGATCCTCCAGGAATTTCGGTAGGAATTTTAACAATCGATCTCGATTGTTGATGAGAATCCGCTGCACTGCCACTGATTTGTCTGGATTTGCAACAAATACCTAACCACATTCCTTGTCAGCACGATCGCACTCCTTCATAGTGGGCTCATTCACATACCTTGAAAACATGAAATCCCTCATACTGAACCATCTTGCGATCGTCCCGCAGGAGCTTCATGCACAGTTTGAGATTTTCTCCACTTTCGACATATCGCATCATCACACTGTAGTTTGCGCGGTCCAGTAAGATCTCGCCCAGGAGCTTAATGCTCTGTCGTTTGGTGACGTATGAATTGGACTGTACAAGGGATGTGTTGAACTGCGCGAAGAAATAATCAAAGTTCGTCGCTAGATATCCAGTCACAAGGGACTTATGGCGCGTCAAGATTTCCTAGAGAGGCAGCTTCGAGTTAGAATAATCTTTACGGGATGGAGCTCTTGATGTACTTGCCCTAAAAGTTGTGAAAGCATCTGCGCTCAACTCAAAACTGCCTCGATCAATCCAATGAAAGAATCTCCAGAAAACACCAGTTCCGCGCTGAGGAACATTGGGCTGGACCTCGGTCAGTCTGATGGCTGGCTCCCCTTGCTTTGACTGATCATAAAGAATGATCGCGGCAATCACGTCAAATTTCAGGGCCTCTCTCAGAATAGTGCCGCATGGCATAGCACTTTGGCTGTGTTCGTAGCCCCTACATAATTCAACAATGATTTCGGGCCGATTGTGCACAATGTAAGATATAACGGGCGGGTCTGGCGAATTGGCTTGAGGAAGTTTGAAGCGAAGTATGTGAGAGAATATGGTCTGGGTGTCTTTCCTTGCTTCAAATGGGAGGTTGTGCAGAGCCAGCGCGAGTTCGTAAAGCAGGTCTTCTTGGAGCATAGCCTGGATCAGAGAGTGGACCTGATCGGTCGAGACTTCAATTTCTGTCGCACGCCAAATCAGTATGATATACTTGCATGTTGTGCTTGGTTTACTATAAGCTGTACAGACCTTGCGTACCCTGCACCATCAATTTCATCTGGGAAAGTTGCTTGGCCAATTCATCCTCAACCTAACGGGGGATTGAGAGGTTAGCAAACCTCCAATCAGTTGAATAAGATTCCAGGCATTGGACGAACCTTGGCAGCAGTTGATGGCTCACGGAGCCTCGTCAACAAGTCCTTGATTGATCTCACAACATCGGATGGCTGGCGGGATCGGCCGCGGTTAAAGAAGAACGCCATTCTGCTTGTTTATCTTATCAATGGCACAGCTTCAGGGGAAGAAGAGAAGTAAAGCTGCCTCAGAGGTACTGTGGAGAACAAAGAAGAAGAGATCACGACATTTAAGAGATATAACGCGCAGCCATTGATGATTTCCGAGGGAGGTATATCCGAGGGGTGAGATATATGTCATGCTTTGTTACTTTAGGAAGCGGTGATGATTGTTGGCGGGGAAGCCGCTGGCCTGAGGCCCCGATTCCTTATCAGTGGTGTAAACAAATCAAACAAACCCACTGAATGGAGGCGGGGCAACCATTTCTAGGAAATTTTCTCCCCCGTTGCACTTTTTATACCTCGAGTTGTCTGCTGAGGTACACACTCGTCTGGAGAATTTTGCACCTGATCGAGTTGTCTATAAGGCTCCCGGTACTGCCTGAACGTTACCAGTTTTTTTTTTTCTCTTTTTATCTGCGTCCCTCCCTCCCCCAGTAGTTGCTATGTCCGCCTCTATTCCCGAGCGTCCTTTAAAGGACGTCGATCGCGATTCCGTTACCTCTGACGACTCAGATGCTACCGATGAAGAGGGATGGCAAGATCTCGAACCTGATGATGAGACACAACCGGTCGTGGGTCTCTTCTCCGACAAAGTCTATCCAGATGTCCGGTCGATGCTCAAGGAGAGCAAGGAGAAGCACAACTTTGATTTAAAGAAGATACAAAAGGAGCTTGGTGTGTAGACATCTGATTCAACTCTGGAGAAGTGTATATCTCGCTGCCGCGCCTTCGCGACTTACGCTGGAATGATATAAGTTGACGTGTAGCTTTGCTAACCGATCTCTCATTTTCAATCGCCAGACTTGGACTTTTTGGATAGCATTAAACTCGTCAATTACATACGCTCTTTGGTCAAGAATGGTAATATGACACCCGATGTGTCGTCCAAGGACAAATTTCAGGATGAGCTATATCTGAAACCTGTTTTGGAGGACGACGCACTCTTATACAGTCTGGATGACATTGAAGATGAGGAACCGGGGGAAGCAGGTGGCAGACAGGCTGAACGCCAGGTAATTGAACTGCAGGAGGAGTTGGAACGCCTCCAAGTCCAATTTTCGGAGTACAGGCTTGCTGTTCAGAAATCGCTGGATGAGCAATTAACGAAAGAAGACGAGAAGCTCGCTTCGACCCCTGGCCAATCTGCTAGCCGCGCGGCCAGAAAAACTGAAGAAATTGACTCCGACTACTTCTCCTCCTATGCATACAATGGTATGCTGATTCGATTGTTCTCGAGGAGAGTTCGTTTGCTAATGGGTAGTCTAGGCATCCACGAGTCCATGCTCAAAGACACGATTCGTACCGATTCCTACCGCGACTTTGTCTACGAAAACAAGCACGTATTTAAGGATAAAGTCGTTTTAGATGTCGGCTGTGGGACCGGAATTCTGTCCATGTTCTGCGCCAAAGCGGGTGCTCGAAAGGTGATATCCGTCGACAATTCGAACATCATCGATAGGGCGAAAGAAATTGTCTATGAAAACGGTCTCGGTGATGTGATAACGTATGTATTATGGTATTCTGATATGCATTTGAGTCTATAACTGAACATTGGTTCTACAGGTGCATTCGCGGCAAGATCGAGGAAGTTACACTGCCTGTCGAAAAGGTGGACATCATCATTTCTGAATGGATGGGTTACGGCCTGCTATTTGAAGCGATGTTCGATTCGGTTATATACGCCCGAGACCGCTACCTCGCACCAGGAGGGCTCATGGCCCCTTCACACGCTACACTTCGCATCGCACCGCTAGCCGATCCGGAGCTAGTCACATCGCATATCGGATTCTGGCACGATGTCTACGGTTTCAATATGAAAAGTATGCTCACTGGCATTTATGACGAAGCGCTTGTCCGTACTGTGCCGCCATCGGCTATGGCTGGAGATTCCGATATTTTCCTCACTCTTCCCCTGAACACCATCACCGTACAGGAATTATCTTTTTTGAAAGAATTTGAGGTTACCCTGAAAGAAGATATTGACTCGCTCGACGGCTGGGCTATCTGGTTTGACATATTCTTCATGCCATCCAGTGAATCTACGCTTCCGCCCAACGCCGTCCCATCTGACCTACAAAAGAAAGGCATTGTGGCTTTTACCACGGGGCCGGATGGTAAAGAGACCCACTGGCAGCAAACCATTCTCCTTATCGACCATGGGAAGAAGAATGCAATTGCGTTGAAGAACGGCCAAAAGATAAAAGGAAAGGTTGGGTATCAGAAGAGGAATGCGCAGTCCAGGTCCGTGGATATCACTGTTGACTATGATACGCAAGTTGGCGAGAAGGGGGCTCAGAAATGGGCGCTACAATAAAGATAAGCTCCGAATAAAAGTTTTGCTTCCGTTTCCCTCCACCGTTTGTCGGCGCAACAGCTATGCTTCAAGCTATAAATTCGTAATATACGGCCGGGCCTGCCCGTGCCGACTGATTTTGGGTATATCATTAATTTTGATGTCATGAATCCGCTTCCGCCTCTCGCGATCGGCTATCCCGTCTGGCGGGTCGATGGTGACGGCTGCCTTGACGATATGAATGGGAACGCGTACGAGACCTTGAACGAGGATGCCGCCTGTGTGAATGACTCAAAGTCTTATCGCGGGAGTACCGATTATGCCTCTCTGACCTCCGGTCCCTCTCCTCCTGATCTCTACCTGGAGGATCGTCAAGTCGAAAGTTCTCAAAACTGTCTTTCGACCGGGTCCGTCTTCTACGGTGCTGCGACTGGGTCTTCTCAGCCGTTTTCAACGTAGCAAGTTCTCTGTTCCTTTCTTGATTCCATTTTCTTCGTTCCTCTTCAACTGATCTCAGCTGGCGGACGCCTTTCTTCATTGCAGCTAGAGGATCGTTGAGGTCCATGCGGGCTTTCTCCCTCTCCTTCCTCATAGGATCCTCATTGCCCCAGACATCCTTACTAGGTATAGACTCAGGGGCTATGCCAATACTTTGGGAAGACGAATACCAGGGGTCCTTGCCAACGTTTCGACGGAACCCCGCTGCATTGGAAAACCGCATCGTATACTGATCTTCATAACTCCGCTGCCTGGCCGCCGCCTCCTTTTCAGCCTCGGGATTCTTCTCCACGCGTTTCTGGCCCCCATCTTCCGGAAAGAGGTTGATGTGTCCATCGCTATCGTGGAGCGGTGCGTCGTCTTTGCTTTTCCGGGTATGTACCAGCTCATCCCGTTTCGCCAGCGCAAGTTCCGCATCTTCTCGAGCATACCTGATATCTCGATCTGTATCATCCTCTCCTGCTAGTCGCCTTCGCTTTCTAGGACCTCCTGTATGATGGCTACGAGACTCCCTTTCTGCTTTCGAGGTAGAGGGTTGCGACGGAGGAGGGGTAGGAGGTCGTTCACCACGGAGTAGCTGGATCCTTCGTTCGGCATCGACTTCTTGCATGCGGCGCTCCTCCTCCTCTTCCTGCGCCTTGGCTTGAGCTTCATCGCGTCGGACGCGGGCGATATTTTCCGGATTGTAGACGTTCCATGACTTCTTCCCGAGTAGGTGCCTGTTGGGAGATGACGTATGAGAAACATTCTTTTGAGACGCAACATGGCATAACAGGAACTTACAGAGGCATTTTATACGGTAGGCAGCACTAACTAGCCAGAGCCCCGCAATCAAGATGCAGTGCCGAAAATAATGCTAAATGGGGTACTGGGTGTCGCGAGCGGACTCTAGTCTACTTCTGTAGCAGCCTGCAGGTGTGTCAGCAAAACGAGCTCCGCCACCCCAGCGGGTTCCAGCTTATGGCCTTGCCCCATCAGAGCTGCCTCTGGAGATCAACCCAACGCCACGTTGCGCTTCTTTCATACATCAATCTCCATTGCTGTCGATTTCAATTATCTTTTTGCATATATTTGACCATAAATTCACCACAACTTCTCCGGATATAGCGCTCATCCTAATTTGACCGCCTTTGGTGGAGTTAGATAGACAAGCTGCGGGCAGCATCGACCAAGCTTATCATTGACCGTCTACAGAGTACTTTCTTCTTCTTGTTAGCTGCGCCCTGTCGAGCCTTATGATACAGGATGTTTAATCGCAACAACTCCTCGAATCCTTTCGGGTCCAATCCTCCACAAAGAGAAGGCTATTCACGACCCCCACAAGGCTACCCTCCTCAGCACGGAGCTCCTGGCGTAGGGTATAAAGATACCCTAGCAGCAATCCAATTTGTTCGCCATATGGATGGCTAACATATACACTGAATTTAGGGGTTACGGAACGCAGCCGCCGCGACGACCTGCACCAGACGCTCGCCTACCTCCGCATGCTCCGATAGGAGGAAGACCAACTGAAGGAGGGGCTTGGGCTTTGACACCCAAGGAGAGTCCGAATAAAGAATGTCAGTTTGGGAACCTGTAAGTGTGGATGAGATCTGGTCTGGAGTCTGAAATCCTGTTACTAAACAATTTGCAGGGTTGCTCTCTCGACACAAGATTTCCCCCGTTCTCAGTTTGGATACGAAGATATTCTGATAATCGTTAATGGTCTCTATGTGTTCTCCGCACGTCTACTCGATGAATTTCCTCCGGGGTACATTGGGTTGTCCAGTATCCAACGGCCTTGGGCCAAGGCTGGTTTCCGAGACTCCCTGGATGTACGAATTTACGATCCATTCCGCCAGGGCGGAGAAGCGTATCTCGGATCTGCCGATATCGAAGTGAAGTTTGCTGGAAAGCTAAGGACGGATACTTTGTATGACCAAGATGAGCTTGCCACCTCCGTGATCAAGGTATGTGTGCTGCTCCCTCTAAGTTTCAATAAGTCTGTCTTACGTTTGACGTTTCTAGAATTTCGAAAGCCAATTATTTGCACCGGGCCAACCGATATTGATGGACCATCATGGCGTACCGCTCCAGTTGACCGTCAAAACCATTCTACGTGTCAGCCTAACTTCGGAGAAGGATACTAGTAAAGATCCGGAGACAGAACCTACAGCTAGGGGTATTCTTACGAAACATACATTGATCAACTTTTTCAAGGATTCTCAGAGTGACATCCAGATCAAGCCCGCGAAAAACCGGCCAGCGGCAAATGCTATCATTCAGCCTGACTTCAATACTGAGAAGATGGGAATCGGTGGTCTCGACTCGGAGTTTCATACGATCTTCCGTCGAGCGTTTGCGTCGCGCATCTTTCCACCTGACATTGTGCAAAAGCTCGGCATTCAACACGTGAAAGGTATCTTGCTGTTTGGGCCGCCGGGAACTGGTAAAACGTTGCTTGCACGACAGATTGGAAAGATGTTGAATGCGAGAGAGCCGAAAATCATCAACGGTCCGGAGGTACTGAACAAGTTTGTCGGACAGTCAGAAGAGAATATCCGGAAACTGTTCGCCGATGCAGAGCAAGAGTATAAAGAGAAAGGCGATGAGAGCGGGCTACACATCATCATCTTTGACGAACTAGACGCTGTATGTAGGCAGCGTGGCAGTGGAGCAGGCGGCGGTACCGGTGTTGGTGATAGTGTGGTCAACCAACTGCTATCAAAGCTGGATGGTGTTGATCAGCTCAACAATATCTTACTTATTGGTATGACTAACAGGAAAGATATGATCGACGATGCGTTGCTGCGACCGGGTCGTCTTGAAGTGCACGTTGAAATCTCACTTCCTGATGCAGCCGGCCGAGCTCAAATTCTCGGGATTCACACCCAGAATATGAGTCAAAGTGATTTGATGGATCCGAGTGTCGATTTGGCAGAACTGGCAGAGTTGACGAAGAATTACTCAGGTGCGGAGATCGCTGGTCTCGTGAAGGCGGCAACTTCCTTCGCGTTTAATCGGCACATTGACTCTGGTAAAACAGTTAGGGTCAAAGATGACGCTGCGGAAATGAAGGTCAACCATTCTGATTTCATTCGTGCTCTTGATGAAATCCAACCAGCTTTTGGTGTGTCCGAAGAGGAAATTAAGAGGTGCATCGAACACGGCATTATCAACTATTCAGAAAAAATTGACAATGTTCTCAAGGAAGGAGAGGCATTGGCGAAAGGACTTGGCCGCCCTGACCAAACACCTCTATGGTCTGTCCTGCTCAATGGATCGCCCGGAAGCGGGAAAACCGCTCTTGCAGCCCAGATTGCTCTAGATTCAGGGGCACCTTTCATTAAGATGATCTGCCCTGAAGATATAGCTGGATTTGGCGAGGCAGCCAAGATTCAACACATTCTCCGAGTCTTCAACGATGCCTATAAAAGTCAGACTAGCGTCGTCGTTGTTGACGATATCGAGACTATTATTGATTATGTGTCGGTTGGGCCTCGGTTCAGCAACAGCGTCCTACAGACACTCAAGGTTTTGTTCAAGAAACGCCCGCCGAAGAACAGACGGCTTCTTGTACTGGCGACCACAAGTGAGCGAGCACTTATGAAGGAGTTGAACATTTACAACTCGTTCAACTCCGACATTGATGTTCCAAACGTCACCCAACATCAAGAACTGAAGCACGTCATGGAGAAGTCGGGAGTATTCACGGGCGATCAGATTGCGGAGGCTTTGGAACGTGTTGATCCTTTGAGGGAAGAATCACCATATGGTATCACTTTCGGTGTCGGGATCAAAAAGGTATTCGATGGGATCGAGCTTGCTAAAAAGACTCCGACCGAGCTAGTGACTCAGTTCGTGCGTTTTATCAACAGTGCGGTCCAGCAGGGAGGATTGACCTCCAAAGGGCCAATGGTCTAGTAATCGAAAGGTCGGTCTCCGAGGAATATGGATTCGACTAGACTCTATTTATTGCTGGCTATTTGTATGGCGCCTATCTTACATGGCGGCCGTTTGACGATGGATAATTTTTAGATATACTAAATAGGATTTTGCTTTAAGAGTCTGCTTGTCTCAATTGCTAAGTACTAAGCTGACTACCAATTAAACAATTCTCTAGCTATTCAAATCTTGATTATGGATAAGTTTCGCTTGAGCCGCTCCTTTTTCAAGTGGCAGAGTATCATGGATGGCTAGTCACAGACAGTAAGTAGTAGTTGCTGTGTTTGCATTCTACTTCCCTAACACAGCAACCTACGTACTCACATCATAACACCCCTAGACCTACCACACCTCATATCGGCAGATTTCCTTCTTGATCTCCTTGTCACTCTCCCTTCTCTCCAGCATGAATCACATTCACGCCCCCCCTTCGCCAACGAAACAGCCTAAAGTCCCTCAAACGAACAACATTATGCCCTGTCAGGCTGCACCAAAACAAATCCTCCAGAAGAAAAACATCTCAAAACAAGAACACAGTTTTCGAGAAGAATGGGCTTCTGAAACCGTCAAGAATTACCAAGTGTTTCCCGATGAGCCCGCACCAGAAATGGCACGACAGAAACAACGACAGCCACAGCAATCGCAACCTCAACCTCAAACCACGACCCCGGTCAACATCAAAGGCCGCATGTCTAACAGGCGGTCACAAGCTCGATCGTCTTCGCTTTTCGAAGAATGGAAGGCTCAAGCTCTGCGTAATCCGGTGCAGCCCAAAGAGCCTAGTATTTCATCAACGGCGCAGCAAAAGGGAAACAACATTACGACCGACGGGAGTACTACGTCTGGTGAGGCTAGAGGGCTACTGGGGGACCACTCTGATAAAGTAGCCAATACCCGAGCAATGGCTAAACCGGTGAACGATGACCGTGGTCAGCAGCCGGAGGCAAGCAAGACTGGCAAAATTAGCGAAGGTAAGTGTACAGCTACTGATACCTAAAGGTTATCCAGCGCCGCTAACTTCTGTTTCTCCCATTTAGAAAGTCATGCTTCTTCTCTACCCTCTGGTAATACAAGTAGCCCCGGTATCAACCCTGCGGCAACTATCAGGCAGAAAGCGTCAAAGAGAGGAAAGAAACAAGGTGATCGAGAGCGCCAGCAACAATCTTGGGAACGCCAACAACACTCCAGGGAGCGAGAGCAGGAGCAACCGATGTATACGGCTCCAAACGGTACTCGGATCAGAGGGGACGAGTTGAGAAAGCTGGCTCTTGGAATCGAGCTCAAAGATAAAGATAAGGTTTACTTCCTTCCTTGCTTCATAGAAGATCCGTGGAAAGGTCTGAAGCCGTCTCTATCTATCCGTCCGCCAGATCTTATGAGCCGATTCTAGACGTATACTTGAGCTAATTATACGTCTTGTCATTGTATCACGAGGTCTATTAAAGAGGCTGATTGATTGCATTTGGTGAGTGTGAAATGAATAATGAATAATGAGTAATGGAAAATGGGTCATACATTTCATGTTGGTTGATATTCCGTGTTACTTCGCCTTTTCCCAACGGCTGAACGGCTAGATGGGAACAAGGCCTGTTGATTAAACACCCCTGAAACGTTTTAAATGTCAGACGTATGAATCCAGCCTCGCAACTGCAAAATATCTCAGCCCTTAAGTCATTTATAATCTATATCAAAGTGCCTGTAAAAAACACCTGTCATATGTCTTGACATGCCAAGCCTGGCCGCTTTCCTCCTCCTTCGAAGAGAATCACGTGACGTTTAGATCGACCCCCCTTAACCATCCAGTCTTCCAACTCTGGGCACCTAACGTCAGCATTGGGCGCCCAAGGGCGTGGCTAGATGCAGGATCTAAAAAGCAGCCAAGTGCGCTACCCGAAACGAGCGGGGCGGAGCGGAAGTACAACGCTGAAACGGCGCATGCATTGAGTGTCAGTGCTTGGTTTGACTCCTGAGTGAGGCCACAGCGGATTGTTACCCAGCATCCAGGTACTTTTTGGCTGGCCTCATTTTGGGATGACTATTTTCAGACTCGAATAATCTGCAGGGTGGGTGGAGATGGCACCCACTGCTTGATCTTGTGTTGAATAGGCACTCTCTACACGCCTACTCCTCCCATGTACCCCTACACCATGTGGAATTGAGGTTTAACAAGAAGAGTGCGGAGAGAGCAAAATCCTGGAATGGTGTGGCGCGTGCAAAGCGCATGTTATGACATCCTAGTGCTACGTTGGACGACGAGGTAAGGAGCAGGGAGGGGTCTTAGTTTTGACTCTGATGGCAGTTGCGTCCTGTCATTTACAGGGTACACTGGATGAAAAGGCACAGCAGGTATAGTATTTCGTTCATTGAAAGCATTATATAATGACTGAAGGCACGATTCTAGACAAAACCAAGAAAGAGAGCCGCCCAAACCAACCAGAACAAGAGTGAGAAAAGAAAACCTTGAAATATTCATTGGCCCAGGTATCTGGAGCCATGTTCACGAAAGAAATGAAATTGTCGTCAGTGTCGTTACAAAGTTTATACGTGAATCCTCCAGGGAGCCGAAAGGGAAAAGCGAAGAGAAAGCGGAAGGAAGCCGTTCCTATGGGGCCTAGTTGTCGTCGAACGTGTATTTCTTCGATGCTCGTCGGTATTCATCGGGATGAATACGTTCAGCTTTCGATTTCAAAGTGCTATAATGCCGAGGCTCGTCAGCTTGCTCAAATCAAACTAAGGGGGTGCAAATCCATCCACCGTGAGCTCCAGTCATGTTGCTATCCCAGTCGCCAAGAATCACCACGAGAGAGCGGAGCGCGGCGGATATCCGCTCTCCCTCTCGGCGGAGCGGAATCCGACGACCACCGCTAGTGCAGTGGTACGGACTTTTAGAGGCAAGGAGAGTGTTGAGAACTTACTTTACGCGTTTCTGAGTCCATTCCAAATCCCGCTTGGTCTCCCTTGCGACTTTGATTCCATCCGTGAAACTCGTGCGCACACCCTTCAATCGCCTTTGGGCGAGAGCTTGCAATTCAAGGAGCTCGCGCTGCTTCCCATTCAGTTGACCGGATCTGTTTGTTTTGTGCCGTTAGCACAGTCCGCCAAATCTTCTTGCCTTTCTCGAGACTTTGCGTTTGTATATCTCACTCGGCGGGAGTATTACTCTCTTCTCGGAGAGTCAGGCGGGAACACTTACGATTGTGCTTGCATAGCTAGTCCCTTATCCAATGGCGTTGGGTCAAACGCATTTTGCAAGCGGTCATTGAGAACATCCACGACGTCCACGCTCGAGAAGGACCCCGAGCTAGATTCATAGTCGCCGCTGGCACTTGAGGTGCTGTAGCTGAATCCTCCAGAGGTACGGCTGCCCGTGGTGGTGCCTGCATCGGAAAGATCTGGCGGAGAGCCCGACACTCGGCTGATGGGATAGAGACTGGCAGGGCCTAGAGTCTTTGAGGGAACATTCATTGGAAGAGCAGGGGACTGGTAGTGGTGGGTCGCCATCGTGACAAGAAGGTGAAGCTTGAAGATGCAGTGGACACAAGAAGTAATGCTTTCTGAAGTGGACGTATGAGATGAAGAGACTTGAAGACAAGCAGTGATGCTATTCAGTGTCTGGAACAGGAGGGCGCCGAGGGGTGGAAACGGAAGAGGGAGGATAGAGGACGACAGCATGAAAGTTGAGGGCTTTTATAACCCTCGGCGGGGGGTTTTCCATCCGGCGGACCCCCTCTCGAGAACGACGAGGAGGACAAGAAAGGAAGAAGAGGAGGGGGTCGATGTGATGGGCAGGTCAGTCATTGGGTGAAGGACTATCATAGTGGTCTTTCTCCCGTACCCCCTCAACACCCCATCATCCTAGTCGGGCCAGTTCCCTTCAGTCCCAACCCCCCAATTCCGCCCCTCCGCCAATTTCTGGTCGCCAATTCGCTCCTCTTCCCGAACTGGCCCCGCTCTGGATGGGAAGACGAGAAGCTAAGAGAGCTAGATGGATGGCTAGAGAATGGTCCAGCCCTCGCTATCATTCCGTTGTTGGGACACAAGCCCACACACCGGTGGCACGTTGGAGATCTTGGGCATCCTGAGTTTGTCTAAGTGCTTGTCTCATTTCCGTCGGGCTGAAAAGGGGGCATTGGACATAGGGGGCATGAGAAAGGTATAAAAGCAGGAGGGATGGACGCAGAATAGGGCATATCTGCCTGTCGAATATTTTATAGATAGCGGTTCGGCCGCCGATGACAACTTTCTTCCCTCACGACTTTCTATCCCATTTTTCTATTGCACGAGAGTTACCCCAGCCTTACGCTCCAATATCGGTATTTCTTTTGTATTTCTTTTTCCACTAACTTCTTTTTTTCTCGCTTTACTTGATCACCGGGATCACTCTCTGCCAATATCGGGGGGCTGGGTGGCTGGGGAAACGTGAAAGTCGGAGAGAATCCGTGGAGAGAAGGACGATGACGATATGAAGCGCCGAGTTACCATGATGGCGAAACAATCATTCGAACTGGCACCTGGCTGCCTTTTTGTTTTGTGAGTATGAAAATGAATGCTGTTTTTGTCCCATCGGCACTACATTGTTACCACGGGTGAATGTTAGGCAAGTTTAGTAAGTTTAGTCTGCGCCTGTGACTTTGTGCCCAATACCTTTTGATGCCGTTTTTTTGCAAATCCGTGGCAGACTGAAGGATGCAGTGTAAGATGTGGGGGCTGACGCAATCACAGAGTCGGAATATCAGATATATGCCGGGGGATATCAAACGTCCCGGCAGTTGGACACCAGTGCATGAGATGAGGCCGAAGAGAGGCCCAAGAGGAGTACGCCAGACACTTCGAATTCCGAAGCCAGGTCTTGCCTAGTATCATATCGGTACCGACAGCCTGAAACTGATCGAGTGGCACGACATCCGAGAAGGAAACCGTGGCCGTGTGACGAGAGAGTGCCTCCCATCCTGGTAGAAGGAACGCCCGATGAACCGGCATTCAGATTTTTCCTGAAGTCGGTACTTCGGCGGTTGGCCCCCTGCTTAGACCTCAATCGCGGAAATCAGCCTTACCCAACAAGTGATCAGACCAAGTTTGCGGGAAACAAAACGGCGGCAAGCGCTTTAGACGCGGCCAGCATGGGGAGCTCGATGGAGAACTCGTTCAGGTGGACCTGTTTCGACCTACGTACAGGAACAGGTAACCTGTTTAATCAGCCGCCAAACAAATACCCGACGGCGGCACTACGGAACGAATTTCTTCCTGCTCGCAGAGCTCTCAGACAGAGGAAAGAACACAGCAGACTGCAGGGAGTGGAGAAAGAAAATCAATTCGTAGAAGAATTGGCACGAATCACCTCGCAACCTCACCCGCTGACATGATATGACGGTCTCGGACAAAGGTGGTGCATGCTGCTTGTCTTCGACTGGGCCATTGATTTGGGGAAGATAATCGAACACCACTCAGGTTCTTGGACCTTCTCACGATGACATCCACTGGTAATCCGCTGAAACCAGTGAGATCCCAGTTGCCCGGGCCTCGTATGCAAGCACCAAGTGTTGTTGGCGCCCTACATCGTCGCTGCCTCACGCCGTTACGGTTGTCGCCTTACCCCGTTGGCCAGCTCTCTCCCTTCGTTCGAAAGATGCCTGAGCTCTACCAAACAGAAGAGCTGCACAGATTGACCACGATGAGATGGCGCCTTTTACGCTCTCACATGAGCCCAACCGGAGTATTGGGCAATACAGAAGCCCAACGATGTTAAACGCAAAATTCAGGATTTGGGCAGGTTATCCCTTTGAAGTTATGGATCTTCAACCCATGATCTCGACTGCTTCCTTTTCTTGGAGTTGGAACTGTTGGCTTGCGCCTCTCACTTTCTATGCTATCGGACGCAGGCTCTTCCAACGGATTGGGGCCACGAAGGCGAAAGCAGTCTCTTGGTATTCTGAATCCCGAAGAATAGTCTAGCGGCTCACGAAACTTCCTGATTCTTTTTTCCTCGGGAAGCCTTATGCACCGTTCCTGCTCGACATTTTGGCCATGTTGCATCGGCTCGACTATCATCATTCGCCCACCTTTCTGGCACATTTTCATTCCTTTTTATCACGTTTGATCAAACTGTATTCTGAGCCAGGTTTGCGCAACAAGAAGGAATACCTTGTGATAGCTGATCACTTCTGCGGTGGTTGAGCTTTTTCCTTCTGTTTACCCAAGACAACATCACTCTCTGGAGTCACTCATTTCATGATCCAGGATCACCAGCACCATCACCTTCTCTTCGAGAGGGATGATTATTTCGAGTCCTGAATGGCCGTGAATGCAGATGGTGGATGCAACGAATGTGGGGTTATGTCAAATTCGCCTATCGTTCCTTTGCTCTTGCGCAGTTCCTCACCGCCACATGCAAACCTGACAGTGACTTGCCTCGTTCATACAGGCCAGCCAGCTGTCTTTTCCGTCACTGGACCGTCGAAAGAGAACTAGCTCGCAATCGTTGGACCCTATCTCATTCGTCATTGAATTTGGTTTTCTACCAGAGAACCGCGCAATGGGCTGATAGCAGAATGGGATTGGAGAGCATGCAGCGTTTTCCCCTTCCGGCAAAGATGTATCCAGTGCTAACATTGAACCACTCAAGCGCCCAACACTTCCTTTTCCTAGCAAATGCCTTCAAGGCTGCGACATTGTTTAGAATTCCCTCCGGGGGTCCTTTGACTAATTAAGCCAGCCTTCGCCGACAAGATTAACATCTCAGCGTAATTCTTCGGTTTCATTCTCTCATCCGAAAGCCTGCCAATTTTGTCGCTCACGTCGAATATTTTTGACCGTCTTCGATTCTCGCCCGGGTTTTACCAGTAGCGCGCCAGTTCTTAGGACTTGGAAAGACAGGCAAATTACCTAGGTTAGCATGGGTATGCGGAGAACATACCTTCACCTTTTCAGGTGTTCCAATCATGGAATCCAAGACACCGCCATCAACATGCGCACAAATGGCTACCAAAACCATAGGCACGGCGGTTAACAAGTACAGCAGGTAGTAACCAGGTATCCCATCTCACAGTCTATTCCTCACATAGTCTTACAGAATCCGTTTACAAATATAACAGCCGCACGAAAATTTATATTCAAGCAGTACATCAAATTGCTATCTCAGGCGGGTATCCTTTCAAAATATCACTATGAGTGCCCGTATCTAATCGTCCCAGCACATATCACACCAATCAATCGTATAGATGCAAATTTTCTCTACTCCGGCAAGGAAGAGAAAGAGGAAAGCAGGACTCCGGGGGGGCGGGGGGGTGCGTAGAGAAGTGCCGCAAACGTATGAACAACGATAGAAGAAAACAAATAAAGGCAGGTTTCTGAGAATACAAGGTTCCGAAAGTAATAGGAAGAAGGTAGAATGAAGTAGTATAGTATAAAGTGTCGTTGAGGATGTTCGGGCGACAGCGTGTAAAGTTGAAGAAGGGTAGATACCGCCCAGGGACGAAAGTATCCCTGATCAAAGCCGGAAATCGACACCATGCAATGGGCTGAAAGGTCCAAAAGAACAAGACTCCTGAATTCGCAAACCCCCTTGATGCTCATTGGTATCCATAACACGCAAATCCGAATGCAGATGCACGAGGGTAAAAAAAAATTGAAAGAAGAAGAAAAAGAAGTCCGCAATCATTAGGTTAGGCGGACAAAAACGAGCATCGATCAAGTGCCAATCAAAGACTTGGAGTCAACCCGGTATGCCTTCCGCTCGATGACACCCATCCACGCAAGACCCCCAGAGCAATAATGAACAAGAAGAAAAATGGAGCCGCGAAAGTCATGGCCATGAAAATCAGGTTTTCGGGCAGACCGTTTCAATGGCGTATCCACATCCCCAAACGGGTAACTAACTTTTAGCAACGAGCTGTAAATCAGCGGCTCTTTACCCTGTGTGATGACCGCCCTCGTCTCCTTCCCTGAGCCGGTCTCGAAGTAGGAGCAGGGGCCGACTGGGATCGAGAAGGCCCATCATCATTTTTCCCAATTCATTGTGTTTGATAGGCTTCGTCACATAATCATTGAAACCGGCACGAGCGGCGTCTTCGATTTGGTCTGTCATCGCATTTGCAGATAGAGCCATGATTGGTATTTGAGGGTAATGATTCTTCATTTCCCACATGCGAATCTCGCGGCATGTTTCGTAGCCGTTTTTGAAGGGCATCTGAATATCGCACTATATGGCAATTAGTCCCGTGAAATCACGGGAAGGGACTTTCAAATGCTCACTATAATCAAGGAGTAATATCCTGGTTCATTTGAGAATACCATGTCCGTACACTGCTGGCCATGCCCTGCAGTTTCCGCCATGACCTTGATTTTGTCAAGATATTTCATCATAACCTAGGAATTGTCAGCAAGGCTTGAGAACAGAGAAAGTCACATTTGGATAGAGGAGAAGTGGATACGTACCATGCGATTTGTTTCATCGTCCTCAACAAGCAATACCCGGTAGCCTTTATTCCCAATTACCTCCTTTACCATCTTAGACATGGTCTTGAAGCTATTGTTGATCTCACGAGCCATATCTTGGTTCCGATCTTTGCTGAGATCGCGTTTATTTCCAGGGTCGAATATCGGCGAAAACGTAGAAGGTTTGACAGGTTTTGGTACTGTGAAAACACGCCTTCCGCTAGAAGAAAGTTCCTTGATATTGGGAATAATGTGCCGCTTCTGGTAGAGATCGGAGATAATAACGAGAGCCGGTGCCTTATCTAGCTCGCAAGCTGCAACAAAATTGAGTACCTCCACAACCTCATCAACATTAGGCAGGTTTAGGACCAGGTGAGTGATCTGAGGGCCAGAATCAAAATCCGGTGAGTCCTTCCAATCCTCAACATCAGGAAATGATGTGATTGAGTGCCGAACCTCATGCGGGACTACTTGCTCAATATGCTGCGTAATAGCTTCGCGTGTGTTTTCCAATGGGCACAGGATGACTATGGAACACGTACCCTCCCATTGAGGGGGTTCAAATCCCGCGTCCACCTCCGTCGTAACACCAGAGGCGGAGGTAATAGATGCCTCAGGCTGGTTAGGTGCTGACTTAGGGACGTCCACTCTGGTCATAGAATCGATGTTGTGCAAGTCAGGGGTCGGTAACGCAGAGGAGAACGAAGAACGCGCTAATGAGTCACCCAGACCGAAGCGAGCAGAAAAGTCTGAACTATTTGGGGGCTGGGAGAGCGGAGATTCGAGCGCTGGCGGAAGCTCAACAGCTCCCGGGACTTTGGGGGAATCCAATGACTCCTTGGATGAGAAAAGCAACTTCTGAAAGGAACTTGATTTAGGTGCACGCGTTTCTCGCGTATGGGTACCCTCGCCAGGAGCAGGTGGTGGCGGAGCGTCGACTTTGACATATAACGAGAATTTGGCACCTTGCCCTTCTCTGCTACTCGGGGTCAACCGACCACCATGCATCTCGACCAGTTGCTTAGACAAGAACAGTCCAAGTCCACTACCCGCGTTCTGTTGCGACGCATTTTGCCCTAATTGACTAAACCGCTGCATTAGCCGCTCGGCATCCTGCGCGCTAAACCCCTTCCCGGTGTCAACAACGTCAAAGTTCAATAGAAGTTCCGTTGGTTTCGGAAGAGCGTTAGTGTCGTGGTAAATAGAGCAACGAATGTGGATTTCCCCTTGAGTGGTGAATTTGACGGCATTGCCAACCAGGTTTATCAGAATTTGTCGAATACGGAACCTATCCCCAATGACCATGGGCGGAACATCCACGTCCATGAGATAATTCATTTCAAGGCCCTTGTCGATTGCCCGCGAAGAGACTGTATCGATCACATCTTCGATTACCGATCGCACATGAAACCAGGAACTAACCAATGACATTTTGCCGGCTTCAACTCTAGAGACGTCCAAAATATTGTCAACCAGCTCCCGGAGATTCGTCGAACTGTTCTGGATGGTATCAAGCATCCGCCTCTGGTCTGTATCCAGCGAGGTGTCGAGAATAAATGGAATGGTGCCGAGGATTCCATTAAGTGGAGTGCGGATCTCGTGCGACATATTGCTGAAGAATTTGGTCTTCGACTCCATTTGGTTGTTAAGTTGTTGCATTGCCTTGTTGAGCTCCCTTTCGAGATTCTTGCGATCATTGATATCAGTACAGGTGCCGTACCACGAAGCCTCGCCGCTGCCAAAGCTGCTGGTTTCGACGCGAACCAAGCGAACAAGGTGCCATCGGAAATCGCCACCGTTTGATCGAAGCCTAAGTTCTGTCGAATAGAATACACGGCCATTTTCATCTCGCTGCACGGAAGCGACACCCCGCTTGACAAGCTCATCCAACGCCGGGGTTACACGATTGTCGAACCGTGCATCACGAGTTTCTGCCTTTGCTCCTAAGGCTTCAGACGACCCTTCTGTTGATTGAGTGGCTATGGTATATTTCTGAGATCCTGACGCGAGGTAAAAGGAGAGTAGGCCACATTTCTCTAAATCATCGTGATGCACGTGCTTCGCAAAGCCAAAGTTGAGAGCGTCGTCAAGTTTTTGGCCGGTATATAGATGCCACTGCTCATTCACGAAAATGAGTCCCCTATGTTCAGTTGCTTCGAACACGATCTGTGGGACTGAATTTGAGAACGCTCGGTACTTGGCATCGATTGCAAACTTCTCCCTCTCCTGGGCAGCCTTCAACTCAGTAACGTGCTGCTCATGGATATCGAGAAACGACCCGATCCAATACAAAACCTCCCCTGTCGAGGACAGCAATGGGTTGGCGCGGAAGATGAACCAACGATATGCAGACTCATCGTTGAATCGCTTGACACGAACCCGTTCCGTGAATTGTGAGCCCGTAAGTAATGCATTTGCCCACTGCTCAGCCACATGACTGCGTTCGCTGTCGTGAATATTTTGCCAGGGGTCCCTCGACTTTTGCTCCCCAGGTTGGCTTCGTCTATATGCATCGAACTTAGAATTGGTCCAAATGACCTCTCCACTCTGGGGCTTGGCTAGGAATAGATGTAAAGGGACTGAATTTAACATAAGCTGTGCCACTGTATCGGTAAAAGGACGTGGGAGCTCGCGTGGGAGCTGAGCGTAAAAGGGGTTATTAGAGTGATGCCGCGAGGATGGCTGGGTTGGTGATACGGCCGACGGAGGTTTCACGTCGTGGGGAGATATAACCGTTATGCTTGGGTCTTGTGTAGCAGCTTCCCAAGCTTTTCCTGGCGATACCGCCGAAGGTGGGGTCGCGGCCTGTCTTATCTTTGCCAACCGATTTCTATGCGGACACGCCGCATCACGAGACGTTTTCGATCGTGGGACGTTGAAATAGCTGTCGACAGGTTCTTTGCCTGAAAGCCTAGCAGTTAATCCGGGAGACTCAGACACACCCACAGACGCACTCCGGGTCATATTCGAATCTAGGCAGGGGGTGCCTAGCGCTGAGAGAGAAGGACTAAATCTGTTTGCCTTCTCATCGGGACTGGGCAGACTAGCCCTCGCAGATAGAGAGCCATCATCCGTTACCGTATAACTGACATGGCCGCTAAGACCCGCCACTAGTTCTAGCTCGCTACTCTCATCGGAAAATGTTCCACCTAGTCCGAGTAGGTTCCCGAAGCGGGGAACTTCAAGTCGGGACGCAAACTGTCGCTCAAGTTGACTGTAATGTTGGGCTAAACAGAATGAAGTTGTGAGGTGAGGCATGAGGTAGGCTAGAGACTGCCTTAGGTTGGTAGGATACGGTATAGCTGGAGATAAGATCGAGATGACGGCGACAGGAAACCTCAACGGAGACGAAGCCGATTGTTTTGAAGGCCCGGCATGTAATAACGGAATGTGTACAACACTTTTTGCCAAATCAACCCCAATTGCCTCTAATGGATCCGAATTGGAGTAGTCATGCAACGGGGGATTTTTGGCGAAGGCGCTCTCATCAACAGTATGGTTGGAGAAGAAAGGATTTTGTTCGGGATGTGCGCGAGGTGCTGGAGAAGGAGCTGGGGACTGGGACCAAGGAGATGGAGGAACTTGTTCATATTCATCAAGGAACTCCATAAAAGGAACGTGTTGGGGTTGACGGGCAGGCAAGGGGGGGTTTGAAACGGACCTAGCCCGCGAGGCTGTTACATGAGAAGGTTCGGCCGTCGGAGTTACTTGAACTTGGTCTTCGGGGGTCTGAACGGATTCGCCTTGGGACTGTTTAGACGCTGAAGCGTGAGAGTACTCTCGAGTCAAGATCACAGGCTTCGTGCGCCCAAATAATTTCACAACGCCAGTCCTCTTGATAAGAGGGTCCGGTTCAACCTCCAGCGCCCTAGGCGTGGGGAAAACATCGAGCCGCTCATTTTTCTGGGATGCGTTCGAGGTATCTAACGGGGCTGCCTGCACAGGCGCTGGCTTTTGGCTATATTCTTTCTTTAGTGTAGTGTCCGACTTGAGTGGACTCTTTGCCCCCAGAAATGTTTCCCCATCATTCCAGGCAAGATTTTTTCTCTCCTTTCCGAACCCAGCAAAAGAGTGCCGTGCAAGAAGTGGCGGCCGGGCCAGAGAGCTAGCTGGTGTTGCGGGCCTATTTGCAGTATCCGGCACAATGGAAACATCATCTTTTTCCTTATGGACCAAGACCTTTGGGTGGGTATCTTCAGCTGTGCTCATATCATTCAATGGGCGAGGTGGTGGATCGGTTTCAGAAATATTCTCGTTGTAAATCGCCTTCTGGCCCCACGGAACGTTCTCAAGATCTGTTGAATCCCCTGGTACAGCAAGTGATGCCCTCTCCACTCCATAATGGGTCTGTAAGATATGGACGAGGTTGGTCCACCAGGCGTCGAGGCCTGGGTCTGCATTAAGCTGTAGTGTGAGCTCATAGAGATTCGGACTCGGATAGGCCGGGTCTTCCACCACAGGCTTATGGTCTGGCGGTACGAACGCGCGGTTGGAAGCGGGAAGTATCCCTGGAGGAGCTTGTCCCCCGATGGGGATGTGTGATAGTGCGACACGACTCTTTAATTTCTCGGTCGGTAAAGTCAGCTTAAAGGAACCGCTATTCAGCTGAGAGAAAAGCTTCTGTTTCGTTGTTGTTTGCGGTGACATCTCTGGAAACGGGTATGATGGTGTTCTCTCGGGTAAGGCTTCGGGGGTTGTCTGCAAATCTGTGCCTCTAATTGTACCACTGGATCCGGCTGAATTGGGCGCTCCTGTGAGGGATAGTGCGACTTGTGGCGACAATACATTTGAAATGCGTCTCTTCTTGGTCGACTCCTGCGGAACAGTTGGAATGGAACCCTGTGAGGGAGCGGTTTCCTGAGGTTCTGGAGAGCCTTGGTTCTCGGAATTTCGCATCTGCTGATATGCAAGCAAATCTTCCATCTGCCGGCGGAGGTCTTTTAGGGTTGGCTGGTTTCTACCCAGATCCTCCTGGAGTCCGTTCCTTGCATCCAAATTCTCTTTCTTGACTGAGGCAGGTATCCGGTGTTCGTTCGCGGTCTGTTCGGGCAGGGCAGAATAATGCGGAGAGTTAGCCTTCCAACTGTTATCTTTCGAATCATAGATTCCACCGAGTGTATATGCGCCATCTTCGTCGTGGGCAAGGCTGGAGAGTGATTGGGAAAAGAGACGGTGGTGGGACTGAGGAGCGGTAACAGACGAAGGGGCCTCAGCCAGCGATGGAAGCGGAGGTGTTCTCATGTTGTGGACTTCCCCCATGATACACTTCCTTCCACCGCCGGACAGTTATTCAATCTTCCTGGGCGAATTCAACTCCAGAGAGGTAGATGGGGAACTCATCGTTTGGACGGAAACGGCCGGCGATCAGGAGGATTCGGGCGGTACAAGTCAAACCAGAAAGAGGAATGGCGGACAGGGTCAAGAAACAAGAGTCCACAGGAATAGATCCCTTTCTAGAGAGATATGTGTATATAAAAGGGAAACGAACGTATAGAACACCAAAGAGGGGTGGTGCAGGCTAAGGGGTAGGCAGGTAGGTGTGAACTAAGGACCACAAAAATATCACGGTGAACTACCTGTCTATAAGCCAGACGGGGGAAGAGGCAAGAAACATATAACTAAACCGAAACTATGGGGGGAAAGCAAGATAACAAAAGAAGAGAAAGGCAAAGGGAGAGAATTTGCGGGAACGGAGAAGGTGAGGTAGGAGGAGGAAGCGCAAGAAAGGGCAAGAACAGGTGGAGAGTTGAAGGAGTTGAAGCGGTGTATAGGCCCAAAGTGACAAGGAGACTGAAGAGCACTAAACTGACCTTTTTTTCTCTCTCTTTGGCTAAAGAAGCAATAATGGATCCCCAAGTAGTGAGCGGTGCTCAGTTGACAAGAATATTATTATTATTACAGATCGCCAGCGAGTGTGATTCTTGAGGTGGGAAAGGAATGAATGGAAAATGGGTCGTCTTCTGGGGCGCTCCTCCAGCCTATGACGTAGTGAAAAGCCCTGGGGGTTCGAACCCGCGGTAACGGCTAACGAGTACTAGTCTATGATTTTCTGTTCTAGAAGAACACCGGGGCGGGGTGGGGAGCTGAAGCGTGAGAGGAGGATCAGGCTGCGGACTGAGGCGGATGGAGGACAATTATGCTTGGTGGCAGTCTCGTCCAGAGGTGGTTGAGGAGAGAGCCGGTGGGAGTGCGAAGGTCAGGATGAACTTATGAGGTCAAACCCGGAAGGAAAGTAGGATACTCCGCAAGGTACGGTGACCACTGGCCACTGATCAGAGTATTCATACAGCTGGAGAAGTTACTGAGGATTTAGTAGGATCCTTTCAATCCAATCTTCATGGTCTGCCAGTGACACAGAGTTGTGGATAAAAAACAAAAAATACAGTGTCCAACCTTTGAGAAGCTGCCTGAGTCACTTCAGTTGTTTTCTACCATGTGTTATCCCTGCACAGAGTAGGAGTGTTTCTTGATTCCACCAATAAGTCATGCAGCTTTTTCTTTCACACAGCTGTTGTCCTACGTATAATTCCAGTGGTAAGGGGGCGTACAAAGGAGAGAATAATAAAGGCAATGATGTAATTTAACGGCTTGGCGCTAACTCTCCTCTCCATAATTTAAAAATAATCCCAACTATTAATGCGGCATGTCTTTGGAAGCCTAAACTCAAGAAGCCTGAAGCCCAAGGCCAGAGTATACCGTACGTATCATGTATCTATGGAGTATTTAACTCTTTCTTGCTTCTTGCACCTGTCAGGGCATCCGCTCTCTCCAAAGTATGCCCCCTGAAAGCAGGCTGAACAAATCTTTGGATAGAAACTAGCAATGGTTAGCAATTAGCTTGCCTGTCGCATTACTGAAACGATCATCTTCCCCGCCCTTCAGCTCCTTTAAAAGGAAGATTCCTCACTGACACTAGTGACGAGTGGTCCTCCAGAGTAGAGAAGAACAGAGACATCTGAGAGTCTCTCGGTCTGTTACGGAGCAGGCTTGACTCGGGCGCTGAAATCGCTACTGCGAGGCTGCTAGCCAACTCCTGTTCCCCACTGCGTATCCCATGGTCAGCTGGGCTGGGGCCCTGGGCACGTTTTGCCACATATTATTTCTTGTCTTTCTATCGTGCACAACGTGCAGGGCAGGTGGCCTGACAAGACCTCGAACATGGATGGTCTGTCTTGTCTACCGGGGGGGTGCAGTGCAGCCTGGGAGACAGGATCCCGTTGTTGTCCATGGTTCCGCCATGTCGTCATAAACCTCAATGACCCAGTTAACAGAACTACTAGAAAGTTCTCGATGGGGTGCTTACTTCTGCCCCCGCGTTTCAACCCCAAGGCACGCGTTATCCTCATTCCTGATCCGGCTCGGCGAAGATTGCGGTGTGCGCGCCAACAGGGGCTTCATTAATATTAAGTCCATGATCCAACCGAAGGAGGAAGCTTGAAACATTTTCCGAGTCCCTCCCCGAATCAGCCCTGAATGACGAATTTTTGGACGAGGAGCGGATTTTAAGTCAACTCCAAGACTTGGGGTTAACTCCGAGGTAGCCATTTCCTCTCCCTTGACCTCAAAGAATTAAGTTAAGAAAAAAAGAGAAGAAAAAGGAAAAAAAAATACAGATCTGACCGCCCTATTATCAGCTGGAGGCCATGGCGCCATGCTCTCAGGTTGGTGTTGATTTTCATTTCTCTTATCACCGAACTGAGACAGCCGCTGAACGAGCAGTTGCTAGACTCGTTACAGACATTCAGTAGTCTCTTCCAACCTGCGGAGTACTACTGAGAGATCTAAAAACCAAAGTAGTATCCTTTGTACCTAAAATCATTACTATAATCTACTTTTTATGAATTATACACAGGCGTATTGGCTGCGTATATCAACTCCGATGTGCCCTAGAGTCGATGCTGCTCAGAATACCTCAGCTACAAACAAGTTTTCGAAATTTCGCAGCAGTAGCACCGTCAATGTGGATTGAATCTATACTAGTAGATATTCTTGAGTACACCAGACTTACCAGTAGATTGCCTCGTATCTACCTGCATGGAGGTCTAGAATTTAGGGATGGTTCTCACTTCAGCAAGCGTGCTTCGAAAGCAGTTTTCGCGTTGTAACATCTGTCTAGAATTATGTTACTTATATTGCTTTTCAAATAAGAATGATCTCCGTGAAGGAGGGACAATCTTAATGTTGTCCGTGGGGGTTTTATCCGGCAATATATTCCTAACGATGCGCTCTAACGATGCGCAAGCTTTGGTTGCACTTTGATGATCAGGAAGATGATCACGGAGCTCGGCCTACGACCTAGGTGGGTATACGCGGCCTAATGGGTCAACCAGCCACGGCGTCTATCTCATTTCTTCATGATCTGTACTATCTATACAGGAATTATGCACACAGCTGATCTCCCGCGCTCGAGCTCCAGAGCGGCAGCTGACTAAGCCCATGCCATCCCAGGGCTTAGAGGGCCCCGCTGAAAATTGACCTGGAGGCCTCATTCCCCTTTGAGCTCCAGCGCTGTTTGTGGCCTGATTTATGACATGTTGAGTTGACCCCCTGCATTTCGTTCTTGTTTTTTGTATGTCAACGCTAATTCTACGGATGTCCTGCAGACTGAAACGTGGGCTGTTTTTGGTTCCTCGCACGGGCAAATCTCTCCCCTCTCCGTCCTTGGCGAAGGCTGCTTTCGTCGCTCTGATGACCGTCGGCTTCTTCGATTTCAGTCTCGCTCTCGATTCTTTCCTGTGACGACCTTCATCAACCGACTTTACCTATGGCCGTATAAGTGAGGGGTGGTTGCATTAGCGAGGATATTTTGAGCACCCATTTGGCGAAGATGGATGATAGCCATATCCTTGGTGAGGACCTGCCCCTCCCGCCAGCGCGGCTTTTCCAGAGACTCGCTCAACTGCCTGGATATACGTGGGACCAATCCTCTGAACCTGTCCATTCAACATATAATCACTGGCATGTCCTTGGCCTCCGACATGCTGCGGACCCCGAAGTCTCCACTCCGCTTGCGACCTCGTCCGGCCCGTCGAGTATAGCTCGCAGCTCTCCACGAACCGACTCACGACCCCCTTTTCGTCATCACTGGAGAAGCAGCCTAAGCGAGTCTAGCAGCGAGCTGTCTATCTCTCGCTTTGACCATGAATTTATTTGGATCCCTGTGATTGCCCGGGTATCGTCGCACATCGTGAGATTGGAACGCGAGTTCCACATGATGAGGTCAATCGTGCAAACATCGGATCCAGACTGCAACTATACTATGCGGCCACTTGACCTTATCCGTCTGCCCCCAGACCCTGGCGATGTAGGGCCTCTCCTGGTGGCTATCTTCGAATCGCCGGGACAAAATATGCTAGGAGAGTTGGTTGCATTTGGGCCCGCCTGGTTTGCGGTCGGTGGGAGAAGCGAGAGCGTAGAGCCGAGTCCTGGAGAGCAGGTTTCTCTCTCGGTGTTTCTTGACTTCTCGATCGGCGCGTGCGACTGCCTGGAGCTACTCCACTACGGGTTGAAAACTGTCCATGGCGAGATTCGTCCAGACGCTTTTCACTTCAATCGAGAGGCTAGGTCTGTGAAACTCATGAATACTGGGAACGGTGCCAGGGCTTTCGACAATGTACTCAGCGAGGGCTGGCTGTCAATATCGAGGGAGCTTGGGGTGAAGAATAAGTTGCAGTTCATCGCACCGGAGCAGACGGGAAGAATGCCAACAGAACCTGATAGCCGAACCGATATCTACGCCCTGGGAGTGCTTTTCTGGACAATGCTAGCTGGTAGGCCCGCGTTCACTGGTACGGATCCAGTCGAAGTCGTCCAGAATGTTCTAGGAAAGAAATTGCCTCCAGTCTCAGCCAAGAGGATGGATATCCCGGACGCGATTTCCGCAGTGATCCAGAAAATGACACATAAAGCGGTCAATGAGCGGTACCATACTATATCCTCAGTCAAAAGGGACCTGGCACAGATTTCACAGTTGCTTGGTGATGGTGACAGTGAAGCACTGAAAGATTTTCAGGTTGCACAGCGCGATGTCTCGTCCTTTTTCACCCTTCCATCTACCATGTTCGGACGACAAGGAGAATATGATAAAATCTTGAGTGTGGTTGGAAAAGTGTCTAGACGCCAGCAGTCCTCCTACTCAAAAGCTACTACTCAATTTTCCAGCAAACTAGGATCAACTTCCTCCTTATCGGAGGGACGGGTCGATAGCTTCGACCTCGCCTCAGTCTCGAGTGACTCTGGCTCATTCCAACTGAACCCCAGAGCTAATACCATCTTTGGACGTGTCTCCACCCACGAATCCCTTCATAGCACCGAGTCGTCCCTCTCCACGCCAAAACCTACCTCGAACACAGCGAAGAGCCCCGCTGAATCACGCTCGACTTGGGATAATACCGATCAGGATACTCACTCCTCCGGTGTAACGAGCTCGCAGGGGATTGAGAGTCCTCTTGCTTCGGTTAGCCGGCCTAAAGTGCCACACAAATTCCGTCGTCATGGAAAATGTGAGGTCATCACAATTAGTGGCGCTGCTGGGATCGGGAAAACAGATTTGCTGAATCGCATCCAACCAGCAATACGCAAATTAGGTTATATTGGTATTGCCCGGCTAGACCGAGCAAGAAGAATCCCATTCGAGCCCTTTGCCAAGATTCTTGCTAGCCTACTTCGTCAGGTTTTCTCGGAGCGAGATGTTACCACAGATTATCACAATACCGTTCGCTGCGCGTTGAGACCGATGTGGTCGACTCTACATCGAGTCCTGGAGCTCCCAGAGCAACTGATGTCACCAGGGACCGGTGACAAACAGGTGTCTCCCAAATGTACGGCGGCCCAACACATTCTTAAAGACATGACGAGAGGTGAACCGTCGAAGCGCATGCCTATTCTACTACTTGACCAAGGACAAACGTCTGTGGATTTCTTCCTCACCAATGCGGCCGCGAAAAATATGCGATTGATGGAAACATTCTTGGAAATTCTGAAAATCTTATCTCAATTCAAATTGATCTGCGTGTGTATTGATGATCTGCATTATGCCGATGATGAGACCATGGAGTTGGTAGCGAACATCGTCAGAGCAAAAATTCCGTGTGTCCTTATACTTGCGAGTCGGAAGTCGGAGCTCGAGTCCGATGCGATGAAGTCACTTTTTGAAAACGAAAATCCCACAGTGACAAGAGTAATGCTGAAACCGCTCTCGGAGAATGAAGTGATGGAAATTGTGGCAGCTACAATGCATCAGCCTCCGAACCCAGTGCTCACGCCTCTTGCAGCCGTCATTCAGGAAAAGAGCGTGGGAAACCCTTTTTACGTGCGTATGATGCTCGAAACCTGTTATAGCAAGAATTGTATCTGGTACTCGTGGAAAAACTCTACGTGGGAGTTTGATCTCGACCGGGTCTTCACTGAATTCGTGGCCCCCAGATATGGCGAAGGGCTGGGAATTGGATTTATCACAAGGCGCTTACTAGAAACCCCGCCGGCGGCGCGCTCAATTCTCGTTTGGGGTGCGTTGTTGGGGAGCCCCTTTTCGTTCTCTTTGGTACAAAAGCTCCTCACGAGCGAGTTTCTGTACTCTAGCGAGGATGATGAGGCAGTGGATCTTACATGTCCCCAGAATGCAAACCTCATTAGGCAGTCTGAGGCTGATATTGTTGTTGGACTGCAATATGCGGTACAAGCGAACCTCATCATCCCTGGAAGCACTGATGATGAGTTCAAGTATGTGTTATGCCGATTCCATTATCCAACTCTATTGCTTTTATTCTAACCACAGATCCTAGATTTGCCAATGACCGGCTCGCACAAGCTGCTTCTTCGTTGACCGAGGGGCGTAACGTTGAGAAAATGCATTTTATCATATGCCAAGCAATGAAGAAATACTATCACGATGGACGGAGCCGCTATGCAATGGCTCGACATGTTGCCCTGGGCTCCCGGATCATCAAATCTCGTGTCGTCGAGAGGCTTGATTATAGGAAGATATTATGGGATGCGGCGCAAACCGCCGCCCAATCAGGGGCGCGCCCGACTGCGCTTTGGTATTACCGCCACTGTACTGCCTTTCTTCAAGACAGTCCCTGGGATGACGATGAAATTGATGTTTACTACGACGAAACCTTACGCCTTCATACTGCTACAGCCGAGATGGCTTGGTCTCAAGGGTGTAATACGGAAGCTCTAGACCTGCTCGACGAAGTTTTTAAACATGGGAAAACGGCCGTTTGCAAGTCAAGAGCTTGGATTATAAAGGCAAAAATATACGCCCAGCAAGGCGATCATCCTCGCTCTATGAATTCGCTACTTACATGTCTGGAAGAGCTTGGCGTACATCTTCGAGGACCGACAACCTATGAAGCGTGTGACGCTGCCTATAATGAGCTCAAGGGCCACCTCGAACAGGCGGATCTAGACGCGATTGCTCTCAAGTCTGTCAGCAAGGACATCAACACGATAACCATCGGGACAGTGATGGCAGAAGCAATGTCGGTAACTTTCTGGGATGATGGCCTAACCTTTTACAAGACGGCTATAGAGATGATGAATCATCACCTCTTTCGAGGGGGGTTCGTCCAGATCTGTATCGGCTGCTCTCATCTTGCCATGATCGCCTTTAGCAGGTTTCGGGACCTAGACCTAGCTATAAAGCTCAGCGAATTATCCCTTACTTTACTTGACCAATGCCCTGAGCTGTGGACGCGGAGCCGTGGATCAATCGTCTATCATTTCTATATTGGCCATTTGCGAGGGCCTTTGGCATCAACGCTTCCAGCTCTTGAAGCGTCCGTTGAGACGTCGCTCACCTTGGGTGATCCATATATAACACTAATTACCATTTCGGCAATGGGCCTGACCAGACTATTCCTTGGCCACGACCTGGTTCATGTCGAAGCATTCTGCAATGAAAGCCCGGAGGATATCAAACACTGGGCGGCTGACACTCGTGGTGGGGCTATACTGGTTACTGTGAGGTAAGAAAGATTTTCCTTCTTGAATCTGAGGGAGTGCGAGAAGTTACGCATTGTCGACTAGAGACCACTGTTGAAGGGGATTACAAGAGTGAAACTGACCTTGTTTATAGACAAGTTGCGCGAGCTTTACAAGGGAAGACTGAATATCAAACAGCCGATACGGTGCTGAATGACGAGAACCATAGCACTGCCGAATACCTTGATTTCCTAGACAAGAATGCCAGCAACCCCGACCGCCCCCGCGACATCTATAATGCCCTCGCGATGATTCCATTGTTTCTTTACGGACATCATGCGAAGGCTATAGAGCTGGCCACGCAAATGGAAGAGAGTATATCCAGACTTTGGTCATCTCGGATTTCCTACGTTGTCTACTTTTATTCAGCCCTTGCTCACTTGACTATGCACAATGATAATCCAACGAGATGCTATCTCGACGGGAAGCTGGAGACAGTCCTGAAGTACAAAGCCGAAATTGACTTTGTACGCCACGCATGCGATGCGAATTACGGAATGTGGGCTCTGATTTTAGAGGCGTTGATATTTGAGGTTCAAGATGATCACACGTCAGCTCTCCAAACGTTTGAGGTATGTTGCAATCAACACAAGACACAGTTAGGGTATTAACACGAGGCCTATCGCAGGCCGCAATCGATCACTGTCAAGTTCATCAATACCCAATGGAAGAAGCCCTTGCTCTAGAACTTTATGGTATGTGTTTGTATAACATTTATCTTTTCAGTTTACATTGGCTCGTACTAGCCGATTGCCAATCCTTTTCCGTTGCTAAAGTCAATTGTAGGGGAGTTCCTGGTCCGCCGTGGTGCGAAGAGAGCAGCTCGCTCTGTGATCCAGGACGCTATCATAGCCTGGGCGGCGATAAGCGCCGTCGGAAAGGCAGCTCAGCTAGCTGAAAAGCACGAATGGTTACTGAGGACAGCTACATTGTGCCGGAGCGTTGATGTCGGCTGTCAAACGGTTGATTCCCTTCTTGCCATCAACCAGGACGTTGGACAGGAGCACGTTGGGGTGGCTCAACCTATGCAGGACGAAGATCGGCAACATCGCTGGCTTGAACAAAGCGGTGCTACACCGGGTGAGCGTTCGCTTGATATATCTGGCGTTGGGCTTGGTAAGGCTGCAAAGGTCCATGTTTAATGAACCTGTGCTAATATCTAAACAGACATCATCGACCTGTCGAGTATACTGGAATCTAGTCAAGTGATGTCTTCTGAGCTTCAGATTGACAAACTTCTGACAAAGATGATCGAGATTGTTCTAGACTCGTGTAACGGGTCTGACTTCGCAGTCATTGCAACCAACTTTGACAATAACTTCACAATTACCGCTGCTGGTGACCTTGAGAAGGGACAAAGGTCGTTTGTTGACGGCCTGCCATTCGCCGAAATGGAAGATAAGATGGCACAGCAGATCACCCATTATGTTATGCGCACCAGGGAGGAGGTGCTCGTCCATAATGTCCTAGAGGACGAGCGTTTCTCTAACGTGAGTGAAGCCTATCAAATGCGAAACTCTCTCAGTCGATCCGTGATTGCAATGCCCATCATGCAAGGGGACCACCTTCTCGGAGTCATTCAGGTTGAGGGGAAGCCGAATTCGTTTACTAAACGAAATCTTGTCGTGCTTCACCTGTTGTGCAATCAAATCGGAATATCGTTGTCCAACGCGCTGCTCTTCCGCGAAATTCGCAAAGTCAGCGCTACGAATGCGTCCATGGTTGAAAGTCAGAAACGAGCTCTTTCACAAGCTCGGGATGCGGAGCAAAAGGCCAAGGTAGCAGAAGCAGAAGCTAAACGCAACGTGAAGTTGAAGGAGGATGCCGCGAAGGCAAAGTCAATATTCCTTGCCAATATCTCTCACGATCTGAGAACCCCGATGAATGGCGTAATTGGCCTTTCCGAGTTGCTCAAGGGAACAAAACTGGATCAGGAGCAGGATGAATATGTTGAATCGATTCGTGTCTGTGCCGATACGCTACTGACCCTCATCAATGACATTTTAGACTTCTCTAAACTTGAGGCGGGGAAGATGAAGATATCCACTGTTCCCTTGAACATCAAGGAGACAATTTCAGAAGTCGTTCGGGCGCTTCGCTACACTCACCGAGACCGAGGACTGGAAACGATCGAGGATCTAGATGATGTCCCACCAGATCTTGTTGTGCTCGGTGATCCAGTTCGACTTCACCAAATCTTCATGAATCTCCTCAGTAATAGCTACAAGTTCACGCCCAAGGGATCTGTGACTGTTTCGGCAAAGGTCTCCCGAGAAGGCAAGGGCCGTGTTCGTCTCGAATGCTCGGTGTCTGATACGGGTATTGGAATTCCCGACGAGCAAAAACCGCGGCTTTTCCGGCCATTCTCACAGGCGGATAGCTCTACAGCGAGATCTTATGGTGGTAGCGGCCTTGGGTTGAGCATTTGCAAAGCTATTATCGAGGACGTCCTCGGCGGAGCCATTTGGCTCGATTCGACCCCAGGTGCAGGCACCACGGTAACGTTCCATCTGTCTTTCAACAAAGTCAAGAGTGAGATGGGGCAGACAAATAGGTTGAAGAAAGTCTTAAATGACAAGGCAGCTCCTAGACCCGTGGTGCGTGATCTGACCACGATCCCTCGCGATCAGATCCGGATATGTATCGCTGAGGATAATCCAATCAACCAAAAGATTGCCGTCAGATTTGTAACATCTCTCGGTCTACAATGCGAAGCGTACAGCGACGGGCAGCAGGCGGTCGACGCCTTGAGGGCGCGCTCGCAGGAGGGAAATCCATTCCATGTCGTCTTGATGGATGTTCAAATGCCCACATTGGATGGATACAATGCGACTCGTGAAATACGAAGGGACTCTGACTCCAATGTCAACGAGGTCCTTGTCATCGCGATGACAGCGAGTGCTATTGAAGGTGACCGCGAGAAATGTCTTGAAGCGGGCATGAACAACTACCTTCCCAAGCCGGTTCGATCGAACATCCTAAGCGATATGCTAGACAATTACCTCGCGCCAGTGCCGACGTTTACAAGAACACGATTGGCCGTGCGGGGGAGAGGGAGTACCGACTCAGGCACGTCGAATAGCATCGCATCATCCAAGCCATTGTCTAGCTCCGATGGAAACGCGCTTCCAGAAGAGGAGCATAATTGAGCAAACCTTGGGATTCTTCTTGATATTGTTGATTTTTACAACGTACTTATTACTACCCCATGGTTTTCTTACTAGCGTGTTGTTTGTTATATGATGAGATAGATATTCCCATTCCAGGTCATGGGCGATGATGATTCTTTGCATTTTGATATCCATTGGAGTTTTATCACATCTTGTTACTTCTTAACTTACAATATCATTTTCATTCCACCCTTCATATTGTGACTCTTTTGAATGGTTTAATGATGCTATGCATTATCTCGAGCAAAGTTACCATTAAGTTCCATATTTTTTTGTGATGACGATCGAAAAGCATGATTTGACGCAATCCATATCCGGACGTGTTCCAAGTTACAAACAGTAAACAGCAAGCCAAAAATATCAAGAATGGGTATATATATATATGTATTTTGGGGTATTATTCTTAAGATAAACCGTGAGCAACAAGTGAAGGCTACTTCACTCGCCAATTCCAGTGTTTATTTCTTTGCAGTGGCATTTCTCTTTCCAAAGACACGGAACCGCTTCACACCTCCATCCGGCACCAGGGTGAGCTTGACATGGGTGAAGGTCCTCGTGTCCTCGCCTCCAGCAGCAAGGTCCCCGCCTTCAAAGACATGTTCCGTATCTGCCTGGCAGGGCTTATCGCCCTTGATCAACGCCGTCCAGCCCGCGTGGTTGTGGGCAGGGATCTCATCGCCACTGACAGAGCCCGCGACGAGCCCGTGGACTTGAACAGCGCGGGGGAAGTTACCACGGAAATCTTTGGTGTCGACAACAACCTTGGAGACAGAGCCGGGGAGTCCGAGCTTGATGATTGCCCAGTCAACGTGGCCTGGGGTGCGGGACCGGGCAGTTTCCCATCCGTCGCCCATATCCTTTCCGCGGCCGGGGAGGAGGAGGTTGCTGCAAGGTGTGTAGTGTTGATCTGAGGCGCCGAGGGCGAGCCCACCTAAGAGGGCGGAAGAGAGCTCCTCGGAGGGTAGTTCGCGTGACGTGGATTCGAGGGTGGGTGGGATCGCGTGACCGTACAGCCGTAGTCGACCGAAGCCGCCGTCCGGGTACATCAAGAGTCGTACATGGGTGTATGGTGTTGGGTTGGCGGAGTCATAGTTATTGAGTTTCCACGCGCGCCGCTGTGATGGACCACATGGTTGTGGGGGTAGAACCGTCGTCCAGCCTTTGTAGTCGGGGTTGGCGATATCGGTGTCTGTTGCGCCGGGGGCATATGTCGCTTGGAGCTCGGCCTTTTCGCCGTAGTTGCCAACAAAGAAGCCCGTGTCGACTTCGATACCTTGGATGGAGCCACTGGCGACACCGAGCTTGATCACGACCCAGTCATAGGGGTTTGGGTTGTGGCGGCGAGTTTCCCAGCCATCGTACCAGGCTCCTGTGTGGATGAAAACACCAGGGCGGTTGATGGGGGGAGTGGGTGTGAGGAGATTAGAGGCAGCGGCAAAGTAGTCGTTAGAGCAGGCGAGGACCTGGCTGTTGAGGCCCGAGGAGGCGAGGTTGGTGGTGTGGGCGAAGACACGGTCGATTTCCTCGGCAGGGATGAAGGTGATGCTGTCTGCCATTTTGAGTGTTATACTATACTTATCAATCGTTGTAACGCTTGGTACTTCTTCGTAGAGTCAGCAGGAACAGGGAAAGGAAGAGAAGATTATACGAACCGGTGGAGGGGCTATTTCTTATAGCAAGAGTGGTTGTTGGAGTGTTATCCACTGCTGTGATAAGGTTGACGACTTCATGATTACTCGATCCGATCCCCTCATCCCCTCATCCCCTCATCTTGTCTTTTTCTCTTCTCCCATCCCCCAAGCTCCATCATACATTCGCCTGCCTGTCCTCCTCGAATACCCAGATTCATCTCCTCGTCCTCGCTTCCGACTCGTTTCTTGAGTTTCAATTACCAATCGTAACTATCCGCCTCTATGACTCCCTCGCTGCTGCCTCTCTGCCCCACCACTCCAACTTGGAACTCTTCGTCGGAGGTCTCCGACGACCGCCTTCTTCCGAATGATCTCGCAATCTGAGCCGCCAAAATACTTTGGATACAACGACCCCGTGAAGAACCGAGGTGGGTATGCTTCCAGACTCCAGAGGTTCTCGCGTGCCCAGTGTTGGAGGATCAACGTTAACGCGATTTGACCCTCGCCTCGGTTACAACTTGGATGGTCACCGGCTGCAGTGTAACATTGTGACGTTTACAAGAAATGGTAAATCGAGGTTACTGTGCTCTTCGCGCCTGAGTAACCGTAAGGGCATTTAGTTTACGGGATTGCAGACGGCCAAGAGAAGCAGACAAGAAACCATGGCATTGTATTCGCCAACTATAACAGGAGAAGGTAAAGAGTCAAACGGGAAAGACATTCTGAGAAAGAAATCCGTGCAGGGTGTCAACTCTAGATCTAAAAAGTGATCGCCGATGATGCGATGTGATGCAATTACCTCTTGGATGAAGCTTCAATTGTCGTCACCCTTCGCTCCTTCCTCACCTGCTGCTCTTGGTTGCGATATCCTCCAACATCTTATACCGCCACTCGTACTGCGCCAACTGCTTCTTCTCTCCTGGAGACAGGCTCTTGCCTTTGTCTGTCATATCTTTCTCCACCTGTTTCAGCATCTCCCAGCGCTTGATGAGCCGGGCTTGATGCTCAGAGATGGACACGAGGTTCGCGTCATTTGAGGCGAGTCGGCTATCGATTGTAGAGTGATACGATAGCTTTGCGCGGAAGAGTGCCATGTCGGATTCGTCGTATTTGAGGCCTTGGGGTTCAGGGATAGCAGCCTTGTGGGACGGTTTGGAGGGCATTTTCGGTACGGGTATAGTTGGAAACAACTTGCAAAGTCCACCAAAGAGCTGGTTTGTATGACTTCGGATCAACGGTGACTTTCCTTCGTTTGTCTGGATGTTTGCTCTTGACACGACGGTTCTGATAGAGGGTCAAGGCTTGCTTGGAGACACTTGGATCCACGAAGATGAAACAAGATGAGATGTTATGGGGAGGGCTTGCAAGATGTATAAGAGTGATAGAGTCTCTCTTCCAGGGCCTCAGACGCGGTTTATATCCCTCACAGTCTCCAACGACAGCAATCAGGGTGATACCAAAAAAGGAGCCCAATGCAACTGATGGGAAAGACATGACGAACCAAATGCAATCGCATTTCCTTCACAACCCGTTTCCGGGCCGTTTGTGCCAATCGTCTTGTGGCTCCTCTTCAGACCAATATCCTGGATAGGAACAGCCTCGTTTGTTCCCAGATTGTGACACCATCGTGACAACTCTGGCGCAACCTAGAGCCGGTCTGGATATTAGGGTGCCCACTTCTGTCGTTTCTGGGATCTGCCGGCAGAGAGACGAGTCGGTGAGAATTTATTGTCTGTGAGAAAGGAACAGGGTCTAGGCAGACACCAAGAGGGCGAATCCCCTTTGATGTGGTGTTCTGTGTATTTTGAGCAGGGCACAAACGCGCGTGAGATTTGCCGAAACGTCTGACAGACAAATGCAGACATGCCCGAGGCGTATGGCCATGCGATTTATTCGTTACGCACGCAAAATTGAGCCCGAGAAAGGCCGAGATGGATATATACTAAAGTCGATATCTACCGGCCAACCGATACCTAAACCCGCTTATTAGTTCCCCGAGAAGAAACTGTGAAAGAAAGCCCATTCCCTAGCCGCTGTCCGTCACAAACAAACGTGCCCCATGTGTCAGAACTTTCCGCGTAAGAGACAGCTTATTCGAGCATCACCGAGGAGCGCATTTTCTTGATCACCAGCTCTAAATTCCCCCATTTGTGGCCATTTCCGGACGGCCTGCACGTAGCCGCTGGGTACGTTGGTGTATCACCATTGCGACAATGAAGGTGCCACCAAGTTCAGAGGTTCCATTCGAATAGGAGCCATGCTTGAGCGTCTATGAGGATTTCCAGAAAAATGCAGGTGACCGAAAAATAATAATAATTTCCGAGCTGGCCTCTTATCTGGCAACAGCTCCTAGACTCTTCGCCTATGATCTCATGCCTGAGAACTTGTGAATATGTACTTAGTGAGGTGCCCCTTTTACTTTCTGCTTATTTTAGACATTGCTAGACTAGTAAAGCCGTACCTTCCCCTGGGCCGAATGAAAATCCACTGCAAGTACGCCCAGGGTTAAGAATAGAAGTGCTTAGGACCCTATCGACCGATCGTTGGTGTTTCGGGTCGATGCCTAAGGGCTTTCCAGGGCGTCGGGATCAGACCAGGGTTTACGGAGTACGAGGGATCGATCCATCCCATGTTTTGGCCGTGTCCATGGTCACGAGTTTAGTGATACCTATCAAGAATGGATGGAGTAGTAGCTGAGAGTAGGGGATAACTGATAAGAGAACGTATTATTACAATATCGTACAGAGTACTGCTGTGTATTCCAAGCAGACTCACGTGCAAAGACGGCGTGTAACGGCAGAATCCGAGGACGATTTCCCCGATCAATAATTCCTGGATAGCTTCAACTCGGCTCAATTGGGTTCAATTCGTGAGAAGCAGAAGATCGAGATGCGCCCCATCTCGCAGAGCGTCTGCATTTACTGTAGATTGTCTTGCCGCTCCTTCGCATCCGCTGTGCGTCCACCAACGGCCCCGAAACCCGTCCCCGACGTCAAGCATGTCCGTCAGAACCCCGAGCTTTATGCTCAGAACTGTCGCGATCGAAATTACCCCGCGCATGCCGACTATCCCTTCAGGATACAACAGCTCTCCGACGAACTCCGCCAGATTGATCAACAGCTCTTGCCCTCTCGCTCTCGAATCAAGACACTCGAGAAAACAATTGGGAGGCTTCAGAATCCGGCTACTGACCCGAAAGAAAAAGAACAGGAGCCCGCTCTTCGCGGCGAGGCCCAGCAACTGAAAGACGACTCTTTCACATTAACAAACCGCAAGACATCCTGCAGCGAACAAATTCACGAACTCGCCCTCTCCCTACCCAATATTTCCTCCCCCCATACACCCGTCGGCTCTAAGCCAACCCTCATCGAATACCTCAATTTCGACCCTCAATCGCCGCCCTCCTGGGTCAACCATCCTGACACCTCACGCTCCCACGTCTCAATCGGCTCTACGCTTGGCTTAGTTGACTTTGCTAGTGCTGCGACCACCACCGGCTGGGGCTGGTACTTCCTCACTGGTGAGGGCGCCATGCTGGAACAAGCCCTAATTCAATACTCTCTGTCCGTTGCCCGCCGCCACGGCTGGGTCCCCGTCTCTCCGCCGTCAATCGTCTATTCTTACGTTGCCGATGCTTGCGGCTTCCAACCCCGCGATCAAAACAGCGAGCAACAAATATGGACGATCGAGCAAGCTGAGAAGGACAAGGCAAAGCCCCAACGGTCCCTCGCCGCTACAGCCGAGATCCCTCTAGCTGCCATGCACGCCGGTCGTGATCTTGATGCGTCTACCCTCCCACTCAAGTTGGTGGGTCCCAGTCGCTGCTACCGTGCTGAGGCAGGCTCTCGGGGCGTAGACACAAAGGGTCTATACCGCGTCCACGAGTTCACGAAGGTAGAAATGTTTGGCTGGGCAGATAACACCCCGGCATCATCCTCACCATACTCAGATCAACTCTTCGACGATCTCCTCACAGTACAAAAGGAGATCCTGACGTCCCTCCAACTTCCCTGTCGCGTCCTTGAGATGCCTACTGCGGATCTTGGAGCCAGCGCCACTCGGAAACGCGATATCGAGGCACTGTTTCCGTCCCGTATGCGTGGCGATGGCTTCGAGGATGCTTGGGGGGAGGTCACATCCGCGTCCATCTGCACAGACTACCAATCCCGGCGATTGGGAACTCGCGTGCGCGGAAATACCGCCAAAGAGTCCCGCTTCCCACACACCGTCAACGGAACCGCGGTGGCAGTGCCGAGGGTACTGGCCGCTATTTTGGAGAACGGATGGGATACGGACCGGAAGGTAGTTGTCATACCCAAAGTATTGCGAACCTGGATGGGAGGCCAAGAAGTTATTGGGAAGTGAACTCATATAACTAAATCCTCTCAATGTATACTAAATCCATGTACCTATTATTTCCACTATCAATCATAGCGACCGTCATTTTCAGTCTCCTCAAGAAACCTTCTCGCCCTCTCATGCTCCAGATCGCGGCACAAGGCATAGTACTCCTTCCACCATTCGCCCGCAATACTATAGTCAGGCATATACTGCCGCAACAACGTCTTCCATTCCTTATCCTCCGGACTATCTGCAACAGCCGCAGTACAAACATACTCCCACCAAACCGGAAAGAACCCAGCCCTCTCCCAATCAATGATTCCCGTAAGAGAACCATCCTTAACCATGATATTGACATTCGTCAAATCCTTATGCGTAAAGGTATACGGGCCCGCAGCTGGGAAACGACTCCGAAGCCGTATCTTCGCGGCCTCGGGCACATCTTTCAACAAACCGCTTGCCATCTCGGCCCAGAGCTCGTCGTCGGATCCTAATGGGCCGTGCGGACAAGGCGCAAATGACCTTTTCTTCGCGTCCTCCTTGTTCTCTACGAATAAAAAATTACAATAGACCGGCTTCCCGCCAATCGCTTGCAATTTTTCTGACGTCAACCCCCTTAGTTGCTGCAGGTACTCCGCCGTCTGCTTCGCTATATTTTCCCTTTCGGCCGTAGAGAGCTTCGGCCACGCCTCACTAAGTGGTTCACCGGGGATACGTCTCATGAGCAAGAAGGTCCGAGTGTTGTCTCCTTCTTTTCCTTCACCTTCATCTTCTTCTTCTTCCCAAGTGTCAACGAGAGTAGGGACGGGGATAGACGTGTTTTCCCGAACGAATTGGAGGCTAGGTACTTCGTAAGTTGGCGCACTAGGGCCTCGATCTTTCAGGATAAGTGCTGAGCCTAGGGACCAGGCGGCGCGGTTGCCTGCGTTATGGATGACTTTGACGTGGCTCTTGTAGTTACAGTATTTTTGGCGCTCGGGCGACCAGGTGCATGCGGAGCAGATTGAGTCAGCCATGGTATGGTCGATGGCAAGCAAGTAATAGGAGATGAATTATGATTTGTTTGGTCGTGTTGGGTGGGTGGGTGATAATTCAGGGGTTGAGAAAGGAATAATACCTTGGGATCCAACTGGTTCATTGTTCTCGCCCTGCTTGGGCTGGTGCGTTGGTTGCCTTGCTGTTACACCGCGCTTAGGCGGCAGAGCATGCTGCGGGTCGGGGGATCTTACAAATTTCAATCTGCTGTTCATCGCTGGTGATTGATGGGACATTCAAATACTGTCTGTACATTAACTCTGACTTGCTAAATGGTACTGGGAAGCCCCAGTGTGATGAGTACCGCCAACATGCTTGAAATTGTACAGCGACGTAAAAGGGAGCCCAAAACCAACCAACAAGGGGTCATCATTTCATCTAACTGGCGTAAAGACATGTCAATAAATTGGAACAGGAGATGAGGCCGAAATAAAAATTATACTATGGCCAACAAAGTAAGATCGTAGTATCTGGTGGTCATAAAATCGTGATAAGCAAAAAATACGGAATGCCGGGGTATCGAGCATTTTCACGTTAATCGTTCGGTCGTAAATCATTCCCAAGGAATATCTTCATCTTCAACTTTAACACATGTCAGATAGGGGATGGTGCCGCTGAATTCACCTCCCTTCAAATCCAATTCAAGAAAATTTCGCATGAGAGGTTTGACGATCTCACGGGCCAGCCGTTTGATTTCGTCCATTTTGCGTTCAAATCGTTTAAGCACTTCGCGCGTGTACAGGGACTCCGAGGACGTTGTCGGGTGAACCTTGAGGAACTTTTTGATTTCCTCATGCGAGAGGTAGGCCTGCGTTGAGGAGGAGCCAATGAGCCGATAGACCCGAGCCGAAGAGACTGCTGTCGTGGCCGTGGATGTGGTGTCCGTCGGTCGAGATGCAGAGAGGGTCGTAGGTGTCATTGCAGATGTTGCGCGGCTAGTATGAATGTGGTTTGTAGGGTGAGCGTTGTTGTTCTTGAGGATTGGAGGAGGTGGTGGGGTAGTGCTGTCAACAAGCCATTGTCGGAAGAGGGAAACAGCAAGCCAATCCAAATAGGCGTTTTGAGGAGTGACACGCTCACCGCGGGAAGTGGTGAGGGTAAGGCGTAGAAGTTTGGAGTCAATGCGAGCCTTGAGGTCCTCGAGATCTTCAAATTTGTCCTCAATAATATCCAGCACGAGAAGGGGAAGCGGGGAATAGGGTCCGCTGCGGAGGTGAGCTTGTGCAGCCGGCCATTGGCCAACGACGTGAATGAGGGCCTCGGAAAAGATGACACGACTTCGTGCAAGGTACCCTAGCTTGAGGTAGCTTGGCGGATATTTGGCAATTTGTTTGAAGAGTCGGGATCCAAACCCCAGAAGGTGATGGTCCACGCGGGGACCAGTGACGGGTAGCGCATCATACATATCCGCCAGGGCTAGAAGGGCCTTGCATTCTGCATATGCAGTAGCGATGTTGACGTTGTTAAGTAGTGGTGGATGATTATAGAACAACCGGAACAGGTTGTCATAATCACGAAGTATGGGATCCATCGTTGTCTCATTGGCCGCATTCGTGTTTGCTGCAGCCGCGGCTACCGCACTCGACCTATGTGGCAGATGAATAACGGACTGCAGGCCCCCCAAGTTTGCCATAGAACGAGCAAATCCTGTATGATTGCTTGACGGCTTGGTCATTGGCTTCGCATATGGTCCGAAACCGCTCGCGGCGGTACCGGAAGCACTTGGAGGCTAGATTGTTCAGAATCGCGTAAGTTGGTGTCGAGTTGTCATGCGCAAGGACAAATCCATACCTTTTGGGCCAGTATTGGTTCCTCATCTTCTGCCTTGTTTTCCCAGTCTAGTTCGAATCGCCATCGCCGTTTCTCAGGCGATAATTGGGTTACCCCCGCATCAGACTGCGCCAGAGTAGACTCGTTAGATAGAGACGAGGCATCTTCGCTAATTCTCGACAAGGTCCCCGAGTCCGGGTTGCTGTTATTGGGCTGCCGGCCGGCCGAAGTTTGTCGCGACCACTCCTCCTGAGTGCTAGTCTCAAAGAAGCCAGAGCATTGCGCCAGGATCAGATGGTGCAAAAGGTACCGATTCTCCTGGCGACCGGCGCGAATCACTAACTCAACATCGCCAGTATGGGTGAAGATCGGAAAGTCGTTTTGAGGCTGATAAATCTGCCCACCATGATGAGAGCGACTTGAGCGATGTCGGCGACTGTGATGAGAGTGACGCGACACGGACGATGGGGCGCCTTGCGCGGGCACAGGTCGATCGAGCACTTGGGCCTGGGAAACCATTTCAGAGGGCGTAGTGGACTTCGTTGGCATTGTAAGAGAGTGTGCGGTGACCAAACACCAGAAATCGTGCTGTGTGCGTCATTCAAACAGACGTAGCACACAGTTATGTAGAGAAGACTGGGGAAGAACGCTGGATATCCGCCAGAGAGGCAAAGAGAGGGATGGCGAACTCAATAGCGAGCGACAAACCAGAACTATAGTTGAGATTAGTAACTGGTAAATAAAAGTGTCACGAGAATCGCAACAGAGGGGAGGAGAAGAACTCACAAAGGACGGGAATCTCCGAGGTTCCAACTACAGGAGATCCATGGTAGCAGATTCAGGAGAAAAGGTTGTTGATCTCTTGTGGTGGTGAACACCCACGACTTGGCTTCGGTCACGAGATGATAGGTGGTATCAGTACAGAAAGGGAACGTAACGTATTGTAATGAGTGGTTCCGAAGATAGCCGATAAGGCTTTATCAAACGTTCCACGTGACTTTCTTATCTACCTCCAGTCCCTCTAGTTAGCATACTCCCGTTGCTTTTTCTCATGGCTGCTGCTTCTCGCTTCTTGCTCAGCTGGTATCCCTTCTGCTGATTCCAATTCCGGCCAGCCGATCTTCCCCTTCCTCTCACGACCCCTTCTCCCAAGAATGGCGAGTGGTGGTGTCATGCTCGGATACTCTGATCCAGAAGTCTCCGCTCGGTTCTTCTATGTCGGTGCAACGCCATGAGCAAAGGCTGCTATACCTGTCGTCGTCGCCGCATTATCTGCGATAATGGACTCCCCACGTGTCGGAAGTGCCGGGATGCGGGGAAAGAATGTCTAGGGTATCAGAAGCCGCTCGTCTGGGTTAAGGGTGGCGTGGCTAGTCGGGGCAAGATGATGGGTCGCAGCTTTGGCGATGTCAAAAACGAAACCATTGATACTCATGGGAGCCATGAGGGACTTGATCATTTTGCCGGCACTGCCGCCGGTGTGCCTAGCAATATAGAGTCATCACTTTCGACAAACCCCCAGCATCTTCCCGACTCCGACGACCTAGAGTCGACGCGGACTACTTCCCAGGAAGCTGTCGTGCCCGCAAATCCCGTTCTTCAGACACCCTGGGTGCTTGTGGACCCATTGTTCCAGGACTGCAGTCGGCTGTCCAGGTTTTATATCAACCACTGTACGTTGATCGCTTTTGGCTTGTGAAACTGTCTCATCTGATCCATTCCTTCTGCTTTGGTAGTCAATCAGAACCTTGCAGGATATCTGACACTATATTCCAACGTCAAGAACCCGTTTCGGGACCTCATCCCATTGGTCGGCGACTCCCCTGTCATTTCTTACTCCCTCGCGGCTATGGGGGCCTTGCATTACGTTATTCAGATAAACGGAGAGTTTTCTCCTATGCCGTGGCCCGTAGAGGGGCTCTCAACTAGCGGCATGCCTTCCCCGCCAGAAGAAACAGGACCACCTGAGCTAAGCTCCTTGTCTCCACGTTCGTTTAAGAGGGTATACGAACACTTCCTAGGTCTCAAGCATCGTGCACTACACCAGCTGTCACGGGATGTCTCGGACCCCATTTTGCGAAATGACAATAAGACGTTGGCAGCAATAATGGTCCTTGCCTTAATGGACGCCATTGAGTCGGGGCATGGCGCATGGAAATATCACCTAGAAGGGGCAAAGAAACTATTGCAGAGTCGCGAACACGACAAGGCAAGTCAAGCGCAAACAATGATTAACTGGCTTGATGACTTTGCTACCGATGGATGCCTAGTGTAAGTCTTGCAATGTTTATGTATATCTTGTAATGTATTCGAATTAACATTATTTGCCAGAATCCAGCTCATGGGCGCTACTTTGACTCGACCTGGCACTCTATCGAAACCGTTCTACACTTCTGCAATGGGAGCCTCGGCCTTCAAGCGTCTAGAAGAAACTTCATGGGTTGGCTGTCCCGCTTATCTGCTAGAAGCCATTTTCTTCGTCCACGCGTTCTTTGACCTTGGACTCAGCGACGACCCCAACTCCCAACCAAGCACCGTTTTTCCATCCGCATATCTCCCAGAGGGCTCGAATCCGCTCCAGTGCCCTGAAAACCTCCCAAAACACATCCAGGCGTTCGATCCTGTTGACTGGGCAGAGTCACTCCAAAGCTATCTCTTCCTACCAGACCTCTCCATGCGAATTGCCCTCGCCACCATCTACAAAGCTGCTGTCTATCTCTACGCCACCAGAGTGCTTTCTCGCCCTCGACCCGGTGCGACAACTATCTCCACCACCATTGGCCTTCCTCCAGACCATGCTGAGGTTGCAGCCCTCCTAATCCACCAGTTCCCACTTATCCCCTCGTCTGATCCGCACTTCAAATGTCTCATTTGGCCTTCTTTCATCGCCGGCGCCGAATGCAGAGACGCCGCCCAGCGCCCGTTTATGCTTAAGATCCTCCGCACTTTGTACTTCCACATCACCAGCGTCAACGTCCGCAACGCCGCATGGGTCCTGACTATGATGTGGCGCAAACGCGATCTCAGACGGGATGAGAGGTATAAATACCGTGCGGATTTCGACCAAGATGGCGCAAACCCCTTTGCTATCTCACGATCGCCTTCGATCACCACTACTCCGACTAGTGTCACTGCAACGACCACTTCTCCCTCGACAACGGCTCCTTTAAGTCCTAATGACGACTATCCTTACGATGATGATGACTTCGACTGGATCCAGGAGCTAGATGATTCTAAGATCGATTGGCTGTTTATTTGACTAGAACTACAAAAGTATTGGGAGTTCGTTAAAATAAAAATACAAATAAAAAGGACTTAAAATACTCACTATGGAGGCCGGATGTCCTTGAACTGAATGGTGACATACTTGGCGTGAATAGACTATAGGTTAGGATTCTCAGATAGCCTTCAACTTCTTTCTTATTGACTTCGTCGACGGTGACTTTAACATCTAGGTTAACCTACATCCGCTCCGCTTCCGGGTAATCAAATGACGTAAGGTGATATTGTAAATATATTTGGGTTGGAGAGAGAAGAGTATAGGATAGTAGGTATGAACCACAGGACAGGAGAGATATATATATCAAAACAAAACCACGTTAGATGAGGGATATAAACGTGCATAGGTACTCCATCCGTCTAAATGCAGCAATATCAACCAAACCAAAATCAAATCGACGGCGAAACCGAAAATTGGTAAGAGAAAAAGAAAACCGCTCATGATTGTAAGATGCAAGACTAAGTAACGCTGGAAATTAAATTGCGTCACAAAGGGGATACTTCAAGTTATAGATGCAACAAATAAAAGGTAAACACACAAAGGAAATGGGTAGGCTCAAGTTCATAATAGGTAAACCTGCCGATATCATCAAGTCTATTGTGGAATGTGACCCCAAGGAGATATTTGGTGGTTGGTGGAAGATACAGAGCGCGCGCAACAGGGAGGTATGACGGCGATCCATAGCCGCCCATGAAGAACACGCAGAGCCATACCAGAGATAACACTGGCATTAGGGTATGTAATAAGGCAGGTTCATGTATATTTCGGAAGAAATGACGAGGTTCAGGATACTGCGACCTTGCGCCGTAACCATCGCGTCTCCAAAAAGGGAACAGGGTGCGGGGGAAAAGAGTTACAGAACAGGATAATAGAGTGGAAAGCAGAGCCAATGGGGATATCGTTCAGGAAAACATCAAGACAAGACACTAGAAAACTGCGGCAAGGCCATTCTTTGAATGGCGTCGACTGAAACGTTTCTTCCCCTTGACGGAGTCAGAATCATTCCCTTGGTGCTTAACGAGGGTCGCCCTTCCTGGTGGCGGTGGTGCTGCTTCGTGGGGAGTTTCCGCGGGTCGGTCGAGGGTATCAGTGTGGCTTGAAAATTCAGAGGATAGGTGGCGGAATGCGTCATCTGTGGAGTATGGGCCGTTCTGTTGTTGGGCGAGAGCCATCTCTCGTGCTCGGTCGAGGGTATCCAACCATTCCTGGGCCGATAAAGCGGTTGTGCCCGCACTGCTCGATGACGGTTTGGGGTCTTCGAAGACAAAGTGTTTATCGCGCTATATGTGCACAGGTTAGTTTGAAGATCTAGGTCTAATGGGAAGAAGGGAAGTCTCACCGTATCCACGATCCAACAAGATACCCCCTTCGCGTCTGTAGATGTGCGATAATGCGTCCCCGGCGCAAGCAGAGGCAGCTCCATCTTCGCCTTTTTCTCATCTCCGCCGGCAGCGGCCATAATGATTCGGCCGGAAGAGGTAATCATGACCAACCGTTGCCGTTTCTTGGTTGTGCTGCCACCGAAGAAACGCGAGAATTTCCTCGGGACTTCATATTCCCCATGTTTAGAGACGGGACTGTGAGAGGCCGGGGAAGACAAAACAACTAGGTTCCCCAACTTCAGAATCCTTTCGTTGTTTTTCGTCAACACAGGAGACCACTCGATGTCAAGTTGGCTGGGAGCCGGTAACTCAGTGATCAGCCTGGGCATCACACGGGAACTCGCGTTTGAAGGCGCCGCGTTGATGCTCGGGGGAAAGCTGTCTCCGTCAGAACCCCCATTGAGTTTAATGGGCTCGCGGGGCGGGGAACTATAAGCTTTCAATCGTGGCGCTTTTTGTTTCCACAACTCCGTACCCCAAATTATACCTTGGAAGAACTCATGATTCTTGATGTGTTCAATCGGGAGACGACGGGCGGGGTCGAGGACGAGAAGACGCTCAACGAGATCGCGGGCAACACTGGGGAAGCTTAGAGGGAATTCGTACTCTAGCGCAACAATCTTTTGGAACGTCAGGTACTCGTTGGCGGCTTTAAACGGTGGTCGGCCCGCCAGAAGCTGGTAAATGATGCAACCAAAAGCCCACAGGTCGCTTGCTTTGCAAGCATTTTTGTCTGTTAATAATTCGGGGCTAACGTACTCCGCGGTGCCAACGAAGGAGCTAGCCCGCTCCTCCTCAGGCATGTCCGAGTCTAATGACGGAATCCCGCTTGAGTTATGAGCGACTTGGTGGCTCTTGAGTATCTTCGCCGTACCGAAATCAGTAACTTTGACATACATCTGACTGTCAAGGAGAACATTTTCCGGCTTCAGGTCCCTGTGGATGACACCGCGCTTGTGCATATAATCAATCGTGTCTAATATCTGAGCGCCATAGAATCTCGTGCACTCTTCGTCGAATGTGGTCATTCGCTTCAAGACACCCAGCAATTCGCCGCCTTTGCAAAGGTCCAGGACGAAGTAGAGTGAGCGTTCATCCTGGAATGTATAGTATAATCGGACGATGCCCGGATGATCGGTGAGGCGGTTCAGGGTATCCTTTTCAATATTTACATACTTGACCTTTTTCTCTTTGATGATATGTCGTTTATCCAGAATCTTTATTGCGTATTCCTTGAGGGTTTGACGGTCTGTCCCCAGCACGACTGTGCTATAGGAGCCCTCGCCGAGGGTCTGGCCAAAGGAGAAATCCCGAACTCCCTTCTTGATGAACCGTGCGACGGGCATCCCATTAGCATCAATCTCTTGTCTCACTGTGACGGCGGCCCCGCGTTCTTGCCATTCATCGCTGCTCGACATTGGGCCATTCTCTATCCCATAAGGCGATCCCGACAGTTGTGGGGCGGGTCCCGCGCGTGCTCGAGACGGTTGACGCATCACCGCTGCCCCATTCGCCGAAGGTATTTGTGTCGTGTGATAAGAGCGATCATTATGGGTATTATCGCGGGTAGGCACTCCAGCCTGGTAAGCTGCAAACCCTCCGCGGGATTCGGAGCGTGCGAGGCTTTCAGAAGCAGTAGATGCGGCAGAGTCCGTTCGAATACGGTATGGTCCCTCTCGGACAGCCGAGGTCGGAGCACCCCCGTTTGCGAACAAAGCCGATACAGGGCGGGAAGAACTCGTGGGGGGTAGATGCTGCGGTTGGGAGGGGAAGGGGTTGGTGTAATATGAGACGGGTTGTTGCTGGACGTCGGGAGGATATGCGTGGTAGGACATTCGATGGTCGGATGGAGCGAAAGGTGATACTGCGCTGGCCGGTTGGTCAATTACTGTCGGTTCGCCTTTTGTGGCATTCGACCCTGTAGATGTTGGGGGAACAGCAGTAGCAGCGGGAGTCGAGGCGTCCTCGGATGAGTGTAGTGAGGCATTGTCTGGGTTTGCTATGCGTAACCCGCCCAGATACTGGGAGAGACTGATATCCCCATCCATGCTAGGCACGGCAATCCAAACCCTCTGTAAGGTAACTTCGACAGGCCAGCTCAGGGGTTAAAACTTAATGATCGGACCGAAAGGGAGAGGTTATGTGGGGAGGAACGCGGATGAACGTGGAACGGAAGAGCTATATTGCGTGGTTTGAAGCTCGGACAGCACGACTCAAAACAAGGGATCCGGCCGGGGTTGAAGGAGCGAGGAGGATCAGGAAAAATAGTATGTCCCGAGTATCGATTGAAGGGACAAGGAGAGGGTAGGCCGACGGACTATGGCGGCGGTCGGAGACGGGACGGACAATGCATGGGAATAGAAGGAGTCCAGAGACGATTCCGGGGGAAATAATGTACTGCAAAACGGGTATACAGGGTTACAGAAGTAAAAAAAAAAGATAAAAGCGAGCGAACGAGGAAGCGGACGGGTTGCGAGAGGGGGCAGAGGGAAAAAGAGAGAAGAGGAAGAAGAGGGAGAGCGAAGTGGAGGAATCGAGGTGGAGAGATAATTAAATCAAATAACCACTGGGAGAATCAGCCATCCTGACTACAGGTTATTATTAGCATTAAACTACATGAAAAGCAGACTAGGCATTATTCTCATGATGATGTTATGGGAGAATTGCGCAGCAGCCCCCAGATGCTTCAATTGGGTGGATTTATTGCTACTATTATGGCCTGGTTGTTGTTATTCTTAGTTAGGCAGAGGCGTTTGTCACTTCATGGCTGGGCCACTCCACTGCTCGTCATTTCCTGCATCTTTTCTTTGTCTTTGTCAAGGACTTTGTTAAGGCACAATAACAGCCCATAGTTACTTTAGTCGATGGGGCATATAGACTACGTAAGCCAACAGGCAAACTTCACCTCCTTAGTGTTCCATACACCTTCCTTTTCGGGAAATCACGATCGCTCCTCCCTATCCAAGATGGGAAACCGCAGCAATCACCAGTCTATGCTGCTAGTAGGGTCATCCTCGGTATCAATTACTGCTGGAGGACATGTATATATACACCACAATGCTCCGATCCAAACCCACCCGCGTCGCTCTCGCTGAGGACGACCTCTACTACCACATCGACAGCGTCTTCTCTCGGAACGATCAGCTTACCAAGTGGCACCAACTCACCGGCTCTGGTAACGGCTACGATGAGGATGACGATGAGGATGGACTGTTCCTGGGCTCGGACATATTCTCTCTACCAGAAACTCTCTTTGAGTCGGAGTGCGATGAGCCTCAGTCACAGACGCTGGCAGACAACAGTCCACAAGAAACCTCCGGCGAAAGAATCACCAGCACGACCATTTTCTCATCTCATGTCCGTCCATTTTCTGTCCGTTTTGCTTCGCCTGAGCCTTCACCCTTGAACCCAGGCAGCGGCTCTCAGGCCGCTGTCAGATGTGAGATAGCACTGGATGTCCCACAGCTGCATGTTATACAGTCTGCAGGAAGCGCTCATTCAATTCCTCTTGCCCTTCAATTGGCGCTTCTTTCAAGCACAGACTGGAACCACGTGAGAAATGTTTTCACTTCACAACACAGCCACCATAATCCGCATTCACTTCTCTTACTCAGCCCAGGGCTGTCCCAACCAACTGAAGTTGTGTTAGACGCCAGTCTTGCGAGCCTTCTCTCATCAGTAACTGCTCTTCCTGTCAAGATTTCTAGACGCGAAACTGTAGTAGGGCAGTCTGGTAACTGCTCAAGAAAGCCTTAATCACTGCGTATTGCTTGTGCTAACACAATATTTCCTCTTAGAGAACACGTGCAAACCTCCCTTGTCACCACATAAGTTGGTCCATGATATTTACAAGAGCTTGAATGTGAAACCATCTCCAGTGACTAAACCTCTCGCCCCTGCTTCAAGCCGTTTACCAAAATTACAACTTGTTCGTTAGGAATCTTCACTGCCGCCAGAAATGAAGTGCACCAGTCATGCAGAATCAGCCTCCACAGACAGAGGACCGCATGAACCAGGGTGCAGTGAGGTTCACACCCCTGCGCGTGAGGCTCACGGGTGCCTGATTGAAATGACACCCAATTCTGGTAGTGCAGCACACGAGCTCCCATCACCTAAAGACCCGGAACCTCGCCCAACTAACAACCAGCTGCGTACGCCTACTGAAGCGGTAAGCACTGTTTTAGGATCCTCTCAGTCAGTAAAACTGATGATGAGCATGAAGGTCATCCAAGGCAGCCCAGACAAATACACCAAGAATGTTAGTCACTTAGCATACCGTGACACTGTCTCACGAGCTACTCAGACCGATCCAGATCTAGCATCGTTTATGGAACATGGCAGCGAGGATGAGCCAGCAGGCGACCCACCGGTACGTGTTCCATTGTAATATTCTATGCGGCAGTCAGCAGATAGCTCACAAACATCAATTGCGTACCAACAGAATATCCCAGGAAGAGAAGAAAACATTGCTCCAAGCGAAACCGCGGAACAGCTACCCCAGCAGCCCTGGCAGGATCCTTTCATCTCGGCAATGTTCCCAGAGCCTGACGCCCCAGCGTATGACCCGACGAACCAAATTCGCAGAGGCGTACAGGGATATGTAAATGCACCGGCGAGAAGGGGTAGGACGACCCGTAACGAGCACGGAGTGGTATGTTGGCTCTCAGCATTATATGATAGTACAGCTAATCATTTGCAAAAAGCTTGACCATCTCGTTCATCCAACGTTGGTGGACGCAGCCGTTTTCCAAGAATATGTTGATCGGTTGATTGCAGAGCTCGATCGTGCACCGTGAGCACTCAATATGGCCCTGAGGCTCTACCACATCAAGGCAAGATAGTGAGAACTCGATATCCCTTCCTTGGTTGGTGGATTGGAAACGATCTCTTATCGAACATGTCATCAATATTGGGCATGTAGTATGGATTAGGTGATGGCATCTTCCCAATCTGGTTCAAGACATGGGGTAGGTAGTGAGTGGTTGGAGAATGTCGAAGGATAACAGAAATGGTCTAACAATATTCCTTTGCGTTTATCATGAGCTGTATTTGTTATTTATGGTCCTTACTCACATAGGTAGTTTTTGCAAAAAATCCCCAGTATCCCCTCAAAGGATCGATTGATTATTGGAGGGCAATGGTAATATTCAAATGCCAATTGTAGGAAGTAGGTATAACCATTGATAGAACATGGAGTGAGGCTTATGGTATACCTCCTTGCTTGCACGCTTTGAATAGAATTAGTCATATCTATGTACCTCTACTACTTACCTGAAGCCCACTTTTAAACCCATAATATCGCACCCTAGCAAGGGGGTGCCCCTTTGAAGGAAGATATCGGAATTTCGTCCACGAGGCCAGGTAAGGTATCATTTCTAATCAAAATAGAAACAGACAAGGGGAGAAACTTACTATTGGTGACCCATGTGACTCCAACTAGATATATATTTGCAACACAAAGAAGCTCAGCCAACGGAGTAAATACGAACCCACATCGATATATATTAAGTAGGATGATGGGGGCTATATATAGCAGTAGAGGTTAGTTCCACTATTAGATCTTGGTCTTGGGCCTGAGGACCCATCTTTCCTACTGCTTGTGCACTGGCAGGCCATTGACTACCAAGTATAGTATCGCCCGATGGCGAATTGATGATAATGTGATAAACATATTGCACAAAAAAGTCAACCAAGATAGTGTGTTGGATTGGAAGAGATATCTAAAATATATGTGAAACGGTAGGTGATATATGCTAAACATCCTCAAGGGATCGCTTTGGAAATAAGATCGGTATGAAGAAGACCGAGAAGAGAAGGGAAAAAAAAAGGGTAACAAAATGCCTCAAGCCGTTGACCGTTAATGATCTTCATCCAAATCCTGTATTCATCCTCCAACCCCCTTCAGTGGTAGTCATTCAATATTATACTCGACATAGTTCTATAAAAAGCCATCACGCGTTCCAGCAGAAAACTCCTGTACTTGTTACTGCTGCGCCTTCTTAGCAAAAGCCTGAGCACCGTCAACCAGACGCCTCTCGGTGTTTTGTCTGCCGTTGACAAAGTCAGGGTGGTTGAGCGTTAGCTCGACGGCGCCGTTGACAATGTTATCCACGGCCTCAACACCGAGCATAAATGAGTGGTCCTGGTTACCGACCTCGTAGCGCCAGCTACCGAAGCGGCCACGAGACCAGATGTCCAACTCCTGCAACCTAGGCAGAATCTGGGTAAGGGCGCCTTCACGCTCCAGAGAGGGGGTGGGGTACCCGTGGTCGAAGCGGCGGTGATAGGTGGAGACAATCTCATCAGTGGGCTTGAGCATCTCGGTGTTGACGAGACCTTGGATGGACTCGGCAAGAAGGGTCTCGAGGTTGACGGGCTTCATTGAAGACTCGGAAACCTCCAACATGATGGACCAGTAGGGACCTTCCTGGGCCGCAGTGCTGTTGGGCTTGGAGCCGTCCGCAAGCTGTAGGGTGGGGAGCTTCTTGGAGGTCTCCGGCTGGTTGTGGGGAGAGTAGTTGGAGAAGATGGTGGCGCGGTAGAAGGGGCAGTTGTCCTCAGGGAAGTAGAGCTACATAACGTTAAAAGGCGCAAAGAGTTGCAGATAAGGGGGCGTTAACTTACCCAGCACTTGTCGCCGATTCTCTCAGGGCGGGCACCACGGACACCAACACCAATAACGTGGGTGGAAGAGTAGAAGAGCTGCTTGGTCAGACCGGTCAATTCCTGGTCGCCAATCTGCTCAGCGAGGAAGTCCACGCTCATGGTGGACACAAGCTTCTGGTAGCCGACAGTGGTTCCATCACCTAGGGTGACGGTCTTGTTCTTCGCGTTGACCTTGGTGACCTTGCCCTTGTCACCGAAACGGGTGTTCTCCTTGGGAAGGGTGTTGGCAACAGCAATCCAGATACCACCGGTACCGTCGCGGGCGGGGAAACGAAAAGTAGCGTTGGGGCCCCAGTTACCAGCGGTCTTGTTAAGGATAACGTTGGTGGTCACAGCCTTGAGGTTGGGAGCAGCGACACGCTCACCGAGCCAAGCGCATTGCATCTATATAGCGCTCGCATGTTAGTATTTTGACAAGCTTCCTATATTCTAAACCCGTGCGAGATGCAACTCACCTTGGTGGTTGGCACAGCCCAGACCTTGTAGTTGTATGGCCTCATGAAAAGATCGGCAATACCGGTACCCATCATGCGCACAATCCACTCATCGAAGTCCTTGGGCTTGGTGTTGGCCACACGGGCCTCGAGAGCAGCATCAATCATGCCGTCGATACACTTGACCTGATCCTCCTTGGGAAGCACGGAGATGTTGTTCTGGAAGGGGTAGGGAACCCATAGACCCTTGAGACGGACGTAGGAGATACGCTGGTGCTCGTACCAGTCCTCATCCTTGGGAAGAGCCTCGTTTATGCAGTCATCGAAGTACTTGTAGTGGGAGAAGATAACGTGGCCACCGACATCGTAAAGCTGCAATTGTGTTAGTTTGATGGGCTTCAAGGGCAATTGCAGACAGGGGAATGCACATACGAAGCCTTCAGGTGTGACATCGGTAGAAGCGAGACCACCGGGGGTCTCATTGGAGTCAACAATCAACCACGAGGGCCCGTTCTGAAACTGAGGGTCAGATGTTTGTATCGAGGGCAATTGGAGGGACTAGTCGTACGATCTGGTTCAGACGCTTCGCAGCACCCAAGCCTGTTGGGCCAGCGCCGATGACAAGAACGTCAACTGAGCTGTAGTCGAGAGGAGGGTGGTCAGTCTTGTCCTTAATCCCCTGAGATGGCATCGCGGAGGGAGCTCTCCTTACATATCTGGGTGGGTCATCCTGCCTTGTAGGATATCCTGAAAGCTGGGAACGCGGTTCAATGTCTTGCGGGCTAGACTAAGCATAGAAGAGAGTGAAGCTGCAAAGCAACTGCAGTATGAAAAGGAGAGGAGGGTGAATTGAGGGGGAGAAGAAGAGAAGACGGTGAGGGAAGGTGGGCGGAAAGATACAGTTGGTAATAATGCTTTACCTTTTGGGCGGCGGTCGGGAAAAGCACCAAACGTGACGAAGCTGGCTGGACTGTTGTGGGGTGTGTGTTTGGTTTCAAAATTCAACTCAATTCCTTTACGTGTTTCTGGAATTGCAAAAAATAAAAATAAAATAAAATTCAGAAATAATACCAGATTAGTTATGGCGATTCGTGGCCATCCATACATTCATGACGGTTGCGTTCAAATTGAGCCTTGGAAAGGAGAGGCGGAAAAAGGGGGAGGCCAAATCAGACTCTTAACAGCTCGAGATTCTGGAGTCGCAAACTGGGTCTCATCGAGCCCTCGTCTCTGCTTGCTTCAAACCTTCAAGCCTTCCAGCTATCAACGGCCAACCATCAGCCGCTTTCCTTGTGCTCTCGCGCCATCTGCGTTTCTTCTGATCGCTCGTTGGATCTCGCTAGAGAGACGGGGGAAATTATATCGGCGGCGATTTTGGATGATCCGCTGGATGCTGGCTGTAATTGGTTCTTTTCCAAGGCATTGATGCTTATCACTGTCTCTTGATGCACCCGTGACCCTGAATGGATTGCCCCTCGACAAGGAATGTTCGAGGTAATCGATCTGCTACCGCGTATCTGCTGTAGTATCTAGTTATTATTGATGGCGCCCGCTGTCAAACACATGACAACCAGCCTCATCAAGGCATCTCGGAGCCATCGCCCTTCATTGTTCTGCTTGCAGAGTCCCTCTTAAGAAACTGATCTCGCTTGACAGACTATATTTATCGCCATACGTGACTTCCAAGCACGGGCTTGTGTTCTGAACCCTTAATGGCCCCCTAAACCAACCTCAAATCATTGCATTAGCTCGGGCCTAGTGGCACCTTGATTTCTTTATTATTTGACAGGATAGTCGACTCCGCGTCTTGTCAAGATATGAGGTTCTGAACACATGTCGTTGAAACAGCGACAAGAGCAGGCGGCGGACTATTGTTATTCTGTAACCTCTGTCTGTCCAACAAGCGACGGAAGAAGGGCAGTCTACGACGACTTTAGGAGTCCTCTGTCTCGACTCTCGGGCCTCACGGCAGCAGTTGATCAATGCCCGCTCTCAAGGCTGATATTGGACCTTGCGAACTTGAGATGTGACGGAAACACAATCCTGAGCGAGGGGCCCGCTGATTGTCGTTTCTAAGAAGGGAAAGATAGCGGAGATCTCCAAACCCGAAACTGAAAAAACCCCGTTTATCAGTTAAAGGAGCTGACTCGTCGACGTTGAGCAATTTCTATGCCAGCGAAGATCAGGGATAAGCGAGAATAGAAGTTGGGGATCTCTTCAATGCACGGATCACCATCTTCCATCCAATTGTGAATCTGTGGTGAGCTATCTTGTGAATGGCAGAGCTTGTTACCGAATCGCAAACTTACTGGTCGCTGTATAGATTAGATGCACAGCAGCCACAGCTTCACCACCACCCCAGTACCCCTGCTCTTGCGCGAGAACACCATCGAATTGAGAGGCAATGGCGTCAGGCCCAAGCCGTCAGATCGCTGGTGCAATCTTCACTCTGGCGGGGACACTATAGGATAATGGGACAAGTGCCCGGTGGATGCGGGTAACTGAGCACTTGGCTCCAGCGAGCTTGCGTAATGCACCCTGCGCTAAATAAGTCGGTGTCCAAATGTTAAATGCTGATCAGCACTCGCGGGCTTTTATTGTTGTTAATTTGATACTCCTGGATGGGAAGGCTGGTCGCCTCTTTCCCCTCCTCGAGCCCGGATGGATTTTGATAGACAGAAACAAGATAGCCCCTCCATGGGACTCTTCTCAGGGTCTTGACTCTTGAGGCAAATTGGGGTGCATAAAAGAGAAAAGGGGCGATAGAGGCCAACTTCGTTGTGGGGACCTGATTGACACTCGCCACGAGCGCAATGGCCATTCATGGCATTAAATAATATTTGCCTTGACCCACCCACCGCAGAAACAGACTGAAACAGAAGTTCGACACAGAAGCTCAAGAAATTGGTCGCAAGAGTGCCTCAATTGACACAGCCAATCTGTCCTCGCCCATGGGTGAAGTGTAAGTTTTGTAACGTCTGTGACACTTAACTATAACGTTGTTTCCCACTTTTATGTTCGAGCTTACGTACTAACTAAACCTAACTAACAAAGACAAGCTGTAAATCCGTACGTAAGGATGGTATTGAACCATACCATACGTCGAAACACGACACATCAGACATCAGCAAACAGTCCAGAGCTCGAACATGTTTCCAAAATCTAATAATAACCCCTAAACGGCGCATACGTAGTCCAAAACTTGGATCTTTTACTGAGTAACCAAAGCTGGAGCGTGACTGGTTCCGGCCTTCAAACTGGAATTGTGGGAGGAAACGAAAGTCGTCGTACGCCGCAACCGCATCAGGATTGAGCGGCATTCCCCAAGCCGTGTGTTTTCCGGCCAGTCGAGCGAACTCGTGAGCATATCAATTCATCATCGTCGGCCACCTGCGCTTGATCTCCCTAAGGACAGGCGTCTTCTTCTTTGGCTGTGCGGATCCCCGACCCTCAGGCTCTCAGCTCTTCCATTCTGCTTCCAATTTTCCACCACCCCGTCCTTCACCTTAGTTCCAACTCCCAACCCACTCTGTGCCGCGCTCAGTCCAACAAAAGGAGATTATTCAAGGCTGTTGTCTTGCCCCCTCCAAGCCTCTCTGAGCTGCTTTCCCTCTTCAACCAAAAAATCCCCTGCCTGTCTCCCACCCTCGTCACCTTCCTCATCAACTGCTCCTCCAGTCTCTTTTTTTCTTTCTTCCTTCATTTCGCTTCGTCCAACTCTAGACACACGCTCATTAGCCGTCCTTTACCTCTCTCCATCCTACTTGCGCTTTATCGCGTTTCTCTTTTCGCCTTTCCCACTTTATTCTTAGACACCTTTTCCCCCTGGCCTCCGCACAGTTTAATCCAGGCAGCCTTTCGCGGCCGCGACCCTTCGATTTCCAACGCTTCTTATCTGATCAAGCCCGCGTCTTCAAAATGAGCTCCGAAGAGAAAGTGAGAACCTCCGGCGAGGTTTCTCGCCTGGAACCCGCTCTGCCTACCGTCAACCCTGCCGCCGAGAAGTCGGAGCCCCCCAAGCCGACCTTCCACCCAGCGGTTTATGTTGCGTGAGTCGACCCCGAGTCAAAAGCCGCTGGAGACGAATTATACTAAAACAGTGACGATATCAGTACCTGGATCACGCTGAGTTCCAGTGTCATCTTGTTCAACAAGTACATCCTTGATTACGCCCAGTTCCGTGAGTGCAGCCTACTCTGAACCTGTAAATCGTCTACAGAGGGAAACCATGACTGACTTGTCGTTGCTTTAGGATTCCCTATCATCCTTACGACATGGCACTTGGCATTCGCGACCTTCATGACCCAGCTTCTCGCTCGCACTACAAACCTCCTTGATGGCCGGAAGTCGGTCAAGATGACTGGCCGCGTATACCTCCGCGCTATCGTTCCCATCGGTCTCTTCTTCAGCTTGAGTTTGATATGTGGTAATGTAACATATCTGTATCTCAGTGTCGCATTCATCCAAATGCTGAAGGTGCGAATGGACATCGACCCTGGATTCTATATGCATACTAATTGCTACTGTAGGCGACCACTCCTGTGGCTGTTTTGCTTGCTACTTGGGGCATGGGCATGGCTCCCGTCAACCTCAAGGTCCTCACGAACGTGGGCATCATTGTCCTTGGTGTCATTATTGCCTCGTTCGGTGAGATCAAGTTCGTTTTCATCGGCTTCGTTTTCCAGATTGCCGGTATCATCTTCGAGGCTACCCGTTTGGTCATGGTACAGCGTCTGCTCAGCTCCGCCGAGTACAAGATGGACCCTCTTGTCTCCCTTTACTACTTCGCCCCTGTCTGCGCTGTGATGAACGGTGTTACTGCTCTATTCCTGGAGGTTCCCACCCTGACTATGGACCACATCTACAATGTCGGAATCTGGACTCTCTTGGCCAATGCTGTCGTCGCATTCCTGCTGAACGTTTCCGTTGTCTTCCTGGTAAGGAATCCTCGAATCATGAGAGATCTTCTGTTTACTGACATTCCCATTCTAGATCGGAAAGACATCCTCGTTGGTCATGACCCTCTGCGGTGTTCTCAAGGATATTCTCCTGGTCGCCGCCTCCATGATGATCTGGAACACCCCCGTCACTGCTCTTCAGTTCTTCGGATACTCGGTTGCTCTCGTCGGTCTGGTTTACTACAAGCTTGGTGGAGACAAGATTAAGGAATACACCAGCCAGGCTAACCGTTCGTGGGCTGAATACGGTGCCACTCACCCTGCTCAGCGCAAGTTTGTGATCATCGGTGCCGCTCTTCTCAGCTTCTTCTTGCTTATTGGATCCATGGCACCCAGCTACGCGCCTGAGTCTGTGGCCAACGTCAAGGGCATGCTTGGCGGAGCCACAGCCGGCAATGCTTAAGCCCATCCTGTATAGGATGATTCCATAGGTGTTGCCGAATTCGGGTTCCCATGTTATAATTTGGAAACGTCAAGACAGCACGAATTGGTATGGATGCTTCGGGGAGGCTAAGATGTTGAACGACAAAATTTTCCTTTACTTATTTGCAAACCCTTTTTTCTTCGCTTCCGCGGCCTCCATAGAGTTTCAGGGCCATTTTTTACTCTTGCGAAACTTAATGCCCCTCGGCTGAGGCGGTTTCTTCAGGAGAAGCGCAACCGGAGCGCGTCTAGGTGCGGCCTCATGCAGGGAATGCAGCCTGTGCCTTAGCGAACGGCCATCGCCGCCTTATGTGTTTGATATGACTGAGCACAAGGCTCCAGACCGAAATTTTTTTTCTTTTTCTTTTTTTTTCACCTTGTACCTCATTTTTTTCACTAAACTTGGTTATGCGGTTCAATCCGAGGGGTTACTATCATTGTATTGTCTGATTTGGCTTGATGAACATTTGTCATGTTAGCTAGCACGAGGTTCTGGTGTCGGATATTGCTTTTTATTATCTGGCAGTCCTCCATAGTATTTATTCTTATTAGTCACTAGTTTATGTACCAGCAAAATAGAATTGTTGAATGTTTTAAGTTCACCTCGTCTCCCAGCCCTGAGTCTTGTCACTCTTGCCCCTTCCAGTCTCCCGCGATTGCCTCAGGCATCTTCCCGGCTGACTTGCAGGAATGGAGGCTGTTGGCTAATCCGGCTAATGAGAGCTCCAGAAACTTTCAAGCGTGTGTTTGGACCGGCTAATTGAACACAATGGTGGCGCTCCAAGGGGCTCCAGAGTGGGACGACGCGCGGACCGAGCTTTTACACTTAAACCAATTAAACTTCTCGATCAGATGCAGCTCTGATGAGCCAGGCCAATCATTAAAGAGCCCTTGCACGACCTGAGGCTATGGGGCTGGCCTATGGTATGGTACAGTATGGTATGCGGATGTCAGGCGTTGTAGTGGAAACGGCAAAATTGCGAGGGCTGGTGTCGATAAGACTCGGTAACGAGACGGCGAAAACCGCACCCCGCAAGTCAGCCTGCTGCAGCTCATCCGTGAAATCACTAAATCGCATGGAGCTCTGAGCGACGTCCGTCACGCTCAACTGCCGTATCCGTCATCTTCCTGGCCCTCACTTCTCACGCATCTCCTCTTTCCTCCTCTTTTTCTCTTTTTCCCTTTTCCTCTCTTCTACTCTTCCACCCTTCCTCTCTTCCTCTCTTCCTCCCCCTGTCTTCTCCCTCAGTACTCTTCTTCTTCGCCTTTATCCTCCTCTTTTATCTTCATCCTACCTGCCTTACCTTGTCCAATCCCATATTACCTCGTCCTTTCTATTACCGCCCTTTCAGTCGACCGGCTGCTCTCACGCTTACCCAGCCGTGATTCCACAACATATAGGTGCTTCTAACTTTGTTGTTTAGCTCACTTGACTACACAGATCGGATCCCTCGCGTGCTTGTCGCATCTTCAATAGCTGACCGCGTTCGATTTCTCCCTTCAATTCGCCTTCACTATCACTATGTGCCCAATGCTTCTCAGCTCCCTTCGAGACGGTCCAACAATGATCCTATCTCCTCCTCAGGACCATGCCTTCCTTCAATTCCCCCACCAGCCGATGCTGGAGGCTTCTGGAGTCAGTTCTCGACCTTCGCTCACAAATGCCTTCTCGTCTGGGGTGAACTCGTTCGGAGCTTCGGTCTCCTTAGGCCCCACAATTAGTAGCAAGCCCTCTCGCAAGAGATCGCGTGATGATGTCGCTGCTGAAGATACTCCCAATGACCGCTCGGTCCCCCTTCCTGCACCTCAGGAAAAGCCTATTTACGGCGAAGGCATGACTCTTCTCAATCCTCGCACTGGGATGGCGATCTCCGCAGAGAGCCAAACAGGGACTCGGTACGAGGAGCCCATTAAAAACGCCATGGCTGCTACATCACCTGTCGCGTCGCAAACGCACGCGCACTCTCAAGCGAGCCGAAAGTCACAGCGCTTGGATCCCTCAGCGCCCAGCCTTAGCGACGTTGCTTCCTCGAAGATTCAACGACAACTTCAAGAAGATAACAGCGACGAAGACCGCCGTATTCTCAATGCCTCGTCATATCGCTCGAACCCTTTCTCCCCCGAAGAACCCTTGGTTGATGACGCCACCCGCCTCCTTGGAATTAGCTGGCAGCGCGTTCACGCCAACGACGGGGACGTGGCTGCCGCTGTGCGCGGATGGAAGAAGTACATTGACCGACAATTCTCTCAGCACCTCGCTGATGCCGAGATCATTATGAAGAATCGTGCTCTTAATGCCTACCTCGTCTCCGCCCGACCAATGATTCCTTTTGCGGGACCTGCACAAATGCCCGCGTTCTATCTTTTCAATGACGACCTCACTCAAGGCCAACTCGTGGCTTCATCTTGGGAGTCCTGTCTCCGGAACCTCCAATCCTCGCCGGTCGTGTTTGAGGGCACCGATATTCTCAACCCCTCTGGCAAACGGCGCAGCTCAGTTACTCCGCAGAGCCAGAATGTCCTGGCAACAAACTCAGCCGAAACAGGGCTTCCACTTCTGCGGACTCTCACTGCTCAGCCACCCAGTGCTGGTGTCGGACTGAATGATAGCGTGGAACTAGGGACAGGAATGGACATTGACCTCTAAACACCTTCCGGTTTCATTGAAGAGTCTGGTCTGTTTAATCGTTTGCCTTTCAACCAAAACGACTTGATTTATCGCGCCGAAAGAAAACAAAACGCAATGCCTCGGAATCTTCAAACATTACGTGAACCGCCAACTTGTCAAACGATTTTGACCTCACTTCTGCCACGTATTGCTTCTACTGATCGCAACCTCACCAGCCCTTTCACTCATCTCGTAACCATTTTCAAAAGATATCGACAAAATGTTTGTGGATTTCTTTTCTTTCTATTCTCTTTCCTGGTTTCTATTTTTTTTTTTTTCCTGCTGTCTTTTCTTACATTGCTGGTTCTTCTGTTTTCGTTCTTGTGATTTTCTTCCGGGTTTTGTTCTGGCGTAGGGAGGAGGTTGGGAGGCGGGCTTGCATATGATTTTCTTTTCGTTTTTCTTTACGATTCTGTTTTACCCTCACATTGCTTTATGATCCTGCTGGTCTCTAATACTTAGTATCTCTAAGGGCTAGTATAAGAGTCCTTGCCTACTATTTTCCCAGTCATGCTGCCACGAGTACCATGACAAACGCAGCCATGCATACATAAAAGGAAGAAATTACGAATGAAAGAAAATATTTGAGCTGTGATAATGAGAAATCTTGACCGCGTAGTTTAGATCCACCGACAAGCTCTCATCTAGAAGATCGCTTGGACTTTAGTAGGTTGTCTAACATGACTGGAATAATATCAATCCAACCGACACATACACCGACACATACAGTCAGCCCTGCAAAATTCTTCTATCCACCTACAAATTTATTGTTGCTCGAATATAGATACCTACATAAACTAACTAATGCATCTAGTTGGTACTGATAAATTGCAATCTTTGTCCCAGTCCTAGTTCTCTTCCCTCCGCCCTCTCTAACTACCAAATCTCTTCATCATTTACGCGCATTCCTAGAAACTCAGCCAACAACACAAAAACAAAACTCCCCCCACTTACTAGACAATCCAACCCACCTGGTTTTACCCCCCACCCCCCCTTTTTCCCTCTCATATCTACCTCATCGTAGATAAACTCACTGCCTCCGCCTGATCTCTACCGCCGCCTCAGATGGCACCTAAGTGGGGGACGGGTACGGAACACCTTCATTCTCCCCAGTTTTCACTTGTGTTGCTGAGGACTGGGTGCTTGTTTTTCTCCGTAGACGATGAGCTATGGTCATGGTTATTTGCACCACTGGTGCCCTTAACCATGAAGAGGGAGTCGATTTCTTCGAGGCTTAGGTTCGCGGTTTCGGGGTAGTAGAGGTAGAGAAGCTATATCACCCAGAGTTATTTTTTTTTATCAGTTTGGTTTTGTTTTGAGTCAGAGAGATCGGGGTAGGAGAAGGGATGAGACTGAGATAAGATGTCTTGTGGTGGCTGGGGTATGCATGGGTGCAACCCAACCCCGACACACGTAGGGAGGCGGATGGGGGAAGACAAAACGTACCGGGAGAAAAACCAGATTAAAGCACATGAAGATAAGGTATCCCTTCCATTGGAGATCGGTGATCAGGGTTGGACCGATCATGGCGACGAAGAAATTCCACAACCAGTTTGCCGAAATTCCGATGGCGTTTCTTTACAAAGAAAAAAAAGTAGTCCGCTGAGTTAGCTCGTTCTTCTGGAGTCCGAAGTAGTGATAGGGTGGTTTGATGGTCATGTTGCACCCTTGCAAGGGGCTGGGGTCGAGGTTGAGGAATGTGGGATGGGGTTGGGGTTGGGGTTGGATCGGAGATGACCTAGAGTAGATAGCTGCAGTGACTTACCCTTTTGTCCGGGCGTGCATGGGAAGCAGCTCTGGACCGTATACCCATGGCACGCAGTTTGTGGATGCCCCGTAGATGAGCATGAATAAGAACATGAATGCGACTGAAGCGCAGCCGGCGGTTTTCTCTTGGGAAGTGCCTTGATAGAGGGATTTAGTTAGGGTTGTTGAGTCATGTTCAGGTTGGGGACTAACCTTTGAAGGAGAGAAGAATGGAGATCATCATCATGCAAATGAAGAGACCGAAAGATCCCCACATCATCGGTTTCTTCCGGCCAAGACGATCAGAGTAAAAAGTAGGATAGAAGGAGCCTGTTTGTGGGAGAATCTCTCCGCTTAGCGAGGAGAGCCGGGGATACATAGCTAGATGAGGTAAGATGGGCAGGACCTACCAATGACAAACATGAGCTGGATCACTCCTCCTAGCAGCAGGCTGGTCTTCCGTTCCAGGCCCACATTAATCTCCAATACTGATGGTTTGTTAGTGAGGGTTCTGGGGGCTCAGGACCTGGGGTTGACGTACCGGTTGTGACATAAGACTGCAGGTGTATTAGTCGAACACGAACCCACATCAAGATTGTGAATAGGATGATCACTCACAACAATGATGTTGACGCCTCCCATCTGGTTTATGAATTGTAGCCCGTAGGCCAGAAGGACTCGTCGGCCAGTTTGAATCTCATCCTTCTTCAGCAGGTGGGACCACTTGTACTTGCCGCGGAGGTTGTCGAGCTCTATGGCTCTGAAGATTCCCTCTGCATCAGTGACGACCTTGGGATCATTTTCTGGCCTATCATAGAAGTCACAGAGGACTCGCACGGCCTCGTCGCTCAGGCCTTTACGGCACAGCCATCGAGGGCTTTCTGGTAATCTTATGCCCCCTGTTAGCTTTGATCCAAGTCTCGATCGGAATGCAACTTACCCAGCAACAAGAATGACCACAATGATAATAAAAACCAACTGGAAAGCGATTGGAAGCCTCCAAGCAATTGATCCAGGGGCAAAGCTCATTCCGTAATCGAACCAGTAGGCACTCGAGATGCCCACACCAACAGCAAGAGGTTGGCTGCAGACATACATTCCTCGATTCCGCGCTTCACAAAGCTCCGACTGGTACACGGGCACAATCGAGCTCATGATCCCGGTCCCAATTCCGCCGATGCATCGAGACACAAGCATTTGAGCTCGAGAATAAGCACATGCTTGTGGGATAGCCCCGATCTGCTCTATGGTCAGAAAATTTCTTCCACTTTATCCAGACAAGACATAGAAAGGTAGACTCACCATTAGAAATCCCATTGCAATCCACATAGACCTTCGAAATCCAAGGTGGTCACTTGTCAAAAAGGCTAAAGCGGTGCCCATCAAGCAACCGACGTTGTATATGCCGACTATCACGCCCACAACTGCGGAGCTGGGATGGCCGACGACACGGAGAAAGTCTTCATTCCCAATGATGCCTGCAATAGCCCCTTGGTTGTAACCTAAAAGACGGTGGAATAGCATGTTAGCCTGCCACACCTTAGCTGCTGCCTTTGGGTTCCTACCGAATAGAACGAAAGCAATGAGACAAGTGAACAGAATGGCCATCCGAAGGCCTAGCCCCCTGCCGTACATCTCAAGCTTCACCATATTTCTGGTGAAGGATAACAGGCGGACAGTATTGAGCAGTTAACACTCGAAAAACTCCTAGCCGGCCGTGGAGTAGAAGAAAAAGAAGAAGAAAAAGTGTATGTGCAAAGCTCCCGGATTGCCAATTTAACATGCAAACATAGGGCTTATAGACCGAAGATCGAGCCCGAGGATCTGCAGCATATACTGCACTTATCCAGGGAACTTGGTTTCCATATTAGCGCCTGCTAGCGGCAGAGAAGCAATATACCTTGCTCTTGCTAACTTTGGCTGTCCTTCATACCAGCCTTCGCGGGTAACCCGGGAAGGAATACCACCTTGGCCCAAAGATACGGAAAGGAGGCAGAGTCAGCCGATGATGCCAGGGTTTTTCCAGTCTCGCAGCCCTGTTTCTGCATTCTGTACAGTGGGACAACGTTCCTTTACATTCCTCATGAGATACAAGGTAAAGTAAGCTGAAGGCCGTTTCAGCACGAGAGCTCGGATCATGACCGAGGGTCTCATGGGAAAGGGGCTGAAGAGTCGGCTTTTGATGATGGTGCAAGTCCTAACGACTCAAGCCCATGGACGCAGCTCATAAACGGGGACTCCTCCCATAAGGTGTCTAATGGGGTAGACTGACCACGGTGTAGGTCTCCCGAGGCTGAGATAGGAAATCGTAGAGTCGCCCCTTGCCTTTGAAGTTCCATAAGGCCCGGCATCACCACATCCGCGTGAATACTCGCCTGACATAAGGACGTAGGCGAAAGGGACATTGCATTACACAAGCCGAGGCCAGCCCCTTGGTGGGAGTGGCAGCCGCGGTCCGAGAGCTGTTGATCAAGTACGAAGCTAGGTTTAGGGAGAGGTTGTGATAGCAATGGCTTGGGGTTGCCGTCTGTCAAGGGATATAAAGTTTAGGCTGCAGCTATGTAATGAAAATGATCAGCTTCATGATCTATTCTTGAACGTGGCGTGGGTTATCACGGGCTTATTTAAGTCAAATTCCGAATCTAGTCACTGTCGTAATCACTGCCTTCATCATAATAATCGCCATATTGGCCGGAGAACGCAGCATCGACGCCATCATCCTCATCCCCCTCGTCCTCATCATAGTCGTCAGCATCATCATCGGGGTCAGCAGCCTGTGGGTCCACCGGTGCTGATCCCAAGACCTTTTCTGTGGGATCCGTGGGAAGTTTATCCTCGGCCTTTGCAGCTGGAACTCTGCGTTGCGTAGGATCGTCCATAGGATCAGGTTTCGGAGCTGCGGCCGGAGGGGAATCTTTAAGGGCTTTGGTGGGTGTGGAAGGACCTCCGAGAAACCTGGGCCGCTTTGTGCCCGCCTCGGGGTCGACACTGGCGCTGCGTCTGGAAGCGACACTCTGGCTACGACTCCGGCTGCGACCCTGGCTGCCATTTTCATTCTCCTTAGCAGCCTCCTCGGCTTCCTCATCACCAAACAGTGTCTCAAGAAGACGATAGTTGATCTTCTTACTGAAACCCCTTCGTTCCAGCATCCGACGCGTAGCCTCTGCAGGCGTTGAGGCTCGTGTACTTCTTCCGTCTCCATCCTCTCCCTCGCCTTCGAGATATCGTACATCTCCCAGTCTACCTTTGCGACGCTTCCGCGGCTTACGGTCGCCGGGTTGAGTATCAGCTTCCGCCAAAGCCCTCTTCAATGCTTTGGCCTGCTGTGTACGTAGGTATTCTTTATTCTCATGGACCCAGATTCGCTCCTTGATTTCGACCTCAGTAGGGGATAACAAGCAGTTGGAAACCTCAGGGTCCAATTCAAACTCCGCCGCGTCGATTTCGGGACTATCTGAGATGACTCTTTTTGGCGGGGCTGTCCCGCCTTCGATGCTTTCGATCATATTAGACCCGTTGGCCAGATATTCTGACATTTCGTTTTCTAGTGCCTCTTCAGATGCGACTTGTTCGGGGGATGGTGAGGGCAGCTTTGGTCGGCAATTCCCTTTGGTACGACCTTTTGCCAAAGGTGCCGTAGAATCCTCTAATTCGGGGAACGTCACTGACGGCAGCTGGCTGTCTTTATCTGCTTGTATCAATGCCGGGTCGATTGGCAGGCTTGGGATTGCAAACCCGTCGGCATCAACACGTCTTGGTTGGATAGTTTCCGGTTCTTCGAAGTCTTCCTCAATCTCAGCGGCAGTTTCTGCCGCCTTCGTCTTAACACTCCGGGCTGGCTTCCTTCCATCCCTTGCTCTAGTGAAGGAGGGCGGATCGTGAGTACTCTCCAATTGCACAGAGCGAAATTGATCAACAGTCAGTTCTCCGCTCTCTGTAGAGCTGAACTCATTCAAACGCTGACTAATGGTGATTTCTGTCACTTTCACAACATAAACTACCTCGCGCACGGTGCGGCGAAAGTTATTCATCCGGGCTGCGAGGATCAATGCAGCCCCACAGACACCTGCAGGACGTCGGCCTGTGGTCATCCAATCCCGGTTCATGCGCTGCACGATGCGCACAGCTTCGCTGGCCACCTGCATGGTAGAAGGCCCAAATTCAAGCTGTTTGGCAAATCTGTAGATTAAACTCTCCGGGTCGATAGGGTTCATTAAGAAAACGTTACCGCCTAGGCGGAGTTCATCCAGGAGCGCTTTATATGTACGTCCTAACTTGAAGACGTTGATCTGATAAACCGTTAGAGATATTCCTGTTTGCATTTTATCTGGGGGGCAGGGGGAGACTCACCATGAGGACGTCTGCGAAATCAATCAACATCACTGTATTGCCATCTTGGCGCCGGCAAGCAATGTAAAGACATACAGCAGCCACTGTCTTAGTCCGACGACCTTGGATGAAATTAAGGCCCACTGCAAGTTTAAAGACCTGGCCAGCAGCCTTCGAGGCACTTTCTGGGATAGTCAAAGCCCGCGCCAACTGGTTTATATAGCGGCTTCCTAATGGTCGTTAGTTTAAGCAACTTAAAATTAGCAAGATACTGTTAATTACGTACCATTTTGCTCTGTGATCTCCCTACTCTCCATGGTACCCCCACGCTGGAATCCGGGGCCATAGCTGCGTACGTGGGTTTGATCTTCGCCGACGAAGGAACCTTGAACGATAGCAGCACCGGAGGAGGATTCACCAAAAGTGACTTCAGAGACAATGTTGGATTCGCTGACAACCGTACCACACCCGGAACAGACCTTCTGGCCATCATCCTCTATGATATGTGGGGCAGGACAGCTTGGATTAGGGCACGTTGTAGTCTTAGGGTGGGTGGTTGGTCTTGCCGGTTGAGGGCGTGCAACTGGCTGAGTGCGTTTGATGGCCGTTGCACCGGGGGATTTCAGACTGGCCAGGCGGCCAACAGGAGGCTTGGGGCCAGTTCTCTGAGGTACGGGTGGCGGACGCATCCTGGGTCTCGCAGACATGATGATATTAGGATATATTGGGTGCGGCTAATATACTATAGAAACCTCGTGCTTTTAGATGCAAAACTCCCGCATTGGCGAATATACATTCACAAAAGTAATAGCTTCGCTATGTCGACATTTTGTGTCGATAATTGTTTGAATGTAACAGGAATCAGATCCACAGCTTGATGGATCTATGGATCTATAGATCTCGAGCAGGGATGCGGGTGTGTGTTAACTGATTAGATAAGTGGGAAATATTTTCTTCCCCCCGCAGAAGGATGTCGGGGGCCGAGAAACACGACGATACTGGGGCGATGACTGGATGACAGGGTGAATAGAGAGAAGCCGTATCCTAGAGTAGCCGGCGAATGAGATGTCTTTTCGATAGCGATGCGATGCGATGGGAGGCGATGAATGAGGATGGAGGTGAAGAGAAGAGAGGAGAGAGGAGAGAGGCGAGAGAAGCTCGAGTGCGGCGCGGGTTGAGATTCGACGCGGTCGGAGGAAAATTCCATCGGTGGTTGAGTGGGCAGGTCATGTGGAAGCTGGGAGTCCAGGGTATCGCCCGTTCGATCCTCGCTGACTGCTTCGGTCGCCGATTTTCATTTCTCGTTTCTTTCTGATAAATCGCCAGTCGCCACCCTTGGGGTCCAGCCAATCAGAAACAGTCCTGATTACTAGCTACTAGATCTGCACAGTGTAGTTAGTGGTGGTGTGCCTCTCAAGTGGTCCGCTGGCTCTGCGCGAATTGTGCGCATTTTAGCCTCATCCACAACCGTCATTTCTGGATCATCCGCACAAAACCCGCATTCCAGTCCATTCACGCAGTATCCATTGAGTAATATTAAATCTATGAATATTTAAGAGATGCTTCCATCCCGGTTTCAGATCGCTTTTCTCCATGCCTCTCTCCTATCCCTTGCTGTCTGCTTTCTAGACCACCTGCTGGACTGGCAGTACTCGAAAGGGAAGGAAAGAGATCCCTAGTAATAACACCTCGTCGTCCTTCCTCTCTTCTTCCATTTTTGCCTCTTCAATCTTTTTGGCCGGAACATATCTGCAGCGCGACTCGCCTCCCATCATGGCACAAACCACTGAAAGCTTCCGCAGTACTTACTTCGTCAGTAACGTGCACTGCTCCTCCTGCGTCGCCTATATCAACCAGGTCCTGTCGGGGACCACTGGGGTGGCAGATATCGATGTCTCAGTTTTCACCCACGAGGTGCATGTTGTTCACACTCGAGAAACAAGCCCGCTCTCCATAGCTAGGATCTTGACCCATGCCGCATTTGAAGTACACCATGTCACGACCAGAAACCCAACAGGCATCGTTATATCCGATCTTGACACAGACACAGGATTCTTCCATGACTCGGCACTTCTCCCCAGCAGCCCCTCGTTCACAGATCGGAGGGACAGGCAGAAACATCTCGCCAATTGCGATGCCTGCAAGAAAGAAGATCTGGAGCGGTCCCTTGCACCAGTGGATGAGAAATCTCAACGTCTTCTCCTAGCGCCTCAAGACCCAGCATCTGGGGGTGAATCAGTGCTGGCACTGGAGCTTCCGGCAGAGCAGATAGGGAGGTTCCATGCACGCATAAGCATCGGGGGAATGAGCTGTGCCTCATGCTCCAATTCCATCACAAATGAGATTCGCCACCTTGGATTTGTCGACGATATCACCGTCACCCTAATTTCGAACAGTGCAACGGTGACTTATCAGGGCCCGCGGTCGAACATTGAAGTGATAATTGAACATATTGAAGACATCGGGTTTGAGGCTTCGCTGGACGAAGTCAATCCTGTTGATATTGAGACGTCTCGGAGCCAGACCCTAAGCTATATCGCCGAACTTACCATTGGTGGTATGACCTGTGGCTCCTGCGCTGGGGCTATCACCAGAGGCCTGAACGAGCTGCCTTTCGTGACTGATGCTGTGGTCAACCTCATGTCTCATAGTGCCCAGGTCGAGTTGGATAATCAAGACCATGTGCCTTTGGTTGTCGAAAAAATCGAGGACTTGGGATATGACGCCTCGCTTGTCAGCATACTCCCAAAGACAGCAGAATGTGACTTGGTGAATGAGAAAAGGACGGTATCTTTCCGCGTGGAGGGCATGTTCTGCCATCACTGCCCAGAGAAGGTCTTCAATTCCATGAAGGAGATACCCAACCTCGAATCTGACGATATGCTTTCTGTTAAATACCCGATCTTGAAGATAACCTACACCCCTCACTCTCCCTCACTCACAGTGAGGACTATACGCGAGAAGATCGAGAGCGCCCACGATGCATTTAAAGTTACAGTCTATCGCCCTCCAAGCGTTGAGGATCGATCCCGAGAAATGCAGCGTCATGAAAGACGCCGCTTGTTGTCCCGTTTTTTATTTGTTCTGATGGTGGCTATTCCTGAATTTTTAATCGGAATTGTCTTCATGAGCCTTGTTCCAGCCGAAAATCAAATTCGACGGTACCTGGAACAGTCAATGTGGTCGGGCAGCGTATCTCGCATGGAATGGGCTCTCTTCATCATGACCACCCCAGTCATGTTCTACGGAACGGACATCTTTCACGTACGTGCGGCAAAGGAGATAATCACTCTGTGGCGCCCTGGAAGTCGCGTACCCTTCTTGCGAAGGTTCTATCGTTTCGGTAGCATGAATCTTCTCATCTCCGCGGGGACATTGGTAGCCTATGTTTCTTCATTGGCTATCCTCATCATGGATGCCGTGACTGAGGCACACTCTGACATGCATAGCTCGAGCTACTTCGATACCGTCGTCTTTCTGACCTTGTTCATTCTTGCCGGTCGATACATGGAGGCGTATAGCAAGGGAAGGGCCGGTGATGCAGTCGCGTCCCTTGGAAAATTACGACCCTCTGAAGCTTTGCTCGTGGTGAATGGCTGCCCTGATCTGTCAAATCCAGATGAAGTCCAGAGAATCAATATCGACCTTCTTGAAGTCGGCGACCTGGTGCGAGTTCCGCACGGTGCTTCACCCCCCGCCGACGGTAAAATCACAGGGACAGGCTCGTACCAATTTGATGAGAGCTCGCTGACCGGAGAATCGAGACCAGTGAACAAATCCGCAGGAGATCAAGTGTATACTGGGTCAGTGAATGTCGGCCAACCGGTCGAATTCGAGATTACCGCTATTGGGGGGTCGTCGATGCTCGATCAGATCATTACCGTGGTGCGCGAGGGTCAGAGTAAACGCGCCCCGCTTGAGCGAGTTGCAGACATGCTCGTAGCCCATTTCGTACCTGGTATTACGCTCATTGCTGTCCTGACATTTGTGATTTGGGTCTCTCTCGGCGTATCTGGAGCGTTGCCCTCGGACTATCTTGATGTGAACCGTGGTGGGTGGCCCTTCTGGAGCCTTGAATTTGCCATTGCCGTCTTTGTCGTCGCCTGTCCCTGTGGCCTAGCCCTTGCTGCGCCGACTGCTCTCTTTGTCGGTGGAGGACTGGCTGCACGATATGGTATTCTAGTCAAAGGTGGAGGTGAAGCTTTCCAAGAGGCTAGTCGCCTGAACGCCATTGTTTTCGACAAGACTGGTACTCTAACGGAAGGAGGGAGTCTGCAAGTGTCTGATCATGAGACGTTAATCACCGACTCCAGTCAGTTACAGATTGCTTGGGCTGTTGCACGAAAACTCGAAGAAAGCAGTAGCCACCCAATTGCCCGTGCGATAGCTGATTTCTGTAAACCACAGCTTGCAGCGTTAATTGCCGGTTCTGAGATCGAAGAGAAATCGGGCCAGGGAATGCAGGGCAGATTCACCGTATCGATATCAGATTCGGATGATGGAACGAAGATAACCCGCCGGTTTGAAGCCGCCATTGGCAACCAGCGTCAATATCAGAGTCTTTCTGCTCCTGACCAAGACCACTACTACCTCTCCAACATCCTTTCCAAGTACCAGGCGACCGGCAGATCGACTGCCATCCTATCCCTACGAGAGATAACCGCTACCGATCTTGATGCGCCAGCTCAAGCAGAAACCTACTTCTTCCCTGCCATTGTCTTCGCTATATCTGACACCATTCGACCAGGTGCAGCAAAAGTAATCTCGAGACTACAGCAACGCAAGATCAACGTGTTCATGTGCACGGGCGATAACGAGACCACCGCCCACGCAGTTGCCGACATGATAGGCATCCCTCTAACCAACGTGCTTGCCAACACTCTACCAGCTGGAAAAGCCGACTTCATCCGACGAGTGCAAACTGGACAACACGTTCCACCACAATCAGACCCAACCAACTCCCATAATAACAAAGACGCCACATCCCGACCAATTGTTGCCTTCGTCGGTGATGGGGTAAACGACTCCCCAGCCCTCGCCGCAGCAGACGTCAGCATCGCCATGGCGTCAGGATCCGATGTAGCTATCAACTCAGCCAGCTTCATCCTCTTAAATTCGGAGCTTGACACGATCCTCCAGCTTGCCGTCCTCAGCCGTCGCGTTATCAATCGCATCAAAATGAACTTTGGATGGGCGATTATCTATAATCTCTGTCTTGTGCCTGTTGCAGCAGGAATCTTCTATCCCATTGTCAGTGGGCACAAGATGAAAATGGTTGGAGACGAAATGGTCAACGTCGATACCCACTGGCGGCTGAGCCCTGTTTGGGCGGCGCTCGCGATGGCTCTGAGTAGTATTTCAGTGGTATGTAGTAGTTTGGCTTTGGCGGTCGAGAGGAAAACTTTTGTGAGGGCTTGGGGTTGGTGTAAGGCTAGGTTGGGATTGGGCCTTGGGGAATGACTGTTGCATCTTACTCAGTTTTTTATGTGTTCATGCTTTATGATTTGCACATTTCCATGTATGGCGATGATACCTCTTTGTTTACTTACATAGATTTATATCTCTGATAATTAACCTTGGTATTCCCAAGAGTTAATGCACCTAAGCCATGGGAAATACTATCTGTTGAAGTCACTACAATCTTTAAGCGCATTTCATGGAGTAGATACTGGAGTCAGTAATAATCATAAACCAACTTGCCTCATGTGTAAAAATATATTCACATAACATAGTTACACTACGTCCTCCGCTCATACCTCCCCCCAGACCTCTGCAATCTTCTTACTCAAAATCTTCGCTATCTTCTTTCTACCTACCATCAAATGCGTCATATGATCCGACACCATCGTCTCCCTATCATTCGCATTAAGCGCTTCAAACGCTCGAACAAAAGCCTGGGGCGTTGGCCACTGACGTTGGATTTCTAGTGCTTTGTCTCCACTGACACCCTTGGTGCACATGAGCATCTTGAGGAATATGTCGCGGAGGGTGAGGGCTTCTGATTTAGATGCGATGGTGCAGAAGGTGGGGAATGTTACGCCGTATGTGATGTTGGGGTTTTGGGTGCGGAGGTCGGTGACGGATTGGAGGTAGAGGGCTGAGAGAGAAACGTGGCGGGTTGGGAGGAGGGAGAGGGTGTGGGATGGGGTTGTTGGGGTTTGAGATGAGGAGGATGGTGATGGGGCGCTGGTATTGTACATATTGCGGAGAAGAAATGTCATGCGTGCGAGGTAGCGGATGGTGTCGTCGAGGTTCTTTGTTCGCTTGACAAAGTAGCCGTTTACAACTTGTGTTTGGGCGATGGCTGAGGAGACCATCTCGTGGCATTTCGCTGCAGCGGCGGCGTTGGACTCATGGGTCACGGCGAACTCTTCGATGAGGTAGATAACGTTTTTGATACCAGAGCGATGGAGGCGAAATTTTTGTTCATGGAATCGGCCGTCTTTGATGGAGCCAATGAGGTCGTCTAAGCGTTTACGCTCAACGATCCAGTCGAGCATTACTTCGTCGCCTTCTTCGCCGTACTTTGAGAGGAATGTGGGATCGTGAAATTTGGCTACCCAGATGGTGTCGCCAACTTCGAGAGCGCGGACTTCGGGAGTAATTCCTTTTCTGATAAGTTCGTTGGAGATGTAGTCCCTGTCTTTGGATGTTCGAACTTCTCGGGTGTCTAGGATCAATTGAACTGTGAAACTGTCTGGCGGGATGGCAATCGGTGTGAGTGTCGAGCCATCTATAGCATCCCCATTTAAGATATTTCGGGCCGTTTGTTGATTACTACCACTGTTTCGAGACTGGAGCCCTAGGCCAACTGGGTTCTCGAGATCTCTCCGACTTGCAAGATTCTCTCGTTGGGTGGCACTAGGGTTATTCGCAATCATATCCTGACGAAGTCAATATATTGATTTCTGTATAAATTAGGCGAAACCTACCGATTGAACATCGAATGAAAGTGTATTCTGATTTGGCTTTTCAGCCGTCTTCTTTATTGCTTTAGCAACTCCCCACCCTTCTTCAGTAAGCGAATACTTTTTCAACGGATGGCCCTGAGTATAAACAAGTTCCTTCTGGAGTAAAGTTTTCATGGAGTTCCAAGCAGTAAAATACTTGGTTGGATCAGGAGGTACAGTGAAAGAGCTATCACAGTACGGCTGCGCTTTTTCAATCAACTGCGCCTTGTTCATGCTCTGATTCAAATCTTCATCCAGACTGCCCAGGGCAAGTATCAAAGCGTAAGGACCAGATCGTAAAGTGGGGGCATACGGCTTGGGCTTTCGGGTTTTCTTCGCTGCCTGGCATTCAGTGGCACCATCAGGAGATTTCCTTTTGCTTCTTGTCGCTGTTTCCAAAATTATTGTTAGAGTGTGTGGACCAAAGCGTTGACAACACTCACTGTGGCGTGGATCCTCGGGCATGGGAAGCCCGTTTTCGTTACAGTAATCCTTCAGCTTATCAGTGAGACGATCGCATAGCTTAGGCCCAACACCATTGAGTTGCTGAGCTTCCGAAGGGTGCTGGAGGACCAAGGGATAAGCCTTCATCGACTCATATGCCTTTTTGTATCTCGAAGGACGTTAGCTAATGTGTTTCGGATTAGGAAAAAGATGCGTGAGGTAAGCGCACACTGTAAACCCCTTCGTATTACGCTCCCGGGCATGGTCTAGCCATTCTTTGATCCATCCCAGGAGCAGGGGATTCGCACAATTCTCGGAGTCGGTCATGTTTCTGCCAAAGTCCGCAAATCGAGGTTCCGGCCATCAGAGGTTATCACAAGGCATTGTTCATGGCGGCATCGATCATAGCGGAACCTGGATACCAAAATCTCTGCCCTGGGCTGACGCTACTGCGCTGCCATTCTACAGCACAAAATGGCTTGAAGACGACTTGGATGTCTTCTGGAAGTCGCGATAGTCGCGATGGTCGCGTAATTCCCGATTGATGGTTCACGAAGTCACGTGCATCAATCAGTATTCTGCCTAAGGAATTAGGCACCAAGGCACCAACATTAGGCTTGGTTGTTTGAACCTCTTTCACATGTACAATTCGATGAACTCGTGTCTATCTAACTGGATGCTATGTACAATTTTGGGAATCAGAGGACCGATAAAAACAAGCAGCCACTCAATTTTAACGTCTTTGTCAAAATTACAGCCTCACTGGGTGAGCGAAAGCTGATAGTCTCTTACTGCTTCCTCAAACGAGCTGTCGCGCTTCATCCCCAAAGAAATTGCTTGAGCATTATCGAAACGCGTCGGCCAGGAGTCGAGGATTGGCCTTAGTGTAGGATCCTCTTTCTCTTTTAGAAGAGCTAACTTTTCTTTCCCCCCGGCCTTTACCAGCGCATCCATCATCTCTTGTATAGTGACACAAATCCCTGGCACATTTATCTGGCGAATGTGCCATGGCAAAGAATTGGCGGGTAGCGAAAGTGTAAGTATTAGGTTATGAACGAGAATCCTGGGTGAACAGAGCCACGACTTAAAGGTTCGGTCTTCGACGGGGATCACGCACTCCTCTCCGTTTAACGGCTCACGGATCATGCCGGAGAGGAAGGAAGAAGCGGCAGCAGTGGGACGCCCGGGGCGAACCGAGATTGTGGGAAATCGGAGAGTAAAGCCGGTGATGAAGCGACGCCGTGTGTATTCATTAACGAGGGTCTCGCAGATGATCTTCTCCGCGCCGTAGGATGATTGAGGGGTCGGGATGAGAGTGTCATCCACCACTTCAGGGAGTGGTAGACCGTATACGGCCTGGCTGGAAGAGTATATCACCCTGACACCGGGGCATGTTGCGCGAAGAGCTTCGAGCAGATTGCGCGTAGCATCGACATTGACAGTCATGCCCAGATCAAAGTCGGCTTCTGACCCAGAGGACATGATGCCATGGAGCGCATAGACAGCGTCCAATGATTTGTCCACCACTGTATCCGCGGCCTTGAGGAGGTCTGCCGTCACTGTGCGCGCATTTTGGGGATAATTGACTCCAGCCGGAATCGGTGGCTCATTGATGTCGGTCAGGACGAGAGTATATGAAGGGTCATTGAGAAGCTCTTTTGCGATCAATTGGCCGATGAAGCCGGCAGCGCCTGTGATGAGAATATGCATATTGAACCTATGGGGTCAGACACTGTCAAGGAACTCACTTACAGCTTCTTACCCAAGTCCATGGGAGACTTGGTTTTGATAAATAGTTCACCAACCGAGATCATTGATATAGTGGGGATCGGATTTGCCTCCACGTTCGCATCAAGTCCGATGTTCTCCACGACCGGACTTGTGCCGCATTTTCTCCAGAGTCGACTAGTATTGGAGAAGCAAAACCGATGCTCAAAGTGAGCTCTTCGGCGACTGTTTTTGGAGAGTGAGAGAACTCAGCTGTCTCTATGGCGGGTCACGACGAGCGAGAAGGAGCCTGTCCCATCTCGTCCTTACGATGTGGCAGTCTCATCGTTCTTAATGAATGCATATGGGTAGAAGCCCCGATGAGAACGAAAGGGTGAAGAGCACAATCCTGAATAATAATACGAAGCAGAGGATGAAGTTCAAGAGCCGCGAACCTTACCGGTCAGTAGCGGGGTTCTCAAAGTCTCCCCCAGTTTCTTGTCGCTCCCACATTCTCGGCCCGGTTTTCTCAAGCTCCTCCACTTGTTCCTCCTCCTGAAGTCCCGCTACGTACTGGTTTCTTATCCGCCAGCGAACACCTTGCTTGATCTTGTATTCGGATTATCAGCGAGTCGCGGGGGATTACCGATCCTCTTGTTCGTCGCCGATCTTGGTTGTCGTGCTCGCTGCATGATGCCGGAGAATCCCCGATCTCTCCAGTCTCCCCTATCATGAAGCGCTCCTCCTGCGACGCTGGCCTCGAAGCCCGGCCCCAGGACCATCGCCACTCAGTCGTCGCTGATGACCGGCCTACCCTGCCGAAAATATCCAAAGCCCGCGCCTGTGAGTGTCTTCTCCTATCGGTCAGGGCAGAGCCTACTGGCTCTGAAAGAGGCGTAGCTTGCCTGGATAGGTGCTAAATGCGCAAGCAATATAGGTGCGGAGTGTAAACGTCACAAAATACGCTGCGAATTCAGAGCAGGTGAATCGAGCTGCACGAAATGCCTTCGCAGCGGGATTAAGTGTGTTGTAAATGACTTCTCGCAAAAGTTTGTTGACGACGACGGAGTGTAAGTAGCCTTCTTTAGAGAGTTGGGTACAATATTTTGTTGATTGTGGCCCCGTTGCTAACACTCCGCGCCACAGATGGAAATCGCAGGCATCAGCGGCGATTCAACAGCTCCAAGCAGCTGTGTCGCATCTTCTTCGCCAAGGAGGACTCCCAGAGCTCTCAACATACACAGTTGGTAACAGCCCGAACGACCCGTCCCCGGCCGCATTTGCATACAATGTCGGAAATCGCCCTTTGATAAACGGTTCGCCGTCAGATGTGAAACCTGACGGACCAGGGCTTGTGGTGACACGCGAGCCCTCACAGGAAGCAGACCTGCAGGACCGAGAGTTGGTGCCAGCCCCAATGCGCAGTCTCTATGAAGTGACGAAGCTACGCGACTTGCGGAACAATCATATCGAACAACCCAAGTCGACGCTTCTCGAGGAAGATTTTATTTCTCGGGGCGTCGTATCTCTCCAGGAGGCCGAGGAACTCTTCGCGTACTTCAGCCGGACAATGAACCAGCTACTATGGGGTGGAATCATTCTAGTCCACCGCGATCTTACTTCAGTGCGACGATGTTCGACTTTACTAGCGGCTGCGGTTCTCACTGTAGCAGTGCTGCATATCCCCAATCGCACCGAGACGTTGAACAGATGTTATAGCGAGTATGTGTCACTAGTGTCGAACATGTCACTGACAAGAGCTCATACTTTGGATGACGTCCGAGCGCTCTGCGTTGGGGCGTTTTGGTTGTCCGAGTTGAGCTGGAAGCTTTCTGGCCATGCGGTACGTATAGCTACAGAGTTGGGTGTTCACCAAAGCTATCAGAAGATGATGCGCGGGCACAGTGATCAGTATGAGAGAGCGCAGCTGTGGTATTTGCTCTATGTCTGCGATCACCATTTTAGTATAGCTTACGGTCGGCCACCTGTCATTCACGAGGATCTGGCGATCAAGAACTACGAAACATTCCTCCAGTCGCCAATGGTTGTTCCTGGGGATATCCGACTTTTAGCCCAGGTGGCTTTATTCATGATTTTGACAGAGGCATATCGAATGTTCGGAAGTGATACCGAACAAGCTTTGACGGAAGAGGATTTTGGCCAATTGCGTGTCTACAATGTGGCAATAGATCAATGGCGGCTTCTATGGCAACCTCGATCTGGTATGTCGAAGCCTAGCTTGCTTTGCTACAGAGTACCCGACTGACCGTATTCTTCTACAGCTGACAGTCCTTATGTCCGAACCTATCCTTCGAAGGGAGTGGTCTTGCATTACCACTTTGCCAAGTTCCAGCTCAATTCCCTTTCCCTCCGCGCTCTATCCCCGACTAACACGCCCGTTTTCTCAATGGACCGCAAGGAGTCAGCGAACATTGCCATTTCATCCGCCATGGCGTGTTTGAACATGGTGCTGGAGGAACAGGATATTCGGGACGCAATCGTTGGAGTCCCTATATTCACCCACACCATGGTTACCTTTTCTGCTGTCTTCCTACTTAAGGTGGCCGTCAACTGGAACTCGGCGTACCTGAGTCTGGATAGTGGTCATGTGCGGAGCTTGGTAGAGCGGGTAATCAACCTGTTAAACTGTGTCTCTGCAGGCGAGAGACACTTGACAAGACACATCGCTCGTGGTTTGAGCAAGATGCTGGAGCGTTTCGACTCCTGGGACATATCTAATGGAGCGCCCGCAGGAGCGGTGGGCGACCTGCCAGAGAGCGGCGAGCCTGGCGGTGCGAACGCGATGGCGCAAGGATTCCCGCCTCCGGATCTGATTTACGACATGGTTGGGACGTACGGATTCGGGTTGGACGAGAATCTACTCGATCCTAGCATGGCCAATTTTGAATACCTGGCGCAGTGATATGAAGACCATTCGGGCCGCAGCATGGCCAGATCGGACGATATATAAATGTGCTAGAATGCTCTCAGTTATCATGCTAAATGCATAAATTCCTTGGGGATCTGACATCACGATTCTTCGATGCACTGGCCTTCCAGTTACCACGCACTTGATGCACTGTGCACAGCTCGCTGGCCAGCATTCCATCCCGTACTGTACTGTAACTGATAAATTGATTACTATTATTGGCTGTTGCTTCGAATGTGATACCAGCAGTCCGTACCAGATTTACCATACATCGTCGTCCTCTTGAACTTCTCCTCGGTCCTCTTTCCCTGAAAAGCACTCAGCAGTACTTTGCCATTTATTATTGCCCATGATAAGAACGCAAGAATCCCAGCCTGGCTGGTTCCAGAGCACCTGCATGATCCAGACTTGACCCAAAGAGTGCAAGGGCCGCAGAACCTGTTCTTGAAAGTGAGGTCCCTTAGAACTCTGCGACGGCGCGACGCAACCCCTCCCCCTTTCCAGGGCCATGAGTTGCCAGACAGGCCGTCGTCTTTGGCCTGCGACAGGCAGTGCGGATAAAGTCCCGAGCGAACCAGGTCGCCCTCGGCTGTGCATGTCCTGCATTTCCTGCATTTCCTGCATTTCCAAGCTCCCCCAGAGCTTTTCCACCTCCACCTCCAACCACCAGCCAGAGCGGCTCTCGTCCCAGACTCCAGCTCCCCTGCTGCTTGATCCAGTCTCTGGGTCAATGCTGACCTGACCATTCAACCTTCGCAGCTGAAGTAATCCGGTCCATGATGCTCAGTCTCACCCATTCCGTCTCTGCCCCCCTTCCCTCGCCCGGCTTGCGAGGTGAAAACTGGCTGGCTGGCTGGTCGTGCTCGTAGTCGTCGTACTAAGGATTCCCCTTCCCTGCCTGCTGCGATTCCCATTTAATCTCGCGCTCTTCCTCGTCTCTCGTCTCTCGTCTCTCGTCTCGCTTTTCCTTATTCTCTCCTCTATCTCTCCCATCTCCTACACCTCTTCTCATCCCTTCTCCCCTGGGATCATTGGCAATCTCCATTGATCCCATTCCACCTCATATCTTCTCATACCTCTTTACCAATTCTAAACCTCAACCAAAATGTCCACCCGTAAGAGAAAGCAAGAGCTCGAAGAGGAGGAGCAGCTCCAGGCTCTCCCTAGCGATGAGAGCGAGGAAGAAGAAGAGTAAGTTCACGTCTACATCTACTATTTCTCCACTCTCGTATACTTCTCTCTTTGCGCCCTTTGCGCCTTTCTGTCGCGCAAACCCCAGTGATCAGCATTCACTCCCTGCTTCCGATTCCCCAACCCTATAACCTACCTCCTCCCAACTCAACCTACATTATCCTCTCATTGCGTCATTATTTCTACCCGAATCGGGACGCTCCATCCCCTCTCCAATCCCATCCCCATCATCAAACCCCCACACACTAACAAGACCTGCGAAACTAGATACGAGAGCACCGACGTAGGCGAAAGCGGAGGCGAAGAAGGAAGCGAGGAGGAAGAAGACCTCTCCGAAGAGGAAGAACTAGAGGGGGAAGAACTTGTTGAACCAGGTGAGCAGAGCCAAACCCTCCTTCCTCTCCACCCACCCACCCAATCCAACCCAATCCATCCGGATCAAATGCTAATCTCCTTCTCCCTAATAGGCCCTCCCGCCGCCAAAAAGCGAAAGACAGCTCCCGCGCCGAAAGCCGAGGCCAAGGGCGCAGATGAGATAGAAGCCAAGGCGAACGGCAAAGCTGCCGAAAACGGTCTTAACGACGAAGAGGAAGAGGAAGAGGAAGAGGAAGAGGAAGGTGAAGACGAAGACGCTGAAGCCGAAGCCGAAGGTGAAGATGACGAGGAGGAGGCTGATGAGACAGCGAAGACCAGTGCCCCGGCTGCGAAAGTCAAGGCTGATGTTCTCGCGGAGGGGGCCAATGGTGCGACTGCAACTGCAGAGGCAGAGGCGGAGGCTTGAATTCGATAATATCAAAAGTCTCGTCCTGGCGGCTTGCTTCGTTTTCGAGGGGTTTTATCTATCTATCTATCTATCTATCCACGGATTTTAAGAAGGGGGTTTATTTACGTTGCAACATATCTACGTTCATGGAACAGGTTTAGCTAGGTGGTTACTTAGGACTATCGTCTGAGGAATGATATGAAACCCCATTCACACGCTTTACTATCCATCAAAATACGACCGGATATACTTAGTTGTAAAAGCAAGTCTCTTCAAAACCAGAGCAATAAAAGAGATCTATTGTAAGCGGTATTCAAACCAAGACATTGTTGGAAGGCTCGGTGTTCTATAAATTCTACATTCACATAATACTGTTCAATACACAGATTTAATTATGAGGAAAAGGGCGACAGTTACAGAATGGACAACAAACAGAGGAAAGGAAGCATCACAGTCGTACAATGAACTGAGCCTCCGCTGTGAATACAACTAGGTATAATAATATTATAAGATAGGTGGTAGGTCCATACAAGTTTTACTACAATTCTTTGACTTTTGGGGCCTGCTTCCTCGTATAACCTCCAACAGCACGAGATAGTTCAGCCTAGCCATCACTGCCGCTGCTGCGGAACGTCGCACACAGTTGACAGTACTGATGAGTGAGGTCGAGAACTGTCTGGGGCAGATTTGTAGCCTGGACGATGCTACGGACCTTGACGGCGCCCTCGTCCTCAATCAGTTTGCGGATCATGAATAATAGTTCCGGGGAAAACTAGATGCTGTCAACAACTTTCCTAAACGCTGGTTGCGGCAAAGGAGACAAACCTCGGAATACCATCGGTACTGCCATGCGATAAGACGGATCAAAGCACTAAGCATTCCCCGTGTGTCATTGCGTTGCTCGTGAAGCTTGAGAATGCCACGCATTGCTTTCGGCGAAAACCGAATTGATAGGCAGGCTTGATAGGCTTCAATGGCCTCGTCAAAGTGGTGTAGCCGCTCTGCCAGCTCGCCGAGAATCTCCCATTCGGTGGCAGATTTCTTGTATTCCATCGCTTGTTGGCGAAATTGGGCTATCTCCGTGCGCCAAATGGTGTATATGCGGAGATCCTCATATAGAACCATGAAAAGATTGTCCAGCCATCTTTCACACAGGCGTTTATTCCTGAACTGTGTGTATGATGAGTGTGAAGGGTCGGGCTGATGGGGGTCAGTGTTAAGCCCTATATCTCCGAGAAAGGCTTGATACTCACATCTTCTTTACCGGACTTGACAACCTCTGACGCCACTGTTTGCTCAGGCCTCTCAATCGAATGCTCGGCTTGTGGGCGGTCATCACCATTGACGGCTACTTCCGTAACAGTGTCTACCGGACCATCGACTCCATTTTCCTGCTCGCTGCTACCATTTGTCTCCGCGGGACTTTCATCGTCATTTGTGTGGATCGATTGCTTTGGCGTGGAGTGATGGCGTTCGGTGCGATATTCCTCTTCCATAACAAAGACCTCGCTGCGGACCTTGAGAAGCTGATCCCAGCCGATTGCGGCGGCTACTTTGGTCAACAAGTTGTATGCTTTTAGGAATGTTCCTTGGTACGTAGCCGCATGCAGTCTTCGCAATGAGGAGTGCACATAGTCATGAGGGTCTCCCTGCTTTGGCTGACCCTCGTCAATTTCGTCCAATATACTCTCAGCTAGGATGGGAAGTATGATACGGGCGGGCTGGGGCATGCGGGGTGTGTCTTTATCCTGGTAAGTGAACATCGGACAGGAGTTCAGTGTCAAAAGGGCTAAGTCCCATTGCTCTAGGCTGACATAAACCTCAGCCAATCGAGCCCAGGTGCTGAATTCGCTCGGGGCAGCGGTCACGGCACGCTTCGCGCACTCCAAAGCCATTTCGCCTTCTCCTTTACTGGCGCAGAAGGCAGACTGGCAATCGAGTAGCGCATAGTCCATCGGAACATCTTGCAGGGCGTCGTACATGAGTCGCACTGCTTGAACCTCCTCATCTGCCATCCTAAAGACCTGAGCAAGCAAAGAGGAGACTTCTACATCCCTCGTGCGCAGTTTTTCAAACAGGTTGATCCCAGAGGCATATCGTCCCGTGGTGTGGATATACTTGAGAAGGCCGGCCGTGAGGTGGTTGCTCACAGTGTTCGGGACCTGGGTTTCAGGATCGGAGCTAAGTTGCCGTCCTGGAATGGCCTTGTCAGCTGGAACGATATTGAGATGGGGAGCCTTACCTAAGAAGAATAATTTCTCAGCAGCATCTAAGAACCTATGCTCCATTTCCGTGTTGGTGACAGGGTTGAAGCGACGGACCCCAACTATCTTTCTGATTGAATCCCCGCTGCCGTCATCTGCATATGAATAGGCCCTCAAAACGCCGCAGAGAAAAGTCTCCAGCCATAACGCTTCGGTCGCAACACGCTTATCTCCACGTTCGTCGATACAGTAGCTTTCGAGGCTTCCGGGGATCTTAACTTCGACTCGCATGTCAAGGTGGGAAAATGCATTGTAACAACTGCACAAAGTTAACTCAGACAGTTCCATCATTAAGCTGATGGTCGGTAGTCTGACCAGTAGATTCCAGACACCACTTTATTTGTTTTGTCGAGTGGGGAGGCCACCAGAGTGTTCACGTAGGCGGCCAAGCTTGCGGAGGAGGAGGCATCAATACCAGTGACATGATGGTAAACGCCTGTCTAGACAATGCCACAAGCTCGTTAGATATTGATTCAATGCTATCTCCACCCGAGGGAAGGAGGAATTGCTGTGATAAACTACCTGACGGGTTGAGCCGGTCTTTGGCTGCTTGACCAAGTACACCAAGTCCGGGGGGCCCAATTCCCTCAAATTCTGTAGCGATTCCGTACGCGCATCAACGGCAGCAGTAATGTCCTCCTCTTCGTAAATCCTAAAGGTAATTCCCGGGGTAAGCGACCGAATCCCAAGGCGGACAGCAGTGCAATTGCACCGCAGGAGCACGAGAGCGAGGGGGAAACAAATACTCGGGAACAGCTGGCGCGACCATGGCGCAGTCAGGGGCGCAAGGAGCCTTGCACAGAGGTCAAGGTAGGGGGTATCGGAAAGAAGAAGAAGAAGAAACAAAGTTCGAGTTATTCTTGGGTTCCAACTGGACGACAGAGTGTCCTTTCAATGGCAGAAAGGCAGTGGTGTAGCCGTCGTCAGTCTTGCCTAGACTGTTCCTGAGGCAGTGAGGCCACCAGCCCTTCCCTCTTCGGGAAATTCCATCTTGCGGAGCCAAACGCGTGACAGGCGTGTTCACTACTGCTCCAGAGTCCAGACCCTTTCGTCCTTCTAAACTTGGCCGTTAACCTCTCCCCACTTATAGGGACCAAGTTCATCGCCCTGAAATGTTGTCGATGACCGCAACTTTATTGCGACGGTTAGGAATCGCGTCGGCGGCCTGAATACTCCTGCACCATGGCGACATGGGTGGCCTTGAACATCGAGCCCGACGAGGCAGTAGAGGAGGAGGTCGATGACACGAAGGAAATCCATATCGAGGAAGCGCTTAAGCTATACCAGAACGCCCTGAAACTTCACTCCCAGGGCTCTTCATTCTACGACCAAGCCGCGGAGGCCTACGAAGCGCTCCTGAACTCCGAGATATTCAAATACCCCGAGTCAATTTCCGATTATAAGAGAGTTACGCTTCAGAATTCCGAGCTTCAATTCGGCGGAGCATCAAATGAGGTAGTGCCCGAGGATACAGCTGTGGCGCTGGGTGAGTTCAGCATCAACGACTCTACCTCAAGCACTCTACAACAAACTATCTACCTCTCGTACAAGAACCACGGACAATACGCTCTCGATGCCCTACGCGCCCTTTTACAAGAAACTCCTAAGCCATCCGAAGACTCGCCCGACCTTTTATTCAAAGTTACCGAGAGTACTAGTACCGCGCTGGGACAATTCGCGGAAGCACTAGAACGGGATGACACGGACCTGAATCTTTGGAGGCAGAGCGCGAGGCTGTCTAGTTCTTTACAGAGCTACCGACTTGCTCGTTTTTGTCTCGAAAGCGTCTTGGCCGATGATGATAATCGCTTGGAGGTGCGGACACAACAATTGGGCCTGGAGGAGACGTTTGCCGAGGAGGGCCTTAGAGAAACGCTGCAAGCGGTGCAAGACCGCCTGTCTATGTCCCTTGTTCCTATCAAGAAGCCAAAGAAAGCTCTTGTCAAATTCCTCAAACAACAAAACGACCCGTATCCTTATTTGCCTTCGCTACCGGATAAATTGCAAGACGTCAAACCCTCGAGAAATCCGCTTGCATTCTGTGCTTCTCGCCGTGAGGTCAAATTGGATGCCTTAACCTGGGTCGCTACCGGTAAAGCTATCTTGCAATTTTTCGATGCTGATGAAGAAACCCTCATTCCTGGCCCTGGGACCTCGATTATTATTTCTCTACCAGCTAATAGCCCGGAGTTGAAAGCGACCTATATCACAGCGCAGAGGCGACTGTCTAAGGCACACTGCGATGGCGACTATCCCCAAGATGTCCAGATAGCTGATGATGCACAAAGTACTGGCGTGCGGTCAACTACCGGAGCACAGGCGGGAGAGCTGACTGCGGATCATGTTGACGATCAATCTTCAGTCGACCAACGAGCAGAGAAACAATTGATGGAATCTCTTGAAGTCCAATCATCGCAGCACCAGCAGGGTACAGACCAACAAGATGACATCATCAAGACCGAGGAGGTTGATACAAAATCTCCTGAAAACTTCGGTCGCAAAAGGTCTTCTGGCTCTGCTATTACCGAAGATCAAGCGGAGCGCTTAAGGGCAAAAAGCAGAAGAACCCGCTTGCGGGATTCGCTCGCTGAGGCTTCAATGCAGACGGACGAGGTTTTTTTTGACCACACCAAGTATTATGAAGACCTCTTAGATCCCTACGTTCGAACTGACGAAGGGGTTTTCGGCACAGTTGGCCCTTTGTTGTTAAAGCTAGGAGTTGAAAACTTGGGAACGTTGGAGGAACTAAGGAAACAAGTTGCCTCTGCGAGCGAAAGAAAAGAATCTCCGGATAGCCAGACCAATGCCGCTGATGACTCTAATTATGTGCTTCCTCAAGATCTCAGGGATGTCATAGTTCACTGGGACGAAGGCAAATCCCAAGTAATGCAACAAAACGACAGTTTGACTGGACTGCAGGACATTCAAGGCATGGGCCTATCTGGGCTCGCAGTGTTTCTCGAACACTCAAAGAAAGCAACCCATAAATTAAAGATGAAGCAAATCTTCACTGGGGAGGATGAATTGATTGATTTTATTCGGACCGTCAATGATGGCAGCTTCCACCCTCATGATCTGGCGTTTGAATGGCTCAGATGTCTTTTGAAGCCGAATTACGAAAGATTCTCGCTCCATGATAATCCGATCAAGGACTGGTCGATGGTCGAGTCATCTTATGTGGCCTATCAATGGCCCGGCGCACTCAAGGAGGTTGTGCTGCAACTTCTGTCTCTCGAAGACGAATACGTATACGGCAGACTGGAAGAGCAAATAAAGAGCCTAGAGAGACAGATCCTTCAATCCAAACCTGAAGCGTTATTTCAATATTCAGCGGAACAATTTGCAGGCTTGGAAATGATACAGGCTATTTTTGAAATCCACCTCGATCTATATGCATCTAGGAGTACTCTAAACAACGAGGCAGACGAGCAAACGAGGGTCCTGCAACAAGAGCGGTTGACAAGATGGTGCATCTTAGCACGTACTGCACTGACTCACTTCGTTGACCACGGTCCCCTTGAAGTCAATCGGGAATGGATAACTCTCCGTCATATCTGGGCGTCAACATTCCACTTGAATGTGGCAGTCCATGCTGAGCGGGAACATATTCTACTCTGTCTCCAAGACCTTAAATTTTTCTTGAGCTCTCTCAGAGATCCAGTAGTGCTGTCACTCGCCAACAATTCCATCATGTCTGAACTGTCATGTGAGGCGGTGGACCAGGAGCTTTCAAAGCTGAATTCTATGGACTTCTTCATGAGGATTTTTAATCCAGATTCGGACGACCCTGTCGGGCTTATTGAAACAATTGAACCAATCGTCGAGCCTTCGTCTGTTCAATTCATCGAGGAAGGGTCTGATGACCAACAAAGCCTACAGCGTCATGAAATGGGCTCTTTTCTGGATCGAGGCGATGCTACACTGAGACTTTTCCTGTGGCGTCGACTCCAAGACGCTTATAGAAAGATCGACTATGCTCCGAAGGTGGTATCCTGCTATTTGAGGAGCATCGAGACAATCATCAAAGAATTATGGAGCACCGGCTATCTCGAACAGCCTGGTGAGCATCGTCAAGCAACGCTCCTTCGATGGTTGAAATCGCTTGACGGCATGTTGAGCAAGACAGTGACAGCAGTCTTACAGGAGTCCGACAAAGCCTATGAATGCTTTGATATGGAGCATGTCAAGTCGTCGATGTCAGCGGTGGCTTCTCTCATCAGGCTGCTCTACAGTTTCGTGCATTACGAAGATTCTGTTCGCGTCGGACAAGTGTCCGGCACAGATGTGCGAGGGTCACTAGCGAAATCACTCGAAAGCTTCAAGGATAAATTGCGCGAAATGCTGGTCCGCTGCTGGATCTTGTTATACACCCTCCTAAAGGAGGCTATAGCTCAGAACCAAGAGATCTTTGATGAACCGTTGGAGGATCGCATCTACTACTTGCGCTCGGTGCATAATGCTCTTGGTATCCGCAAGCTTTGCAGACGATCTCACAAGCAATTCCTAAAACTCGTCAAGTCTGAGTTTTTTGCTTTGGACGTGAAACAAGACACAGAGGTTGACATCTGCCAAATTCTTTACGACGTCTACGGGGCTAAATTGTGTTTGAACGATAACCTACTAACTGACCACGGCTGCACTTCTGAAAAGCTCGATCGTTCGACAGCCGTCATGATGGTCGACTTTGTAATGAAACAGGCAAGGAAGATAAACATCAAAGATTTATCCAAGTCAGAACTAAAGAACACAATTGAAAAAATGCAGCAGTCTATCGGGACGACTAAGGCATCACCTCCCGTGACGTACAATCGCCGCATTTTAAATTCCTATCTGAAATCCCCGATCAATCCGTCAGAACTCGTCCGTGCCATCCGAGGAGTATCAGATCTGCCACTAATTCCCGTACCGAATCAAAGTGCACTCATTGCAAAAAGTGGTTGGTATTTCCTTTTAGGTTACGCTGCCTTGACCAGATTTCGCTCGCAGAAACGATTAAACCCCGTGGCAACTACCGACCTCGACGAAGCTGTTACTTGGTTCCGGCACGATTTGGAACACGGGACCTCGAGATGGGAGACTTGGTATCGACTCGCTCAAGCATGGGATTCAAAGGTTGAGGAAGATATCACTTGGTCCGCAGACAAGATCAATAATAATCGGATGGAGTTGGTTACTTGGCAACGCAATGCAATTCACTGCTACGCAATGGCAATGGCTACGGCTGCCAAAACCGCAGAGCCAGAGCCAGAGACTCGAGCACTCTTAGCAGACCTCTACACGGACTTCGGGACTCGTCTATACTCATCCTCCAGGGAGCCTCTTTCTATGGGAGCTTTCAGTGTTGCCGACTTCACTCGTCACTACAGCAATGAGGAAAGCCAGCAGATGTACGAGGGTCGGCCGTTCAAGGAAATGAAAGTTTATGCTGTCTGGAGGCTTGTAAGCTACCTTCTTAGGCGTGCGATAGTCGATAAGCCGAAGAGCTGGATGTGTGTTATATCGCCCCCTAATGAAGGGTAGTTAATCACTAACATCGGATATAGGACACATTATATGTTGAGCAAATGTCTCTGGAAGATGTTTAGCTGTGACGACTCTGCGAGGGGCTCTTCGAAGCGCATCAGCCTTGATAGTGTCTTGGACTCTCTATTAGATACCATTGATGCGCTGCCGCAGCGGAAGGACTCGCGATCAGAGCCGATCTTCGAACCTCACTATAAGCTTGTCTCTATTGTTCATAAACTTGTGAAAAGAGAAGTGCTAACGGTAAGAGACCCTCGTTACGCCTTTTGTTATGCAATTTGCTCATTTTGTTGTCTAGCCTGCGGAAGCAAGTAAAACCCTACTTGCGACGCCCTGGGCTCGAAAGGTCCAGGCCTGTGAGGACATAGGGTCCTGGAAGAAGTATATACTTGAGGTTCTAAAGAACCTCAAGAATGCGGACAAGGCGAATTGGCATCACCGCATGGCTGTCAGGGTATGCAGGACATACTACTACCCCCAATTAGTTGTTATTACGTGCGGAAACTTACATTTCACAGGCAGCACATATTGTATACGATGACGACAAAGACGCTACTGCCGCCACAGGAGCTAAGGCCGAACTCACACAACAAATATTTACCAAGACCATGACAATTCAAGTCTGGAAGCCGGAGTATGAGCGTCCCGGTAGACACTTTGTGTATACGACACGATACGCATACTTCTTTGTTGCTCTACTTGATCAGCTTGATGATCGATCCAACCTTGATCAATTGCTACGCCGGGTGCGAAAAAAGCAAGGCGATTTCATCAACCATACCAGACTATGGGAGGATATGTGCCTTACTTACGCCCGTGTCATACGCAGAGCAGCTCACATCAGTGAGGGTCATGAAGAAGGCGTCTTCAAGCCAATTGGATGGGAAGAGTTCGTCGCGAACACCGCTCGTCTAGAGGAACTCTCTCATCTCGCCCCTGGAAGTTCGTTTCTTCTCGAACTACTTCGAGACGCTATCGAGCTTAAAAAGCTCAACAACAACCTCATGAAAGTCGCTTTACTCGAAGACCTTATTGCCGATGTATACTCCCGTCTTTACGAGGTTAACATGCCCCAGTTAATCGAGCAGGTCAACGAAGAAAACAAAGAAAAAATGAAGGTCGACCATATTCTCATGACAACCGATGGGGCAGCCGACGTCTCCACCCCGCCGACATCAGCCCCTACCTCAGATGCACCAGCGCCTCGTGGCCGCACGAAAGGGATTGCCCGAAGAGATGTCCAAAAGCGAGCTGAGACAATCGTGAGCCGCAAGGTAGCACTCCGCGCGCCTGCTGTCAGAACCTCTGCACCAACAGAAGCTGAGTCAACTAGTGCGCCTACCTCAATGGGCACCAAACCAATAGTTGATATTATGATTCAACAACCAAACGCCGAAGAAGGCGGTTCAGCCCACCAAAGCGACATCCCCAATAGTCTGCATGATAGTGCCGATGACGAAAGTGAACTTAGCGAACTGGATGAGGAGAAGCTTTCTAAGCTCGGTACTGATCCTAAAATGCTTTTCCCTCATCTTCACGACAGGGCATCAATGGATCCGGAATCTGAGATGTCTGCTCAAGCTAGTGCTGCTGGGGATACCGCGAATGAAGACGGTGGGGAGATGGATGAAGATGACAAGGAAGGTGAAGGCGAGGCTGGTCCAGATGCTAGTCTTGAACTCGGCGAAGGAGAAGGGGAAGGTGAGACTATCAATGAGGACGGCGAAGAGCCTGGGGAAGAACCTGGCGAGGACGAAACCGAGGATGAAACCGAGGACGAAGGCGAAGGCGAGGGTGAGGGAGAGGGCGAGGGCGATGACGTCGAAATGGAACCGGAAGTAGGCGAGGAAGAAGAAGCCGGTGGGCAAGATGGCGAGGAGGAAGGAGACACTATTATGGAAGGCACGTATGCAGACGGCGGAGAAGACCCTGAGCCCGAACAGGAAGCCGCCGGTGCTGAGCAGGGAAATGAGACCGCTTATGATTCCGAGCTCGCGGGAGAGCTATAGATGGCCAAATAATTGTTACTGATATGTGAGTGGGATGAGTATGCATGTGTCTGGGCGCTCCAGTCTTATATATGTCTTTATATTTTTACTTTTTTCGGAATTTGTCATGGGTCATAGGCGCTTAAGTATTTAGAGGTTAGGGGCCAATTAGGGCTCTTAGGCCAACATCTTTATGTGTGCTATGGGTATAAGTACTAGTGTAGAAAGCAATCAAACAGCCACCCAAAATCCACCAGAAACTCCCATGACATGTAGGAAACCAGGTATCAAGTTATCACGTCAAGAAAAATTCGAGAGGTCGTCTTCCGGTGCAAGGTCCCATTTCCGAGTTCCCATTTTCCTCTGCTTCTTTCCCAGGGAATCGGCAGCGGAAGCTTTGAACATGCTATCCGCCAGTTTTAGTTGGTCCATCTTGCGCAACGCGACTTCGATGTCACTCTCACGGCCGAGGATGTTAGCTTTGCCGGAGGTCTCTAGCGTAGTATTCTTGGATTTGGATCTGGATTTCTTCGATGGTGATCTGCAGTTCAGTTCACGCTCTAATGAGGTGATTCTACTGCAGAGTTGATCGTTTTCGAACTGGAGTTCTTCAACTCGTTCATCGGAGGATGGTTGGGGATCTTCGTGGACTGGCGATAGACTTTTAGCTCGGTGGTTCTGATTTCCATCGGATATATAATTGGCTTACTTTGGAATCCTCGAGACAAGAGCTCGATCTTCTTGTCGATGTGGTCATCGTTGCGGCCAGCCTAGGGGGGTTAGCGTCAAGTCAACCAACTAACGGAAGGTTGCTCACCTGTTCATCCCACGCACTTTGCCATCTCTTTCTTTCTTGCTCCATTCTCTCATCCATCTCAACCCAGCATTCTTCTCGCACCTCCTGCTCGATCAAGAGGCATCTATCCTCACTTACGATGAGTGCTGTCTCTGTCTCAGCCCTCAATATCTCCTCTTCTGTTAGTCGTAAATTGAGTCTCTCATTTTCTGCTGTGAGCCGCTGAACCTCAGCCAAAGCCTTTTCGAGCTCTTCAGAAACCCCGAGTTGTGGCGAGTAGCGTCCACCAGATCCCTTTCGAGACCCCAGAGTACTTGATAATATCGACTCAGTAGACGGAGCGCGCTGAACAGTGACCTCTCGGGCCAGGGCTGAATACCGCAGAATTTGCGAAGTCGCATTATAGTCGCCTAATGGATCAGCTGTCACGATCATAATGGCCTTCTGTGGGTGCCGATTGGCGCTCAATGCCTGATTCGATGGGAAGGAGTTCGAGAATAGTAGTTCCGTAAGCTTGCATTGCCTGTAAGGAACCATAGCAGTCTGATCCGAGTTAGCGAGCCTGAATCGTATGGCACTGCATTAAGCCGTACCTTATTACCGTCCTGAATACCACTCTGCATTTGCAGACATTGTCCCAAATACATCAAACTTTCGTTAATTTTGCCGGCCTCGGCAAGAGTAGACCCTGCAGTCTTTGCAGTTCTTGCTCGCTCCGATCCTGATTCAATTAGTATGACTCGAAGACACAACCAAGCTTTAGACTAACCAGCAAGATCTGCAACAGTGAGAGTATTTCCTATCCAGGTCTCCTCCCCGGTCCGCTTATTTCGCATTCTCCGCTTGACTTCAAGGCAGAAAAAGCCATGACTACGGGAGCTGACACTATTGGAGCCCGTTCCCGCCACTTTACGCTCGGTAAGGCCTATTTCGAGGACTGCCAATGCTTCTTCGTAGGTGCTACAGGCGATCTTTCGTAGTCCCGCAACAACCTTCCGGTCAGGAGATCCTTCGGTTGACTTGAAAAACAGAGGTTTTCTTCGGTCTTTCTGAGATGTTGCTCCCTGACGCGAAACGGCACTTACCTGACCGGGCACAATGGCGGGAGATAGAAGATCGAATATCCGGTCATTATACACCTCATACATTGATACAAGAACAATGTACTCTGAATGAGGGTTTAATTCAAGCGTGAGATGGTTCACATCGGGTGACCGCGGTAGAGTGCTGGCTCTCATGGGCACATGGCGGCGAGGGAAGATCAAAGCGGGCATGGGCTCCTTCATCATTGGAAAGGTTAGATTAGCGTTTTGTAACTCAATGGGGCTGGATTTATTATTTATGGGAACTAATGGGGGATTCGGACTATTCAAGGCTTTTGCTTGAGACGTGATCTTGGTGCTCGGGGGACTCATATTGGTCTGGGCTAGTGCCGTCGGTTTATAGAGGTATTGGGACCAACTCCAGGGACCAAGGGGGTATAACTTCGGGGCTCCTTGAAATGGGTTCGGGAGAGGTGATTTCCATACCGCCATTGGAGTGTGAGCTCTGGAAGAGCTCATGGGTGTCTGGGCCCTGGAATTCCTGCCACGATCGACACCGGGCTCGCTATATACAGCCTCAAGAAAAGTATGTGCTGAGAACATCTGAGATTCAGAAGTGTCGGATGCGGCCACGGAGGCTAAAAGGACAGGGGGGATGCAGTTGTCGGTGGGTTTAATTGTGGAAGCTAAAGACTTGAAAATCACATCAAGACTCATCTGAGTGATCCCTCTTTGTGTCTTTGAGCCTAGAATCGTGTGACTCTACAGGCTATCAGCAATGTCAACAATTGGAGGAGGGCCATCTCCCACCTTTCCGCTTCCTGTCACCCCTAGTGTCGCTACCAACCCATCTCGCTGCTCGATCAGAACGCCTTTGACTATAGATTGTAGACCGGTGTCCTCGAAGACATTGAGTTGTGATGCAGACTCGTCGAAAACCTGGGTGAAACCAAATTTCTCGACTCCCCGCTTCCGGGCATCGCTGGGAGGTTGTAAAGTGATATGGGATGGAGAAAGTGAGCTGGACCCATCACTGATTGGATGTGAGGCATCGGATTCCTCGACTGTCAAGCAGCGTTCGGGCTGATCGTCTTGTTGCTGTGAAATTGGAGGTCGAAGGCGGAGGTACACCTGGAAGAGGGACGACGGGGAATTTGTCGAGGCCATGGCTGCAGGACCCTCAATGTTGGCTGTCAAGTGAGGAATCAGATGCAGGAAAATGGTGGATTCCATGAACTGGCAATGCAAGGATTGGTGATGTCGATGGATTAATGTGATGAATAATAATCAATGCGCTTCTTTGAGAATCACGAGATATGGATTTACGGGATTGGGAATAGCGCGGTGTTGACCCGACAACAAGGTCCAAAACGGAAGGTGCCATTGTGCCTTGTTTATCAGGCGTCGATGAGGCTGCAATTCGACCTCCTTGAATGGCTCTGATCCACTGGGTCACTGCGCCTCGCTCGTATCTCCCTGAACAGAAAGATGGTGACCACAGCAGTCCAGCCACTCTGGGAATACGAGCGACGGGTTAGGAAAAGTGCCTTTTGAGCATCAATGGCTATGGCGCGAACTCAAGCTGCCCGAATACGATTTTGCCAAATCGGGCTTCAGGACGGAGACAAGATACCTATATAGCGTCCAGAGGCTCCTCAAGATGAATCCCAGAAAGTCATTCTGCAAGCATCGGGCGCTATTATCCAAAGCGTTCCAACGAGACTCACCTAATACCCCGTCGAACACATCTTGAGACAATACATCGCCGAAGTCAACAAAATGCTTGAAAAGAGAGATCCTTACCGTATGCTCTGTCGCTTTGCTTCTCGTTATGTATACTGACATCTATAAGAGGAAAGGAGCATCTGGTACTATGCCCCTAATAAAGGCGCGCCTATCGCCTTCGCAATCCTCTTCGCAGCGTCCGGAATCATACATGGTTATCAGTCCCAGTAAGTCAGGCTTTCATCTTCAGCGGCCACAGCTAATCCATTCGCAGAAAGTATAGATCCTGGTCAGTCACAGGATTACTGCCCTGGTCCGCCCTGATTTTCACGGTCGGCTTTGTCCTGCGGACTATAGGCGCTTTTGGCGAGTGGGACAACGTACCGATTTATATCTCGAGCACCGTCTTTCTTCTGGCTGGACCGTGAGTTGGATTCCAAATCTTACTATGTGCCTGACCTAACCCTCACCAGACCGGTTTACGAAGGAGCAAACTTCTTTATTCTTGGCCGCATACTCTACTACATTCCTTACCTCTCGCCAATACATCCTGGACGTGTATTCTCGACCTTTATGGGGTTTCTCTTATTTGTCGAAGTGCTGACAGCAAATGGAGCGGCGCTGTTGGCAAATACAGAGACAACTGAGAGCCGCCGGAATATTGGAGAGGGCTTGCTCAAAGGTGCCTTAATTCTGCAGCTTGTATTGATGGCCGGCTTCAGCTCTCTAGCCATCACATTTCATTTTAAATGCCGGCGTGCCGGGCTTCTCACCAAAAAGCTCAAGCGCGTTCTCACTGTCTTATACTGCAGTTGCGTGCTCATTACCACACGCACGGTTTACCGCACTGTGGAGTGCTTCATTACAGCCGGACAGCATAGTTGGGACGACCCCAATGACTTCGACCCTATCATCAGGAACGAGTGGATTTTCTGGATCTTCGAGGTCGCCATTATGTATGCCAACACCACGATGCTTAACATCTTCCACCCTATGATGTCCTTGCCGCGTTCGAACAAGATTTACCTCGCGAAAGATGGTGTGACAGAAGTTGAGGGACCAGGGTTCAAGGACCGCCGTCCTTGGATAGTAACCTTTGTTGATCCCTTTGATATAACCGGCTTGATCTTCAATAAAGGCAAGCCGAAGAATTACTGGGAGGTCGATGAGTCCGGACAAGAGAGTGAGAGGCCGAATGACAAGGAAGTTGTTCGGCCCACCTGTAATGTATAATACTGAATGAACTCTCTCGTTTTGCTTCTAGATAGCGTTTGTAGATTTTGTTTGTTGGGCGTGGGATGAAATTATCGCTTTTGATTGGATTTATAGCATACCCTGTCAGTATTTATTTAAAGATCTGAAATGTTTCGAGAAAAACAGCAATTGAAAGAAAGTAGTGTCATTGCAAGTTGGAGCTGGAGCGATCTATACATCGAGCAAGGCGGAGAACTACAAGCTGCGGGCTGCGGAGGACACTTTTCCTCTCCTCTTCCCAACAACAACTCTTTCTCTCGCCGTTGCGCGTAGATTAACCGTTAACCGCAATCTTTGGAAATAATTCCAAGATTTAATTCTGCCTACATAGTCGCAATATCCGGAAACGATCTTGCTCAATCTGCAACCCTACCACTCCGCAAGACCTCCGCGACCTCTCCCTTTCATCTCCATCCGCCAGCTCGACAACACATCGCCGCCATGCTGTCCTTCCTATCCTCAAGCCTGTCGAATACACGACAAATGCTCGCGCAAGTTCTCAACTTTGCGCTCGTCCTTTCAACGGCATTCATGCTCTGGAAAGGCCTGTCCGTAATCACGGCGTCCTCATCCCCGATCGTCGTCGGTACGTGACACGAATCTCCCCTCACCATTAGCGCTCTATCAAGACTAATAACATGCTATAGTCCTCTCAGGATCTATGGAACCGGCTTTCCAGCGAGGTGACCTCTTGTTTCTGTGGAACCGCACCCCGCGCGCAGAGATCGGCGAGATCGTGGTCTACAACGTGAAGGGGAAGGATATCCCGATTGTGCATCGTGTTGTGCGGACGTTTCCTGAGGTTGAGGGGAAGAAGGAGAAGACTGTTAAGGAAGTGCCTGAGTATGCTATTACATTTTTACTTTTAAGTACGTTTAATATCAGGCTTGAGCTAACTGAGATGGGTGTGTCAGGTCCTCGCCGATTCCCCCGAATATGCTTCTCACTAAGGGCGACAACAACCTTGCGGACGATACGGAGCTTTACGCGCGCGGACAGGATTTCTTGCATCGGAAGGAGGATATCGTAGGGAGCGTAAGGGGGTATATGCCCATGATTGGGTATGTGACGATTATGCTGAGCGAGCATCCGTGGCTGAAGAGCGTATTGCTGGGTATTATGGGGTTGATGGTGATATTGCAGAGGGAGCAGTAGGCGTACGTATTGTAGATTGGCGAATATGAATGACTCTCTTGGCAATTAGGCTGGAAAATGAACAAGCAAGGACTGTTCTGAAACTCGTTATCATTGTAGTGAATCATTATCTGTCTCATCAGTAAGACAGACGGGGGCAGTCAATCTGGTCTGGACCTCTCAAGGCTGACGTCGAGCCTCGATCCGCCCCGCCTGATTTATCCGCCCCGCCAATTGCTAACTGCTCTTGAGTCTTGACTCATACACATCTTTCAGTCTTCACATATAGAATCATTTCTCTCTCTACCGATCCTTAAACATCCCACGCGTCAAGAATAGAAGATGGGTAGTCAAAAGCGGATAGCAAAGGTATAAACCTTACCCCTACCCACCAGCAGTCAACCTGGACGCCCGACAAGCACTAACATTGTCAACCTCAGGAACTCGCCGAGCTCACAGAAACTCCTCCAGCGGGCATAACAGTTGAGCTAGCAAACGAATCCAACCTCTATGAATGGAAGGTCCTCATGGACGGGCCTGAGGGGTCTCCTTTTTACGTGCGTACCTACCCAACTACCTACCCTATTACCTCTCCTTTTCCTCAACTCCCAGCTCCCAACTCCCAAATCTCTGCAGAATCGAATCAAACTAACACAAGATCCAATACCGCGAAACAGAAAGGCCTCTTTGAACTCAAACTCACCCTGCCGACAGAATACCCCTTCAAGCCGCCAACCGTCTCATTTGTGACCAAAATCTACCATCCCAATGTAACGAACGACGATAAGGGGAGCATGTGTCTGGGGATGCTAAAGGCGGATGAGTGGAAGCCCTCGTCAAGACTTCTTGCCGTACTGCAGTTTGCCAGGTCGTTACTTGAGGAGCCGATGCCGGATGATGCCGTTGAGGGCCGGATTGCCGAGCAGTTTCGCGAGGACAGGACGAGGTATGAGGAGATTGCGAGGGAGTGGACGAGGAAATATGCTACTTCATCATAAAGTGATTGGGGGACTGGGTAAGGGATAGTGAGTGGCGCGGTGTAAGTACGCTCGATACGGGTGCTGGACGCCGCATTGGGCTGAGACTACCGTCCATACCTAGAAAGATGATGGTTGGGAGACGGAGATTAGGCAGGCTGTCTTGTTTCCAATTCGTCATTCTTCTGGTGTGGGTGGGCTTGCATTATGGACCTACGATTTCATAACTACTGCTGGTGCGAGGCTGCTGGCTGTTATGATTCCACGTGTCTGCACTGCAGTCCATCCACTTGCGTACTCTGAATGTGGCAATGACATTCTCTGAACTCAATTTCTGATTACCCCTGCTCCTAACCTGAAATCTGGCACGCTGTTGACTTCATACATTCCACGCATTATTGCAGAGGACTGTTCTGCAGTTTACAGACTCAATTGCTATACACACTCCCCTCTGCATATACTCCGCCCAACCAACTCCAGCGGGACAGACTTTTATCGTCAATTTAACCAGAATTTGTCCAATATATCATATTTAGACGATTTGGAATCAAACCGGAGATTTGTTAGACCCTCTCAGCCACTCACAATCAATAAGTTTCCCCCATAGATCAAGAATCGGACACGAAACTTGCTCTGCCATTGCTACATTCCACCCCCATTCTTTGCACCACCCCATAACAAGCTGCGTATTATGCGGTATAGTCGGTCCAGTAAATCAAGCAAGGTAGTATCTCAGTGATCTCCCCGATGCACCCCCAGAGGCTCAGAGGCTAGGTAATCAAGTATGTAGGGATATCAATCATGGATATTTTATCTCCTCTTCCATCCGCTAGACGTGTGAAGTTCAACCCCAAGCACATCCACCCACCAGTCTCCAAACTCGCCATACCCGGACTCTTAATAGCAATAGCAATATCAGAATCATCATGCATCTCTCTCTCCAAACCCTAACCCTCCTAGGATCTCTCACCTTAACCCTGGCCGAAAAGAACGCGGGCCTGGGATACCTGAAATGCGCTGTATGTTTCTAGCCAGCCATCTAAATCAGTCTCTCCCAGAATCTATCTATACAAGCAAGTATTGACTTATCAACCGCAAAAGTCCGCCGTGGTCAGAACAACCTCGTTCCCCTCCTGCGCGTCAAACCAGAAACTAGACTGTTTCTGCGAGGCCAAGGCCAAGGAGAGTCATCAAGGTCCCACTGCTCGCGTCCAGCTTAGCCAGGATGTCGAGGATATGTGCGCGGAGAATGGTGTTCGTATGTGTCCCTACTCATATACCCACCCCTATATATATATATTATTTATATGGCAAACAAAACACGAAACGAAGAGGGGAAAGATAGAAAAGAAAGAGGCTAATATAGTCTCAACAGCGAAAGGAGAAATAGCCAGATACCTCTGCGATGACAAAGCCGTCCCGGTTTCGCCGCGTAGAGGTAGCTCGCCCATGGTTAGAGTGGGACCGAAAATACAACCAACCCCCAGTCCTCAACCATTCCAGGCCAAAGAGAAAGATGGAGGCAAGAAAGAGGAATCCGTATTGACCTCGAAACGGGCCTTGCGTCCCGACTCGGCCGAGCAACCTAGCTCTGAGAACGAGCAGGGAGCAGCTTCAGAGTCTGAGGCCGATCAGGCTGATATAGATTCTGATAAAGGGGAAGAAGATGAAGCCGATGAGGAGTCTATCACATCCGAAGACATAGATTCTGATGAAGATGAATATGAGGATGATGAGTATGAGTATGAGGATGAGGATGAGTATGAGGATGAAGACGAAGAGGAGCACATCGCGGCCGCAGGCACATCCCCCAAGGTCGCAATTGTCACGGAGACGAAGACGGAGTGTTATTGTGAGAAGACTGGGGAGGCCACTCCTACCTCCGCCTCTGAACACTCGGCTGAATCTCCTGCGAGTGATGTAGTCGAAACACCCAAGCTGACTTCCAGTGCTATGCATGGTACAAAGGTTGCTAGTTCGTCTGCGGCGGCACCTACCAGTGCTATGTCTTTTATGCATGCTGCGTCTTCGTCTATTGTCCAGGCCTCACCGGCTCCTACGGGTGTTGATGGGCAGAGGGACCATGGGGCGAAGGAGGGTTGGGGTGAGGGCGAAGGTGAAGATGAAGGTGAAGATGAAGGTGAAGATGAAGGTGAAGCTGAGGGTGAAGCTGAGGATAAGGGCGAGGGTGAGAGTGAGGGTAAGGGCGAAAGCCAGGATGGTAAGGTGTTTGAAGGCGGTGCGGTGATGTATGGTGTTTCGAGTGGGTTTGTTATGGGTGTCTTGGGTGTTGTTGCTGGGGTGGTTTTGTTGTAATGATTTGATGGGTGCTCCTTAGCTTGGTGGTTTAATTTTGGAGGATGAGTTCCGTGAAGTTGATATTGTTATGGATTAAGAGAGTTCATTAATATTTTGTATTACTACTTATGGGATGAATGGCATTGAAATTGACATCGGCATCGGTATCAATACCGGCTCTTGTTGGCAAGTAGAATGCCCATGAAGTAGGTAGATGATCTAGGCATGAATAGCTTGCTGCACCCGTGGATATAATTGCACCATTTTTTGATACAAATCTGGATGCTCGCTCATCAACACCTGCGGATCCCACGCCATAGCCGCAAATATCGTCTCAATGCCGCTGCTAACAGGCGTCATGAGGATCTGGCAAATCTGCAGCCCAATGACGAAGGCAAATGCCATAATAACAGCCGTATAGTCGCCGTCCGAGTTATAGCTCGGATGGGTGAACTGGAGGTACAAATACGCCAGCAACGCACAGAGATACGAGACAAACACCGATCCCATGGTGATCACGGGTCCAATGAGACAGTCCGTAACGAGCGCGTCAACGCCCCGGTCTTTCATCATGGTCCAGGTATCCTTTGCAGAAGGGATGTAGGCTTTCCCGTATAATGCGATGTGGCAGAATGCGTAGCGGTTGAAGAAAGTAACCAGCCAGTCGAGGATAGAGATGAAACAACCCAAAACCCAAAACCCAATGCTTCCGCAGAGGTTGCCCTCGGCTGCTTCGTGGCGTTGCGCAACGGAGCAAGCTTGTCGGAGGCAGTTGATGATGGCGATGATTAGGCTGCCGAAACTGATACTACCAAAGGAGTATGTTGTTGCGCGTTTGAAGGCGCCGCGAGTTGCGTGCGCAGGCATACCGCGGGAAGAATTAACCCAGAAGTACCAAGAGCCGTAGACGCCGGCGATTGTTGTGTGAACCGTGTTTTTTATCCACTCGCTGAGCCAGTACATGGCGAAGGTAACGTAGACGACGAGCCCGATGACTCGGGCTCTGCTGCAACCGCCGTTGGTGCAAGACGGGTTAGCCCCGTCACTACTCGGTTCGTACGCGACGTAGATCGCGACCAGGGTGACCGAGAACCAGGCTGCGAAGGCGACCGATACTATTCCTCCAATTGCACTGACGAGGAACATGTGGCCGTATCGTCGAGAAACGTCCATCGATGTCGTGAGCATAAAGGCTGTGAAAGGGATACGAGGAATCCAGCTGATGAAGCAGATGATGGCGAAAACTCCGAAGAGGAGGAATACAATGCCACCCCCATACTGCTTCCTAACAATGTAGTATATTCCCGTCCCAAGCGCGAAAACTATGTTCAGGATGCCAGTCGCCCAGATAAAGAACTTTGGAAAATGCCGCGCTGCGAGGAAGTACCCCCAGGAGAAGGCGAGTGCGACGCAGAGGACGAATATAAACAGAACAAGGGTATTAGTATCGAGAGAAACGGTGTTCACCGAGTCGTAAATTCCACCACCATTGAACCCTTTGTATTTGGAATAGCGATAGATCGCGACGCCAGAGACCGCGACATAGCCTAGAAACACTGCGATCAACTGAGCAATTAGCACTCGTTCCCTGCTATATGAGGAGAACCTACCAAAAGACCCGCCCAGAGATCGTTGAACTTGGGCTTCTCGACCTTGAAGGCCTCGTCGAAGCCGTATACTGCCTGGTTGTAGGTTGGTGGAGGCTCCTGCGGTTGCTTTGGCTCAGGGGCTCCGTTGTTGGCACCATTATACTGATAGCTAGGATTCGATTGGTTGGGATCGAAGCCATTGCCGTAGCCGGGGTTGCCCTGACCAGGCTGGTCGAAGCCCTGGTTAGGGTTATAGTAGCTGGCTGCCTGCCCGCTCATGGTGGAGGAGGGTAGTGTGTGGTCGAGGGAAGACAGGGCGGACGAAGGGGGAGGAAAACGAGGATGAGGATAGGGGCATTTCCAGGTTTGCAGGTTTCCAACTTTCCGCACTACATCCACCCCTCATGATTCATGAACCATCAGGTTTTCTCCAAGGACTAGGCAGAAATCGTCACGGTGATACCACCACTCAAAGAGTTTGCTTCAAGCCGATCCAAGGATCTAGACTCCACTCAGCCCTACCAAAGATCAACGATTTTCCAATTCATTGGGTGAGAGTCTTGGGTGACTTTGGGTCTATGTACATAGGCTGAGATAGCGCCAGATCAATGCTACCAAGTCTAACGCTTTTGGTATGCTAAGGGGGAATCAAAGTCAAATATCTACAAGAAAAAAAAAAAAACGTCGGGACATTGGGCAATCCCACATGTTCCTCTAAACTGCTGCTCAAGCCAAAGTGTCGCGTCGCAGCGGAGATAGCAATTAGGTCTTTCGTGGGCGGACGTGAGAAGGGGAAAAGTGCGTCACCGGAATGCATGGTTCCTCATCTGACGCCACGAGTCAGCGAATGTGCGCTCAATCCCACCTGGGATCGGGGTCTGAGATCGCGCCGGCCACTGTTCCGTCGCTGCATAAAGCTGGCCCTTGGTCATAGCTTGTGATCGCCGTAGCTTGTCTTGTCGAACAGCCGCCCGTCGAGCTGCCCTCAATTCTTCGATGCGACCCTGTCCCACGCGGTTCCGCCGAGTGAAGCTTCCGTCGAGCAGAGAGTTGGCTTCCAACAATTTTTTGGGCACTGTCTGCACCACCTGGAAGACTTCCATTGGGTCGGATACTGCCATTATATCTTTTTCGCAGGCTTTAAATATCGCCATTGAAACGCGGAAAAATGTTTTGGAGCCCTCGTAGAAAAATACATCCCACACGCGCAATGTTGTCTCAAGAGGCAGCGTGCCAATGAAGACAGACATGAGCCAGTTTGTTAGGCCGAGAGTAATATCAGGAAGTCGTGAGTTTACCGACAGCGGTGCGTTCTTTTTGCTTCCCGTGTCTGCGATTTTGTTGTAAACATTCGGTAACGACTCTTTCAGAATAACCATGAGAATCCAAAGATCTATATTGGCGCCCTCAAGGCTGATTTCGTGCGTGCTTGGAAGGTAGATAGACGTGACAATATGCAGCATCCAGAAGGCCTTCTCCTCCGACAGGAAAAGCAAAAATAGCCCAGTGATAAAATTGAGTGATTGTGTGTACCCAATCTCGGGGTTGTGAATGGAAAATGCATAAAGGACCCTCCGCAGGGACCGGATCATCTCAGTTTCAACTATCGCAAAGTTACCCATGTTGTCACCGTCAAGGCCAGGCTGCGCGGGTTGCTCTGGCTTGAAGTGGATATTGTCAGGGAAAGTCCGGTGTAAATCACGCTCGATGTGCTCCTTGTCGTCGTTACTCGGAGATTCCATGGCTTGTTGGACGAGCCGGTCATACAGTCCCGGGTTTCGGTTGAGATGCTCGAAGCCTCCAGCATACCAAAACCACGCCGCGCCTCGAAACTCAGGCGGGACGCCCTTTCTTACGAAGCGCTTCACCTTTGGCGATCTCGGAGGGAACGTTGTTGGATTGATAGTGGGTAGCCCGTTCTCGCGAAGTAGTTCAGCCCATTTTACTCTCCGATTAGCAGCAAAGTCGGCGTATGAGGCGCTCCAGGCCTCGTACTGCTGGATGGTAACATAGGAAGTTGCTTTCCGAAAACCATAGCAGTCTCTCGTCTCGGTAGCGATAACCAACGGAGGGGGCACAATACCGGGGAGCATAACCTTGGTTTCGGTCAGCCGAGGAGTGAGAGGAGGTTGAGTTGGGGAGGCGGGCTCAATGGGCTTGTCTAGAGGCTCATTTAAAGGCTCATTTACTGAGTTTCCTTCTAAAAGCGCTTCTCCTAAAAACTGTTTGTTCAATAGGTTTTGGCCCTGCGGATTTAATTGTGAAGAGCTTGGTACTGATGTCTGCTGCTCCAGAAGTGTAGCTAGAGGTCCGTTAGGGGCGTCTAACGGGTTCTCATCCGTGCGCGCTCCCTCAAGATATTCCTTGTTTGGAATATCATCGTCTGGGGTGTTCAGTTGCGAAACCTTTGATGGAACCGTTGATGGAACAGTTGATGGTGGTAGTGGGAAATCGTCAATAAAATGCAAGTTGGTTTGGGTTTCGGGTAGATGGTCGTCGTCGAGAACAAGTTCCACCGGAGAGAGTGGCCTTAACGCCTTGAGTTTGCTGTCGTCTATTAGATCTGGTGATCCCGGCTCTTCTTCTGTCACGTCACTAAATCCGTCCAAGTACATGGAGATGGCGTCTTCGACACTCATTCCTTCATCCTTCTCGTACGACCCATCAGGAGTATCCGGAGACAAATCAGTAATGGAACTGCTCTTAGTCAACACGCTACTTCGCTCTGTTCCACTCGCCTGCTCGATACTAGAGCGGGATGTCTTGGCAGAGTTCACACTGGAGCGGAGTGCATCCTGGCCGTATGGGTCAGACGGCCGACTGTTGTAGGGGCTGCGCGGCAAGGCAAGTCCATGAGAGCTAGCCTTGTGTGTGAGACGAGGCTTGGACCGTTTCTTGTCTAGTCTCGTTGTAGATATGGAAAGTGATAGGTCTGTCTGCTTCGAGGGTGTCATCTGATGGCGCAAACGCTCGAAGTCCGCTTCTGGGGGTGGTCTCCTCGCTCGCCCATGAGGAATAACTGAGAATGCTTGTGGTGGTGGGTTATGGTAAGTCGGTCGGTGTATGGGAGAGCCATCACCAGCCCGTGGTCGATGGGGAACGGGTGAAACGGCGCGTGAGGCGGAATCGACTCGAGGGGGGTGGGGGTATGCAGGGTATTTTCTCGGAGATCGGGGGAGGTGCGGAGATGGAGGTAAGCGGTAATGTGATTGCGGAAGCCGAAGACCATCCGCAGTCGAGGGTCGAGGGTAAGGATGATTGACTCTTAAAGGATCGAGACGAGGAGGGTTGGGTATCCTGTGGCGACCCGGGAGATCATGGTCGCCCATCGGATCCTGAGACGGATATCGAAGAGCTCCATTTCCCGTGACCATTGCCACGACCGGTGAAAAGACAGTTCGCCCTGGACATTTGTCGACAAATCACGGATTGGAGTGTCTCTGGGTTCAAACGGCCTAAGAAAACAATAGAAAACGAACGGTACGAGACGAGACTTGCTGTCAAGTGGTGTGTTCTCGCGCTGTGAGAGTAAACGAGCGTCAGGAAAATCGGGCCAGCTTAGCTAGCTACCAGGCAAGGAGAGATGAACGAGAGTCGGGAACCGGCGCGAGATTTCAGTTCAATCTATGAACATGATCCTACCAGAGGGTCAAAATGGGACTCCATCGTCCAAGTCCGAAGAGGAAAAGGAAAAGAAGAGAGCGAGAGGGAGCGAGAAGAGTTAAAGTGGGAATCTGAAAAGGGGAAGAAAATCAACAACTTCAATTTGGTTGGTTTCCAGTCTAGTGCGATCTCAAATTCCACACCTGGATGGGTGCTAACGATGTCTCAAAATAATATTATTCTTTCATTGTCTTCTGATTGATATCCTGCTTCTTGTCTGACAGCATCTCTCCTGCAGAGCCGTCCTTGCGTCGGACTTTCTCCATCCATTCGCTGGACTCGACGTGGTCGAGGATCCCAATCTCATCGTCTCTGGCCTTTCAATTGGGCCTGTTTCTCTCAATTATCAGTCTGGAGGCGCCCTGTCCTCGCCCCTGTCCTAGCAATAATTATTCAGGGTTGTTGAACAACACTGGGATTGGGGGGTCTGCGAGACGCTGTGATGGGTCATCTCCAAAGGCACCTCCATTCGGCGCTTAACCTGCAGCTGGCTGCTCCTCACCCCATCTTCTGATTGATCGTATTAATTGAGTCTCCATCGCGAGAACCGTGGTCAAACAGGAGTTGAGCTGGCCGTTATCCATAGCACCAAGGCGTAGGTCCGAGGCGTTCCGTCAGAGCTTCAAGTTCACCGTCATGATTCATCCCAAAAGCTGGTTGTTGGCACTGGCAGCTGCACAACAGTAGTAGTAGTAGTAGTAGTAGTAGTAGTAGTAGTGTTGATGCAGCTGCAGCTCATACATTTCCATTCCTCTGGAGGATCTCCATAGTTGGACAATTGCCGACAGAAGGGTCTGAGCTCCATGCCAGCTCCTCTTTCAGACTGGAATAATACTATATGTAGTAGTTGACTCGACCATAAAAATCACCATTCTGCCGAATCTTCTCCAAACATGATGCCAACAAAGTTCAAACCCGTCCTCCTAGCGCTTCTCCCAGATTATTCGATGACAGGGACCTGAATCCTTTATCCAAAGCGATTCGCGGCTGTCTCCGAGTGGACGGTTTCAGATCCAGCCTGTCCCGGTCTCGGCCCACTGTTGAGGTCATGAGGATGATCCGGTTTGATTGCGATTGCTCAGTCGAATTTCTGGAAGATGGGGCAATATCCGAAGGACCCAGAGTGATTGCACTGGGGGTGACAGCGTGACACGAGAATTCAATCAGGGACCCCGTTGTGCCAGGCTGACAGCACTGTTTACCGCTGATAATACCCTGATTTTCCGATTGTCAGTTAGCCAGTTGCTTGTTTTCAAAACAAAGCACAGATGAGGTTATTTACTCCCAAATCCCAATCATGTCAAATAGCAAGGACGGTTGGAACGTTTGCGATGAGCGTCAATGTCATCGAGCAATGACAAAAACACCCAAAATGAAAGCGATTTCTTTTTGCCCATGATTTTGAGCAATTTGGCCCTGAGCGACCGTTCTAAGCTGAGGCTCTGGTTCTGGTGCCTGTGAGGTGGATCATTGGTGGTGCCTCTGCCTGTGCCTGTTAGGCAGGAGCGCGGCAGCCTGGAGGTTCAGGCGATGAAGCCCTGGTGCTCTGGTGTCAACCTTCACCTCTTAAAGCTTCAGCTCTCGCAGTTTTTCTATTCAATCTCAAGAGCTGTTTTCTCTGCTGGAGCTGTTTTGTTGTTTTTCGATCTTTCGATCCAGAACCAGGCCGCCAGCCTGTTAGCCTCACCTTAGCGGGTTCTCGTATCGTCTCGTCTTTCTTCTTAACCTCGCCCCTCTCCTATTGACATTTCCCCATCTCTCTTCCGTCCCATTGCCATCGATTGCATCCCCCAATGGCTCCAAGATCGTTCAAGAAGCTTGTCATTGCCGTGAGCGGCACTTTTCCCGGCTACAAACAAGGTCGACCCCCACCTTGTGTCTTCTCCAGGATCCAATTCCGGAGCTTCTCTCCGTATACAAACTGTGAGCTGACGGGTTGTTCTTCTTCTACAGCCGACTTGAAAGCAATTGTAGAAAGTCATGGTGCTACTTTCACTTCTTCCGTCGGTGCGGATTGTACGCATCTTATAGCCACCCAAAAGGAGGTCGAGAAGAACGGTACCAAGTGTGAGTTAGCGTTGCCTACGAATCTTGGCTATATGCTATTTTCTCACGAGCCCTGTCACTCCAGATCAACAGGCCTGTGGCTTAAAGAAGTGTGAGGTAGTATCAATTGACTGGCTACTCGACTCGGACAAAGCAAAGAAACCAGTCTCAGAAAAGTCGTACCACTTTGGAGCACCCAACCAGACCAGTAGTGTTCCTGCTAAAACGGAGAAGAAGCGGAACGCCAAGGCTGTTCAGGATGCGGACGACGATGAGTCCAACAAAAAGCCTAAAAAGGTTGTTGAGGATGCGCAGAGGATTACTATAGACAAGGTGGACAAAATAAAGGTTCCGGTTGATGAGCTTTATTGGCCCAGCGAGACTGCATTCCGAGGTGATTATCCCTGTGCCCTTATGTCATGAGCAAGAGCTAATTCTAAGAAACAGCTCCTACTGTTTACGTTGACAATTCCGGTCTCATCTGGGACGCTACGCTAAACCAGACCGTGTCAGCCGCGAATAACAATAAATTCTACCGCATCCAGTTACTAATCTCCAACGATGGCTTGAAGTACCAGACCTGGACTCGCTGGGGCAGAGTCGGGGAGAACGGGCAGTCTGCGCATTTGGGTAACGGCACACTGGACAACGCCAAATCATTCTTCGAGAAGAAGTTCAAGGACAAATCCGGCCTCGCATGGAAGGACCGGCTCAACACCCCTAAGAACAACAAGTATACATTCATTGAGCGCAACTACGAAGAAAGTGATGATGAAGGTGAGAAAGTCGACAACAAGATTGTGAAGGGACCGTCAAAGATTATCGAGAGTAAACTGCCAGTCGCTATCCAGAACCTTATCAGCTTTATTTTCAACCAAACATACTTCCTCGAGACCATGGCCCAAATGTCTTACGATGCTAATAAGCTGCCACTCGGCAAACTGAGCAAGAGAACTCTGATGACAGGTTTCGAGACGCTGAAGGAATTAGCAGAACTCGCAACCACACCAAGCTTAGCGGCCTCTAAGTATCAAATGCAATTGCGTCCAGCTTTGGAAGCACTGAGCAACCGCTACTTTACCACGATTCCGCACGTTTTCGGCCGAAATCGACCGCCAGTACTAGACAATCAGGCCTACATCAAGAAGGAAGTCGAGCTTCTGGAGGCTTTGACCGATATGGAGATCACCAATAGCATCTTAAAGGATGCGACTAAGATGGAAGATGTGAATCCGATCGATAGTCAATACGCAGGCCTGGGGATGGAAGAGATGACACCACGTAAGTTGACTTCCTGTCGAATGTGTGTCACATGGAGGCTAATTATTCCTAGTGGATCATACCACTACTGAATTCCAGGAACTCGAGAAGTACCTCTCAGAATCGCGTGGATCAACTCACGGTATGAACTACAAGGTCAGTGTTCTCTCACATGCTGTTGCTATGTAGCCATATTAATACTCTTCTAGGTGATCGACATTTTCCGAATCGGGCGACAGGGGGAGCATGAGCGATACAACTCGTCTCCATATGCTACTATGAAGAATAGCAACCGCCGATTGCTCTGGCATGGCTCCCGCAGTACCAACTACGGTGGTATTCTCAGTCAAGGTCTCCGCATTGCGCCCCCCGAAGCCCCCGTTAGCGGCTACATGTTCGGAAAGGGCGTGTATTTTGCCGATATGTCCAGCAAATCCGCCAACTACTGCTGTAGTTACAACAGTGGTCAGAAAGGATTACTTCTGCTTGGTGATGTAGAACTTGGCGATCCTATGTACGAGCTCTGTGATTCTGATTACCATGCTGGCGAGAATGCAAAGAAGGAGGGCAAGATTGCGACGCTGGGTAAGGGTCGTACTACCCCCTCTGGGTGGAAGGATGCCGGCTGCATCCATCCAAATCTGCAAGGCATTCAGGTGCCTGATACTACCTCTGGAACCGCAAATCGTGATAACAACCACCTGATGTATAACGAGTATATCGTGTACGATGTGGCGCAGATTCGATTGAGATATCTATTCTTTGTTGATATGCGGTGAAAGCCCCAAAATCTCCTTTTCTATCTGTCTTAGGGTACGGCGCAAAACAGCACAACTACTTCTACTATGGCTTGAGATTCTGGTTTACTTCAAATCTCCCCTCAAATCAGAGATTTGAACTTTGTGTTTCTATTTTCTTTCTCCAACCTAGCGCAAAGACATTGTATTGTATAGCTTAATTGAATCGATTAATCATCAGCTTCAACTCCACGTCCATATACTAGAACTTTCTCTCCATTCCATGTTCCCAACTGATTCCTTGGTCGGTACTCCGTACTTAACTCATATACTCCGTAGGGTAAGCAGGGATTCTATTACAAGTACGCTCATGCCTGCAGCCATAGTCACAATGGTTGCTACAAAAGAATACTGCCCCGGTCCCTGCCAACTCCCAACACAGTCCCCAGAACAAGCAATTGACATATCGCTAGAGCGCCATAGCCGACAGCTGTTTCGTTAATAGCTAGCCACCAGGCCAATGGAGTCAGGGGTTGATCTGGCCCAAGGCCGCGCCAAATGGGTCATCCCATTCTCAAGGCTTACGAGCTACCGGCTACTGCAAACACAAGGACCTCTAAGCCCAGTCCGAGGGTGTTCAGAATTCCTAAGCCTAGTTCATTACGGGATTGATAGATAGATTATGAGATAGATCTGCGGGATTGCGCCGGCGAGTGAGGTGCCGAGACCAATGATTGCGAGAGCGATAGGGAGGCTTTGCTGGATGAGGAGACGTGCGAGACCATCGCCTTTGTCTAGGGCTTCTGGTATACCGTGAAAGAGTAGGTAGAATGCGCAAGGGAGGAGTATGGCGGCATGGGTAGTCACAGTTACGAGTATGATTGTATTTGATGGAGGAGTAGCTGAGCGGGCAGATTGGAGTTCAGCGTTCGGGTTTCTGACCGAAGCAGCGACTCTTGCGAAACATTATCGAGCTCCGAGAGCATGTTGTCAGCGTTCAATAGCGGCGTTGTAGCAGCACCACCAAAGCCGGTCCGAAAGGCAATAGAAATAGCTAGCGGAGAGATAGCAGCTAGCCACTGCACTAAAAGTTGCGGAAGACGTTTGGAGGGGTTGGGTGACGGGCGTCAAGATATATTGGAATATTAGAAGGCTGCGGCTGGAGGTAGGTACATACCTGCCAATGATGTAGCAAACCACCCCCCAACAGTTGGGTCACAACAACATCGAGGCAGACTATGCGAGTGCCTGCCCGGGTGCCCGGTGAACACCTTTTCCCTGTTCAGGTTGTGGCTAACCTGCCCTCCCTACCTAGTCATCCGCGGCTGAGAGAGCCCCTGACGAGTCCCGTAGCGTCCGCCCCGTCCAGAGTCAGTATCTAGAAAGCTGGTTGGTCTGTGATCAACAGTGGAAGCACATGGTACTGGGAAGATCTGTCTTTTAAGAGGGCGCTAACATTTCTTGAGTGCCTAATGTTGGGATACATGCTCAGTCCTTCTCCCTTCATCTCGTTCTTTTTTATGTTTTGCTTTTCTTTCTTCCTGAAGTGTAGCGAGTTGAAGTGCGAGAGGGATTTGTCTCGGAAGTATTTATCATAGCATATGAGCAGGGGTTGATCCAGTCCAGACCAGACCAACGTAAGAATAACAAAGGAGGTATATGAACAGACATATCAAAAACAAAGAAGCATAAACCATTATATTCCCCGTAACAGCCATAACATCCATGATCATCATTAAGTCCCTTGCCCAGACACCTAACCCAGGATGTAATAATAATAATAAACCAAACCAAACCAACCAAATCAGATCAAACAAAGGATATAAAGAGCAGAGTAGCATCAAGCTTACTCAAGTCGAGGCCTTTTCCCCTGTAACACACCGAAACACGACTCCCAACATCCAAGCGAGGATCTTAAACGCTACCGTCAGCGCCCAGAACATGAGCTTGAAGCCCCAGGACAAAATCTTGATAAGGCCTCGTGCGAGGCCCGGCAACTCTTCTTCTTTTTCTTTTCCGTTGGTGTTGGCTCCATTTGTTGACCCGATGCCGTACTTCTCTAGGTCGATTTCTTCAACAACTGGGGTGGCTGGCGATTGATGAGATTTCGCTTTTGATTTCCGGCGGAGGGTTCGTTGGATTTGAGTGGTTTTTGAGCGGAGGTGGGACAGGGAGTACCATTTGCGGTGGGTTGTTGCAGGGATTTGGTTTTGGGTTTGTGGTGGTAAGATGTTGGGGGCACCATCGCTGCTGTCTTCGCGTTCTGCAAGGGTTGCAAAGATTTTGGGCCTGTTGGTGGTTGTGTTTGTATATGTAGGTTGCGGTGGTGTGAGTATCTGCGTTTGTGTTTTTGATGGGTCGTAGAAAGGCATATCCGCCAGCACAGGGTTCGTGGAAACATCCGAGACCGCTACGGCGAGTATAGCGGCGATGATGGAGTCAATAGCGAATAAGGATTGGATGTTATTGTTAATCGCGGACGCGGAGATCGAGAGCGTCATTGTGCGTAGGTCAAGGGAGACAAGGGTCTCATCTGACTCTGATTCTGAGCCTGATAGCGGGAGGGTGGATGTACGTGGTGATGCTATAGCAGCTACATCGACCGAGTTATTTGGAAGTGGGGCCGTGACGAGTATTGTCGGTCCTTGATGTTGTCCTCGGTTTTGACCCTGATTTGTTGGCGTTGAAATGCTAATGTGCAGGGCACCGCTGCTCTGGTGCTGAGATTGGACGGGGGCGACAGCGATTCCTGCTGCGCCGGCCAAGGATGGCGGCGGTTGAGACTGCTGGATTTGATGCTGCTTGTTCAACGACGGGTGGCGTAGTTCGTAAATATGCTTCGTTGCATTCCACGAGAGCTTGAAAGATTCAAGTGCGGCTGCTCGTTTCAGAGCATTCATTTCGACATCTGCGGCGTCGGGGGGAGATAGTTGGTATTGTCTAGATAGTTCTGTTGCCTGGTCGATTGCGAGCATAGCGGCGAGTTGTGACAAGAGGTGGGAGACTAAGCCGTCGTTTGGAGGCTCACGACGACGCCGGTCCTCAAGTTGGAGCATCATAATAGAGATGCTACTGTTAGGAATGAAAGGGTTCCCTCTTGTGATAGATACTTCATCCGTGGAGTATGTCTGCATTGTGTAAAATGGTGAATTTGGGTCGCCGAAGACGAATGTTGCGGGGTCGAGGCTGTCAGTATCAAAGTCAGTCAGTTCAATCCGGCACACTGTTGAAAAAAAAGTGAGGTCCTACCGCTCCATTCGAAGATTGAAGGCATTTGAGAGGTTATCGGCTCTTTGCCCATTTGCAGTCTCCCACAGTGTAATGAGCTGTTCGGGTGTTGAATATTGGATTTCGGCTGGGGAGCGGATGCTGGCTGGGAAGTCGTGAACATCGGCTGGCACTGTCTTCGGCCCAAGTGCTCGGTCAATTTCTGGGGTGGGAGTTATATCAAGTCTAAGCACTGGAGGTCGATGACGGGGCCGAGAGAAGTTGTTCGAGATCCCGCTGTTGTAGTGTTGTTGGCTGGGTGGTGTGTTGGGGTCAAACTGGGGAAATATCGATTTCATGGGTATAATCGGCGAGACAGAGGGTTGCGGAGGGCTCTGAGCAGGCCTGAGTCCCGCCGCATCATCCCTGTCGCTCGGACTAGAAGACGAATTGGCCTTGTTTGTGGGAGACCCTTCCTTCCCAGTTTGCAGGCTAGAGCTATATAGTGACTCCGTCGATATGGCTTGTCTTAACTCGGGCGTAAGAGGGCGTGGTGGTGGAGGAGGGACGTGAGCTTTTGGAGGAGTCTTGATGTTATGTGGCTCGACAACTTGAAAAACCACAGTCTTTGCTTCAGTGTCTTTGGCTTTCGGGTCTTCAAGTGGCGTTGAAGATGTCGACTGGCTGTCAACCGAGGGCCTTCTGGGGCCTTTCCGGAAAGGATTTTTAGGAACCCCCTGGGGAGCAGGGGGTGGGAAAAGTTGAAACTGGGAATTGCTCATGTTGGCTCAGACTAGCTGAGTTTGTGATAAACAAGACCTGCTCAGTGCAATGGCACAAGATGAAAGTCAAAAGACAGCCTGATCAAATGGACCTGCACAGTGGTCACGTCGGCACATAGACACGGACTAGTGACTCAATCAATGTAGCGAAAAAGTGACAAGAGTAGAACATGGGAAACCCAATCTGGAGCAACATCGATTGAGAAAATGAAGAGGTTCGTCGGCATCGCTAAATATCATCATCACCGTATGCAGGAGGCCCGACCTCTGGGCGATTTTGAGAAGGTGCGCGCCAGTCATATCTTGGCTCATGAATTGTCACAAAGTTATCTCGGTGGAGAAGAAGGGCCTGAACGGTGAGAGGCTCCTGCAGGTGTGAAGAAGGGCATTTGTCCTGCGTGTTGCTCCTCAGAGCCCACGCAGGCGCTTAACGTCGACACCTCGATGGTCCGTTGGAGGCCTGTCGGTCTCAATCACAGCGGGGGCCGGTTTGCACTCGCAGCGCTTCCAGGAGGCTAAGATGGAGGCGCTGATTTGCTGCTGTCCAAGCGCTGAGCAATTGAAGGATCACGCACCATGTAACGAGGGGCCGCATGCAGATGGCAGCATGTAATGAAAAATTGATGGGGGATCGGATTGGCTTGCAGACTGAATCAACCTGGAAATGCATTTTGTAGTTGAATAAACTCCCTCCAATAATGACAGAAAGATGGACACAGGAGGTTCGTGTGATTTGATGATATGGCGAGTGAGATAAACAAGAGGGGTGATGGCGGAAAGCTGGAGAGCTGATCGATTCTGTGGGCGCCAAACGGCTGGCTGCAATAATTAAGGCAACGAGACAGACACCCTTCAGCGATACGGGGATTTTTCCTATTATACACTTCCCAATTCCCCGAGTCTATCGAAAAGCCTATCGTGACACATAATATACAGATTATCTAGGCCATAAGCTCCCCATAGCCTATTCGCGAATTCGGTAAGTGAGCCCCTCAGCCATCGCAATGGCTCCCTCCATGTTCCCTTTATTGTATAAAAACAAGCCCTGTAGTGCCGCAGCACTTGTGCTCTGCGACTGGTCGGCTTTCTGGCTGTTCTCATCCTCAATGAGGCCCAGTTCCTCGAGCCGGCTGAGGAAGGCTTGTTGGTAGGAACCAGTCGTGTCTAACTCGCCATAGAACCGCTCCCAGAGACAAATAACCTGGTAGCGAGTGAGTTCGCCTATACGTACTGTCATGTCCACCCGTCCCGGACGCACGAGAGCCTCGTCAAGACGCTCCACGTGGTTTGTAGTTAGGAAGATAATACGCTCTTCGGCGCTCGCGACGCCATCCAAAGCATTCAGTAAGCCAGAGAAGGTCACATTGGCACCGCGATAACCATCCTCATCAGTTTGAGTACGACGATTCGAGAAGGCCGCGTCTACATCCTCCAGGAGAACAAGAGTTCGTTTCGGAACAAGAGTCAAAAGTCGATTGAGTCGATCATCAGTCATCCCTCGTTCACTGAGATTCAGAATGGCAATGTCATAATCCAACTCTCCTGCCAGGGCCTGGATAAAGGAGCTTTTACCAGTGCCCGGTGGACCATACAGAAGATATCCTCGGCGGTAGGGGATTCCACGGTCATGGTACCACTGTCCACTTGACAGAAAGTCCTTGACGTCTTCCACAATCCGCTCCTTCACTCCCTTGTCCAAGATCACCGAGTTCAACGGGCGTTTGCGTCGTGGATCTCCAAATGGTGTCCACGTTGCGGTATCGGCACGATGGATCGTGGTCTTTCCCTCGTGTGTTTTCGCGACATAAGCATGCGCCTCCGTAAAAAGATCCTCAAATATATGACGTTGCGAGTATAGCGTGGTTAGGGTGATCGTCTCCCATGGCCGACCCGTTGCAAGATCCTGGGCTTTGGACTCGCGTACTCGGTTGACGAAGATAAATGCGTTTTTATAGCGTAGGACATGTCGTCCCGGACCTGGGACCAATGTGAAATGTGTGTTGATGGCACCGTTGGAGTGTTCGACCGTTCTAGTATCGATGGAGAGATGGCGCATTCCAGGCGTGAGCTTGTTCAAGATTGAGTCCAGGAAACCAGACCGGCTGGCTGCGGACCGAGATGCACTAAGCTGCGATTGCTGATAAAGTGTCATCCAGTTCAAAAACCATGGATATGAATCGTCCTTGTGTGTAATCTCGACATCAACAAGCATTCGTCTCCGAAGCAGATCCGCGCCACGGCGAAGGCCTTGTTGCGCAAGCCTTGCGCCGACTCCGAGCCCTGCAAGACCGAATCCCTAACAACAATGGTTCTTTAGATAATTTTCTGCCACTTATCTCGCGCAGAAACTCGGACTCCAAGCTGGTCTTACCGCTGTGAAAAAAGGATTGCCCGTGAGTTGGGCCAGCAGCCCTCCGTCTCCGGTCGGCTGGGCTGCGGCCTGAATGGCCTGAATGGCCTCACTCCTCTGCTGGACGATTGAGTCCCCAGGGGAGGGCAGCCCTGGAGAATTTGGTCCGGTTTGGTCCATACCAATCATAAAGAGTAAATCATCTGGTCAGTCCAGCTTGTAAGTTGTGAGAGGCCCAGATTGGGTTTGATGATTCAAAATCGCGTCCCGGCGGTCGGGGCTAACACGGGCCGACCTGCTCGCTACCTCTACCTTCGATGCCCAGCATGAGTCTACGCAGTGCCGAAGTCTACTTCGACTAATCTTCAGCCGTCCAAAGCTTGCGACTTTGAAGGAGATTAATATTGAGTAGGATGAGTGCCTATTCGGATGAATTGAATCGCCGGCTCGGCCTTTGCTTGATAGTGTCAGACGGGGGGATTACTCGGAGTTATCGGCAATAACGATGGCTCTTTTCAGCCAAAAAGAAAAAAAGGCCATGGCAAGATCCAGACACGGAGTAATAATAGAGATCCTACATTATCCTACCTTCCCCCCTCCATAAAGCGGTCATCCTGGCGCAGTGACTGGCATGCCACCCTCGCGACGCTGGTTTTGCTTTCGCTCATATAGCAAAAACCCCTCCTCTCGGGCTCTCATTACTACAAACTTCAAGATGGCCTCATCTACTGCGGCGGCTCTTTACGCCCTGACCCTATCGGCGTCACCTGTTTCTCCAGTTCCAGACGATGCCAGCAAGAAAGCGCATCATGTCAAAAACGGGTTTGACAATCCTTGGGCGTAGGTCACGTGGCTGAGACTCCAACTTGCGCGCTATATACTAACCAAGTCGACCTAGCTCATTCACCTCACCTTTTGACAGGCAGGGGCAGTTTCTGTGGTGAGTCCGCTCGGAGATAACTTGAGGCACACGAAATCCTGACATGTACAAGGCGCATAGTGACTGGCAAGGCCAATCGCCCCAACACCACCCCTCCAACTGTTCCTGTACAGAAACCAGAGTTCTTATCTAGTCGCGAAACGCCTGCTTTGCGAGCAACATGGTTGGGCCACGCTTGCTTCTACGTGGAATTTCCTGGTGGACTCCGAGTGCTATTCGACCCCGTTTTCGAGGACCGCTGCTCTCCACTATCATGGTTAGGACCCAAGCGTTTTACCGAGCCTCCTTGTGAGATTAAGGATATTCCTATCATCGATGCGGTCGTGATCTCGCATAATCACTACGATCACTTGTCTCTCCCGACCGTCCAGGATATTCATAAACGGCACCCGAATTGCCATTTCTTTGTTCCTCTAGGTAACAAAGAATGGTTTGACAAGACTGGGATTTCGAATGCAACGGAGCTCGATTGGTGGGATGAGCGCAACGTCCTACTTTCTCCGTCAACCCAGGTAGAGAAACCCGGCCAAAGCACCACCTCAAAGCCAGGCGATATCACTGCTCGAATCGGCTGCTTGCCTTGCCAACATCTTAGTGCCAGAACACCATTTGACCGATGTAAAACCCTCTGGGCCTCGTGGTACGTCGAGTCCGGAGGTCGCAAGGTATACTTCGCCGGGTAAGATATTTTCAAACATGCCATCTTACATGTGTAACGGCTAATCAGAGCGCTTCGTCCAGGGATACCGGTTATCGCTCGGTGCCAACGCTTCCAGATAACGTCGACGACCATGCCCCCGAATACAACTTTCCCTCGTGCCCTGCTTTCAAGGAAGTGGGCAAATTCCGGGGCCCGTTCGACCTCGGATTGATTCCCATCGGCGCGTATGACCCGCGATGGTTCATGAGCCCCATGCACGCAGACCCTCACGATGCTGTTGAGATCTTCCGGGATACCAAGTGCAAACAGGCTCTGGGGATGCATTGGGGTACCTGGGTGTTAACGGAAGAAGAGGTCCTCGAGCCTCCTAAGAAGCTCAAGGAGGCACTGAAGAAGCATGAAATCCCGGAAACTGGAGTGTTCGACATTTGCGACATTGGCGAGAGCCGAGAGTTTTGAGCTCTAGGGCAGAAAGGTCATATTAGCGGAATTTTAGTCTATGCGATTTAAGTATATAATCTCCCCTCAGGTTGTTCGCTGATTACCTAGTACTCTTGTGTAATGGTGTTTGGAGATAATACTAGTAGATACCCAAGTTTTTCCTTGTTGCATATCTTCACTGCACTCGGGCAGCTCTAGTGAATATACACTTACTGTATGGTAGTTCTCATGTTCTAGACTTAATATTCCCATTCACTTATAATGCTATAGAGAATTAGCACAGGTTTATAAATAAAAATTTCTTCTACACATCCTCCTACTTCTATCCTCGAATCCAAACCCATTGTTTTCTACAAGCTACCCAGGCCTTCTCTATCCTCGAATCCACTCTAGACAATACCCAGGCCACATATCACACCTCACAAATACAAAACCAACCTGCAATGCCAGCCCATATCGACCTCCACACTGACGCCGCCCTCAAGTCGCGCCCTTCCAGCCAAGCCACCATCAAAATGGACATCGAACACCGAAGGCTCTGTCCCAACCGCCGTACAGAAACTGCACAGCCAAACAACGGTGACAGCGACGGTGACTCCACAGTCTCTGAGGAAGAAACAATCTTGGAGCTCGATGAAGCAGCCCTCTTAGAACTCCCCGTCCGCCTCCAAAACAACATGCGCAAACTCCACGCCGAGCAAGTCTATAAGTGGCAGAAACATCAGTGCCAACACCAACCCAGATACCTATATCGGCAGGATGAGAAAGCTAGATCAGAGCCAGAGCCAGAGCCAAGAGACACGAAGTACGGCAAATACGTGAAGTGGTTCAAGAATATGCCTGCGAGGATTGCGTTGACGAGGCAGCTAGAGGCTAAGATATTCATGGAGGGAGACAGTGATGATTTCGAGCATCTAGAGAATACGATTTGGTGTTCGGTAAGGCATGTGCGGGTTCCTGTTTACTATGGACAGGGACAGGGAGAGAAGAGAAGCTTGATGGACGGCAATGGGGTTGGGGGTAGTCGTGCTAGGCTGTGTGGCATTGGAGACCTAGAACAGGCTCATCTGTCTCAGGCAGACACACTTGTTGCTGAAAACAATTGCCTTACGCCTCGTCACGACCGTGGAGGATCATCGAACAGCGGGTATATGTCGTGGAGGTGCGCTGGGCCGTACTATGGGCATGAGACTCGAGCTGGTCAGGATTGCTACCAGCATGAGAATCAGCCTCTCAAGGAACACACATCATTTGTTTCAATAGTGAAATATCATGTACGTGCAAAGATCCAGCGGGCCAGGAAGATCTTCAAAAAGGTGATTTAGTTCGTCGGTCAGATACATGCTTGGATAGATTGGAGTTCAAGTTGGAGTCCTAGTCGGTGTTCAGATTTTCGATGTGGAAATCAAATGAACTGAGACAAATTAATTCAGGTAAACAAGAAATTATATCTTCAGAGTTAGTCTACACTTAATAATGTTGAGCAAAATAAGACATTATTGAAAGTTGGTGAACCCTGAAGATATCTAGTTAATTCCTAAGGCAGTAAAAATTAAAAGACAGGGGAAACAGGTGCTAGTCCGGAAGGAGAGTAGTGGCGGTGAGCTCCCAGTGCGCAATCCCACTTCAAGCAGTGCTGGAAATTTGAAGGTGACGGCGGGCACAACAACTCCAGATCTCCTCCCCCAGAACACGACTATTCAACCATTTATCTCTTTGGTTTGGATACTATTTGTCTGTCGCTGAGGATATTCGTTGTGCTCTCTCGCTTTTTCCCCTTGCAACTCCAGAAACACCGCCAAAATGCAGGCTCCGGTGGTGGTGATGAGTACGTTATTCGAGAAAGTTGGTACCCTTCACTACAGACGGCTAACTTAGCCTAGACACCAATTCTGGTGAGAGGCAGGTCGGTCGCAAAGCTCAGTTGTCGAATATTACCGCTGCAAAGACGTATGTGAACATTCCATTTCACCCCGCTTCCGTCCTAACGCATATTATTCAGAGTTGCGGACATTATTCGGTCATGTCTGGGACCCAAGGCCATGCTGAAGATGCTTCTGGATCCTATGGGAGGAATTGTTCTTACCAACGATGGGCACGCTATTCTCAGAGAAATCGAAGTCTCTCACCCCGCCGCTAAGAGCATGATTGAACTCAGTCGTACACAGGACGAGGAGGTCGGAGATGGAACAACCACCGTTATCATTCTCGGTATTTTTTTTCCACATATATGATCTGTTTGATTCGACTTATTTGAAATAATGCTAACCCTTGTAGCTGGTGAAATGCTCGCTCAGGCCCTCCCCCAGCTCGAACGTAATATCCACCCCGTCGTCATTATCTCGGCCTTCAAGCGTGCTCTGGCAGATGCACTTGCAATCGTTGAGGAAGTCTCGCTACCCGTGGACATTGATGATGACAAGCAGATGTACACTCTTATCAAGTCATCCATTGGGACGAAGTTCGTTTCTAGGTGGTCCGATTTGATGTGCGGCTTGGCGCTGAAAGCGGTCCGCACCGTGTCTTTCGATGCCGGTGGTGGAAAGAGGGAAGTTGATATTAAGCGCTATGCCCGCATTGAGAAGATCCCCGGTGGTCAGATTGAAGATAGCGAGGTTATCGATGGTGTGATGGTCAACAAGGACATTACCCACCCCAAGATGCGGAGGAGAATAGAGAACCCCAGGGTCATCCTGCTGGATTGCCCGTTGGAGTACAAGAAGGGTGAATCACAGACCAACATTGAAATCTCGAAGGAAGACGACTGGAACCGTATTCTACAGATTGAGGAGGAGCAGGTCAAGCACATGTGTGACGCTATCTTGGCTTTGAAGCCCGACATTGTTATTACCGAGAAGGGTGTCTCTGGTAAGGGTTGCATTCAACTAGGAATTGAGTTAGGTCTCTAACCATGCTATCTAGATCTCGCGCAACACTTCTTGGTGAAGGCCGACGTCACAGCTCTCCGCCGAGTGAGGAAAACAGACAACAACCGTATCGCCAGAGCCACGGGTGCAACAATCGTCAACCGTGTGGATGATCTCCAGGAATCCGATGTGGGAACTGGGTGCGGTCTCTTCGAAATCGAGAAGATCGGCGACGAATACTTCACTTTCCTCAGAAAGTGCGAGAACCCCAAGGCTTGCACAATCCTTCTCCGCGGTCCGTCTAAGGACATTATCAACGAGGTTGAGCGTAATCTTCAGGATGCCATGTCCGTCGCGCGAAATGTTATCTTCCACCCACGTCTGAGCCCTGGCGGTGGTGCCATCGAGATGGCTGTTTCCGTCAGACTAGGCCAACTGGCCAAGTCCATTGAAGGCGTCCAGCAATGGCCGTACAAGGCTGTGGCCGATGCCATGGAAGTTATTCCGCGAACACTAGCCCAGAATGCTGGAGCCAGCCCTATCCGGGTTCTTACCCGCATGAGGGCTAAGCACGTCGAGGGTCAAACCACATGGGGTCTAGATGGTGACACGGGCGCCTTAGTTGATATGAAGGAGTATGGCGTCTGGGAGCCAGAAGCCGTGAAACTACAGAGCATCAAGACGGCTGTTGAGGTAAGCATTGCCTTCCCTGGTATGAGATTTTTAGCTAACCACGAAACAGTCTGCATGCCTGCTGCTTCGCGTTGACGATATCTGCAGTGCTAAGACCTCCCAGCAGGGGGGTGCCCCTGGTGGTGGCGGCGATGATTAAACGTTAAGGCTATGGGAATAAAAAACGCGTACATAATGCTATGAATCTCTTGATTTGTATGAATATCCTAGACTAAAATTACAATGGGTATCTTCATATTGTACATTCCTTCTTCCTTTGATAGAGCCTCAATCGTCATGAATAATAACACCAGGAGTCTCAACAACGGCCTCCATCTGAGGCCCCTCAGCACCTCCCCCAGACCCATTTACCGCACCCCTTCCCTCCTCCGTAACATCCATTGTATCAACCTCGTTTCCAAAACCCCCCTTCTTCTTCCCCGCTTTCGCCTTATTCCTCTTGTCCCTCCTCTTCCGATTCTTCTCCGTCTTCTCCTCGTCCTTCCTCCTCACATCCTCCTGCTTCTTCTGCCACTCAACCTGGTCCTTCTCCCGATCAACTTCATCCTGCATGAGCCGCAAGCGCTCATACTCGCGTCTCCGGCTCGCCTTGTAAACGTGGAACTCGCCGGATCCCGCACCAGCAGACGACCCCTGGACGTTTGCAACGATTTCCGGGGGCGGGGGCAGCGACGAGGCCGTTTTGTGTGTAGACGCCGTGGGCAGCTTTATGTCCTTGCTTGGGTCACGGAAGAGCGAGGTTATTGCTGTGGCTTGTTCGCTGTGCGGGGTTACAGCGCGGCGTTTTGTTGGGCGTTGGCTGCGCGGGTCGGCGCTTGTGGGGATTGAGGATGGGCCTGGTTCGGACATTTTTTATATGATGTTGGGTTGAGGATAGTAGTTATAGAATGTTGGAGAGGGCGGTTGCGCCGAATTCAGGTGAAATTCGGGTGTTTGGCGGACACGACGGGAAGGAATACTATGGTTCGGAATCGAGATGACGGGTGCAGCCGAAGAAAGAGCAGAGTTCAAAGGGCGAGGTATTGTGGTTCCAAGGGAACTGCTTCGGGTGATGGTGGTGGTGATGGTTGAAGGAGCAAAAAAGTCGGTCTTTGCTGGTTCTCGGCAGATCAGATCGTCAGTGGTTGAGCTAATCGCTGGATCTCCTCCGCCAACTGACATCAGATCCATCCATCCCGAGGCCCTTCTCCAAACTGCTTAGGTATCTCCGCGATGGTCAAATTCAAAAATGATTCGCTAGACTTCAAGCTCAAGTCTGTGTGGGTGGGAAATTCGGGCCTGTCAGTGCAGCATGTGACGGTGTCTTTGGTCTCTTGATCGCGTTTCGCAATCTTACTTCACTACCTTGTCTTCTTGTCTTCATGCAACTCCAAGTCTTTTGCATCCTTCCATCTTCCGGATAAAGCGGGACCTATTCCCTTCATCCTCCACAAGAGCTATCCGGGAGCTGCCCACATCAATGGTAGCTGTGCTCATTTCGCTTTCCAATCTATTTGTCTCTAGAAGGCTCGAAGCTAGCTTTCAACATCTTATCCTTTCCAATCCATCAGCACCAGCGGTGTCCGTCTGGCCCTGAAGTGTAGCATCAAAGACACGATTGCAACTGCCAAATATCCGGTAAACGAGGCTTATGCTATACCATCGCATCGACTAGCAAGTCGAGCGAAGTATGGGCTGATAATGTACAGATACCCCACCACCTGCCCGATGGATTTGCGATTCACCTCGTCGGTTACAACCTCTCAAGCTAGAGCAGAAATTAACCAGAAGGTGTGTACATCCTCTCTTTGATGTATTATTGTCGGTTGCACATCCATTTAGTTAGGGGCTTCGCTGCGAGCGCCCGATTAAGCTGGGTGGGCGATTGGCCCCGTAATATGGAAACCAAAACTACGTACAACACTTATGTGACAATCGTGCTAACTCTTTTATGCTCATCTAGTTCAACCGCAGTGATGTTTGTTGCCTTAAATCCAATCCATCTTTGATAGGCCATGTTGCTGTAAGTTGGGTGGCTACGTTTCCAGGTGCCGAGCTGATTCTACAAATAGAGAACCCCGTATGATGTACGTTGCCTGCCTTTTTAAACACTACTTGCTCACCAACATCGCGGATTAACTCTATCAAAGGTTGAGGAGCCTGAAGCGCTGGCCGATGTCTCCATTTACAGGTATACTGAGCTACCGGGGAAAGCTATTGAAGCTTTCATGGCAACTGGCACGGTAGGTCACACATTTTCTCTCATCAGGTGCGTTCTAATATTGTCAGCCGCCGAAAGGATACGTTTTCGTTGTTTTTGTTGAAACCTCGCATGGTTGCTCCCTCATCCATGCTGATGATCTCGACCTCGTTGATCGCGCCCTCGAGCTTGGTGAGTCGGTAAAGCGGGATTTGAACGACACAATGAGTGGCACAGTTATTGGCGCAACAACAAAATGCACTCTCGAGCCAATTGCCTATCAGCCAGCCGACCCTATAACAGGTGAATATCTTCCAGTGAGGTTTACGGGGAAATATGCCGAAGGCCCTGAAGGCTTGCTTATGTCTGAGGCTCCTGGAACTGGCCCTTCGTTACTTCACAACGTCCCGCAATCGGAACTCAGGTCCGATGAAGAGTTCGTAGAAGGTGATTATATTATCTACCGTCAAAAGTTAGGAATCATCCAGGAAGTTGAACGTGATGTCGTCCTGCTCCTTCCAAACTCGACAGTTGTATCTCCTCTCGACGCATTTGCCCTAGAAGTTCCTGTCTATGTCAACCCCATAGCCATCCTCTCGTCACCAGACCTAAAGAACCGCGACATAGGAGACGGGAGGTCTGTGTGGACTTCAGAGGCAGATTTCGTCTTTCCCGGTCAATCAATCTTCACCGAAATATCAAACTTTGCCCGAAGCGATCGTCCACCTGGGAGCCAAGAGTCAGTAGTCCAGGGTTATGTGTTGGCGACTCCTACAGAGGATATCCACATTCAATGGCTGTGTCCCAACGTGTTCTCTCCCGGACCTCACGATCATAAACCAGTTAATGGTATGTTGAGAGTATCCACAATGCAGGAAAATGCCGTAAAATGCGATTTTACGCACTTGCCGATTCAGGACTCTTTAGTTGGGAGATGTGATTCCCTGCTTAATGTTGGGGATAGAGTCCGGGTTCGTGATCCAGCTATCGCAGAGGTGAAGTATCCTGGGTACCGGCGCATTCCGGCCGATCAGACATTCGGGTATGATATGAACATATTTCGAATTGTCTCGTCCAAAACAGAGGTGATTGTGCAATGGCAAGATGGGGGCTGCACCACCGAAAGTGCCATTTCCCTGCAACTAAGTGATGCAGGGGTAAGCGAACTACGGCCTGGACACCTAGTTGCCTTGAGAGATGGCGTCAGTACTGTCGAAAAATCTGTCAAAACAAGCCGGGAGCCCGTGTCATATTCCCTTCGTGGTCAAACGAAGGAGACTTTACATTTACAACAACTCGGCGTGGTTCAGACAGTTGAAAGCCGAGAACAGATAGCTTCTGTCCGCTGGTATCAAAATACGGATGTTGAGTTGCTATATGGTGGAAAGGCACTAAACCCTAGGTCGTCTTTGGGACAACTCAGTGATACGATCACAAATGTGTCTGTTTACGATCTTGCCACTTTCCCTGCTTTAAACAGGAATCTAGATGATCTAGTCATTGTTGCCCCAGCATCCGTTGATCAATCCTTAATGTCTTCAACACCTACAGCTGATATCCATGGTCCAGCTACGTATCTCGACTTTTTATCATACCTCCTATCGGTAAAGTCTGCGATGATAACCTCCGAGTGGTTTAAGAATACGACTTCAATACGTACACCTCCTTTGCGTCGGCGGTACAGCATTCACAATGACGATGCCGTACCTCCCATTGACTTTTTTGGAAAAATTGTTGCAATGGATACCAACGGCATCATCACTCTTCGGCTTCCTGGTGCTAGAGGTTGCCATGACATTCAGGTTCCACTGGAGAGAATATTGATGGTAATCGACGAGGAGGAACTGATACCACCTATGTCTCTCCCGCGCTTCGGCTTGCTAAATCCCAGCTCACAAGACAGTTCCTCAGTCTCAGATTCGGATAATGATGATCCTGACGCTGATGGTATTGGCTATGATTGGATTACCGAAGACGAGAGCGATGACTCTCTTGGCTCTGTCGATATCATTCCAGCTCGGCGGGGGGAGACTAAGACCCGGAAAATAGAAAGTGAGATCATAATGGGGGGTGCGTCTGAGATAACTCTTAACAACCCGCAAGCATTGTGGGAGAGCGAGTCTACCCCCGATGACACTTCTACTTCAGGGCCTCAAGGTTCCAATGTCCCATCCATCCTCCGCTTTCCAGTGCCAACATCGTCTCCTTCAGGCTTCGCTGTACTGGAAGATCTACCTCCTCCCGACCATCACTTCGTAAACAAGGATAAGTCAGGTTCATCCCCACTACGTATGAGGCGCATTCGAAAAGAATTTGAGATTCTTGACACCTCGTTACCGCCCGGGATCTTTGCACGATCATGGGAGTCAAGGATGGACCTTTTACGGGTAATTATTCTAGGCCCAGAGGGCACTCCATACGAGCATGCTCCATTTGTGATTGATATGCACTTTACCTTAAACTTCCCTAGCCAGCCTCCCGCAACGTTCTTTCACTCCTGGACAGCCGGGGAAGGACCTGTCAACCCTAACCTGTACGAAGATGGCAAGATTTGCCTCAGCATTCTAGGAACCTGGCCGACCCAGAACCCGGATGAGACCTGGTCACCCGGAAAATCTACGATATTGCAGGTATTGGTTTCAATTATGGGGCTTGTTCTAGTCAAGAGTCCATTTTACAGTAAGTCCCCCCCTTGACAGTATTCTCGGTTTCATTTTCGTACTTAGCTCTCCCAGACGAAGCTGGCTATGAGGTTCTCGCTGCCGCAGATAACAGACGCGTTGAGTCCTCCCGGTACACGGAGAAGGCATTTCTCATGACACGCAAATTTATTTTGCATGCCCTGAACCACCCGGTTCGTAGCCTTGAGGATGTCTTGGTATGGCATTACCTCCCTGGCGCGCTCTCCACTCGCCCACAGCTATTACGCAAAGCCATCCAAAATGCGCTGAGAATGATCGAGCATCATAATCGTACATCTCAGGAGACTGATCTGGGGCTTCCGGCATCGGCGTTCTGCTCTCGTCTCAGCTTGGGTGCTGTAATAATGTTGCAAAGGCACGTTAGTGCTCTTGAGAAGCTGGAGTTGGACATTGGTGCTTGAATAGCCTCTTATGCTAATATCTAAATATCTTGTCCTTTGTGCCAAATCGTATTAGCTCCTGCCAGGGATGCCCATCCTCCAACAGTGCTCTTTTTTTCTTACTTTCTTCCGTATGCAGTTTGGTCAGTAGGCAGGCAAGCCTAGAGATCAACGTCATCTTTGATTTGTCCCGAGGTCTACAGTTCAGTTTTCCTATCTGGCTATAGGTGTGTATGGGCATGTGGTGCGTGTGGTGCGTTAAAGGTTCTTTTGCCAGGGCTGAACCAAGTTGTCGATAACCATCAGCAATAATACTTTATTTCAATTCAGACTCCAGTCGTTAGCTCAGAAATCGCATAATTAGTTAACTATAATTAAATTGATGATAAAACAAATAATAAGGGCGCATGGCAAGCAAACAGGGATCGTCTGCGGTCTTGGTCTTTGGCGCCTCCTCTCTCTCTCTCCGCCAACCTTTCGCTCTCTTTCATCCCTCCCCATCCTCTCTTTCATCCACTCTTTTTTACTCTTTCCATCAATTCAAATCCATTCTTTTTATCATCTATCTAACCATCTTTTTATCTCTCTTCCGTATCTCTATCTTCCGCTGTTTGAGTAAAACAATCCCCTCAAAGCCACGTAGTAAGTGACGTGGACCACCATGCCCTCATACCGCGTAGGTAAGAATCCTCTCCTTCTCAGTCTCCGCCCGATCGATAGAAGTAAACACTTAAACCAAAAACAGAAGAAGCCTCTACTGGCCGCGCAGGCTGCACAAACAAAGAATGCAAAGACAACAAAGTCAAGATCCCCAAGGGCGAGCTGCGGTTCGGCTCCTGGGTCGACAATGGTAAATTCCAAACATTCTACTGGAGACACTGGTGAGTTCGAAAATTTTCATATTCTCTAGTTTATTTCGCGGTTGGATCTTCTAACATTGTTCGATAGGGGGTGTGTGACGCCCAAGACCATCAGCAATGTCAATGATGTTATTGGGGAAGACGACGAGAGAGACCTCGATATGCTTGATGGATACGAGGATCTCTCGCCTGATATCCAGCTGAAGATTCAGAGGGCTCTGGAGCAGGGCCATGTTGATCATGAAGATTGGAAAGGCGTGAGTCGCTTCCTTTTCCTCCTTGCTGCCTTCACCCATTCGCTTTGAGCGGCGTGTCGGGAGTGGGCAAGATAACTAACATCGCATAGGATCGCGAATTGAATGAACCCGGTAAGTCCGGTTTCCGGGTGAGGACTCCTAAAAAGAAGGCCAAAGCCGCAGACAAAGTATGTACATTTTCTCTTCTCAGCACGCTTGCTAGCAGAGTAACTGATTCGATCTGTAGGAGGAAAATGATGAAGTAACCGATGAAGAGGAAGCACCCAAGCCCTCGAAGACTAAGAAGCGTAGTCGTGCCCCGGTTGACGAAGATGGTAAAGATATGGAGACTGCTCAGCCCAAAAGACCTAAGAGAAAGTCCGCAAGCACTCCAAAGAAAGTACCCATCTCCTCCGATGAGGAGGACGATGACGACGACACTTTCGAATCTCCTGAGCCAAAGCCCAAGTCTTCGAAACGGGGTCGCCAACCCAAAGAGTCAAAGCCTGCTGCTACTTCCGGGTCTAAACGCGGAGGGAAGCCCAAGCGTGGCCGTAAGAAGGTTGCCTGATCCCTCCATTTGATTTTCGAATCCTTCCATCGAGTCTTTCCTAGTGTTGTACGGTATATGTGAGTATTCATGAGAGGTGCTATGGGGTGTCTGACTGATCGTATGTTTGCAATATTTCCTGTCGGGCAAGACAATTTGTTCTTTAATATTCCCATTGGACAGAGTTAACCAGTTCTGTTTGCTCGTGGTGTTATATATTCTCTCAACATGTTGGAGTTTAGTCTGTGTGTTATGTATCATGACATCGTGTTCCAATTTCCTGCTCACTGCTAGTCAGAGTCCTCGTTCAATGCGCACTTTGTTCATGTCGAAGTATGGATGCAGGTTCCTCTTTCCATAGGTTAGGTAGACCAAGGGCTGTGCACAGCCGCAGGTCTTCCTGGTACCTCATTGGGCGAACTTAAGGTATAACAGCGGAATTAATTCTCAGCCTCCAATCATCCGAGAATCAAAACGAGAATTATGCAACCTAGATATCCATCTCTGCACATGACTGCCTATCGCAATCGTCACATGTTGGCGTTGGTATCTGATCGTCATCTTCGGCGCTTCGATCGCTTCTCTTCTTTTTTCTTCCACACGCTTCACAGAGTCGGCAAATCTACGCTGCGGGTATCTATATCTTATTTCTAGACGAAATAGGTAGATGCGCGTCCGCGTAAGCTGTCTTTCCCAGACATCGCTCCTTCTCGATCGTCAGTAGTCGGGTTTCATCATCAATGAAAGCCTTCAACTACGAGACGGATCTTGTCTTGGAAAGGCTTCCAGGGCTCTTCTCATGCAACGTGCGTGACTTGGCTACGTCGTTTTCCGGCTACGCCGTCCGCTCCTTTCCCGCCTTCTGGCTTCTTCTGTCGCTCCTTTGCCTCTGCACCTGGCTGTCTCTCGTATCGTTCCTGGCAAAGTGGATGGATAGCAGCCACAACACCATGGCTTTCAAACGCTCTTTCACCTCTAGGGACAAAGTGACCAAGTCCACCAAGTCCCCCAGGAAGTCCTTCGATGGGCATGCGAAGATGAAGATGCAGGAGTCTCTGGAAAGTCCAACAGAAGAGTGAGTCACTGGCCTGCATACTAAGGTATTGGAGTTTGGAGTTAATGTTATGTGTGCAGTCCGCTTCTAAGTCCCATTATCACTTTGGTCGTGAGCCGGGAGCAACGTCTTTTCGTAGCTCACGAGAACATTCTCTCCCGGTCTCATTTCTTTGACTCGGTGCTTAGGGATCAATTTCCAATCGGAAGCGTGAACAAGGCGTTGGTCTTACCAGACGAGTAAGTTATATCCATGGTCTTTAACCGGAATCTCTAACGCAAAGTAGAGAGCCAGAGGTTCTGTCCTGCGTTCTCGAGTTCCTGTATAAAGGCGACTATACTCCGCGCTTGCAACGTAACAAAAGCCGCAAGACATGGGAACTCGAGAGCTCCTTGGACGCCAACCACCCCGGTGGCAGCGACCTGAGCCAGGCAACGATCTTCCACTCTGGGGTGGGTGATCTCATTCTCCGGGATACTGCCGTGTACTGTGCGGCCGAGAAATATGGCTTGGAGGAACTCAAGGACCTTGCTCTCCGCAAGCAAGGTTTGCAAACTGGGATCCCAATTGAGATCATTATTCGGTCCGCGCGGTACGCATACGACAATACTCCTGACTCAGAGTATCGACTGCGCGCTCATTACTTGGCCATGATCATTCGTACCCGCGACATCTTCAAACACAGTGGAACCATGCAATTCGAAATGGAAATAGGACACAAGTTCTTTTTTGATCTATTTGTTGCCATGTGCAATCATATGGATGATCTTGGGGAGCTAAGGTAACTCAAGTCCCTATCCAGTCATACTCAGTGCTAATACCCATAACCTTTCCCAGCTTGAAATAGTCTCCTCGGGGAAATCCACGTGGTGCACGACAGTCAGAAAACAGAAAACCCAAAAAAATCTCTATACCAACTTCAAAGCACATCGTTTATGCCAGAATGCCAGAACATGATGCAACAGTTTCTGATTTGACTCGAACTATGTTCGCTGCTCCTAAGCTAGCTGACCGAAACGAATGCCACGATTGCCTGCATTGGACCGCGTTAATTGTGACTTAATAATGCGCGTTATTTGATACTGGTTTGTGTTTTGTACAACTGAAAGAGACTGCCAACCATCTACTGTCTATTGATGTACCATTTTCACTCTTTCAATCGCTTATGGTACCTACTACCTGGTTTTGAAGATAGGCCACCGGGAGACGAATATAATATTTGACCAGGAGATTTTACTTGCATTGATCAAGACTATTTAAGCCTGATAAAATTTCGTAGCTTCGAAATCCCCTATAGCCTACGCGACGGGTCGAACGGCCTCCGTACTCGACTCCAGATGCTATTATGGTGCAGTGTAAGGGGTTGCCTGGGAGTATGAAAGGACAGTGCAGTTACTTTTCATGCACGATGAGCGCATCAAGTATGAATCAAGTATGACTCAAAGTCTGACGGTTGCAATGGCCAACCACTGCTGGGAATGGGCCCGAGAGCCTGGTCGAGCGTCTTTCCCCTCATAAGAGAAAGCTCGTTTGTCAAGAATTCTCATAGCATTTATCTGTCGGTTGTATTATGCCTAGATAAACTGGTTTGTTTTGAATCATGCCGATTTTTAATGTCTTCTACATATCACTTGTTGTTAAAGTGACCGTCGTCATGAGTCAACGAATTGTATGCGTCTAACTAGGCATTTTTGTAAGCAGTCATCGTGAAAAAGCGGCCCCCTCCTCGTCTGACATATGCCCGATTAGGAAAAGGATGAGGCTGGCGGGGATGTTTGCTGCAAAAACCCCAGAGTCTTGCAGCATCCTCCATTCCATCACCCATCACCAAACAATCATCATGGAGACAAAGCGCCTCAAGACTCATCACAACTCTGATGTAATCTCCATCTACAGTACTGAATCTGAAACTGTTTGCTTTTACGAGAGTGAATCCGAATCACTTTCCGATTACAGCCACCCTATGATTCCCCATTTCGCTAAGAGAAGATCATTAGCCTTCGTCTCTCTCCCCAAAGAACTCCGCTTCATCATCTATCAGTACGCCTTTTCATCTTCTTCAAATTGGAACGAGCTTATCCGCATCACCGTGGAGCGAGAGAGCCCGATTCACCAACTCGCCACCGTCTTTAAGCCTCCGTCGCGTCAGGTCAAGCTGAAGTACACCCGCAGTCCAGTACTGCATCTTCCAGTCGCCCTCCTAGCGACAAGCCACCAAATCTATCATGAAGCACTCCCCATCCTCTATTCCGGTGTGGCGTTTGGTTTTACCTCCAATCCGACTTCTTTAACCTTCCTACTTGATCGCTTCTCCGATATAGCCCGCGACAGTATACGATACCTGCGCCTCTACCCCGCACCGCTGTATGTGCACAATGGTCCTCTAGGCGAGCAGCTATCATGGGCTGTACTTTGCGCGCAGGTCGCTCGCCTACCGTCTTTAAGACGAGTGAGTGTTGTATACAATCGTCTTGAGGATCTAAGGTTGAATTCGATTGAGTCGCAGCGTGTGCGGTATGGGAAGCCGCTTGCTTTGATCAGCGCTCATAAAGAGCCAGAGTTTGAACAGCAAGATCCTAGTGCAGCTGAGCTGGATCAGTGCCGCAATCGGTTTCGCGATATTACGGCGTCACCTGCCCAGATTGCTGAGACCAAACAACTTTGAAAGGGTATGATGGTTGCTTCATCTAAAGGTATATATACTTGTCCAACCCTCATATCCAGGTTTTTATTTCTCGCCGTCTCACCCTCCCCCAATACTCATTCTTGAGCCGGAAGACCGAGAAACATTTCTCTAACCATTCATCGGCAATCTGAAGTAACTCGTACGCATTAGTCCCAGCTGCTGGGGGGCCGGCTAGGTTCCGCAAGAACTCCATATGATCCTTCATCTCCCCCGTGACATCGTGAAATTTATATGTGTCACCCTTGAGACTTACTTGCTCCGTCTCCCATCTCTCCTGATCCTCTTGACTAGGCAGCTCGCCCCCGCGTCCGGCATAGTGCCGAGCCACAGCCACGGCTTCATATTCCATCATTCGGAAAAGCAACGGTGCTCTGACAAGGCCGAGGATGGCCAAGGACGGATCACCAATCTTGAAAACGTGCTGGTATATTCCGGCTAGTCGGTCGGCAATCAGAACAGGCTCGGAGAATAAGAATGGAAACGATAACCGGTATCCTGTCGCAAATATGACCTTGTCCACACCTTCCAGCTGAGAACCGTCAGAGAACGTGATTCTGAGTTTTGAAGATTCCCGACCCTCAAGGTGGCTGACTGTTGGTTTCAATTCAACATTCGGCAAATTCCATATTTCCGTAATGTACGGGCTATGGGAGCTCTGACACACGTATAACGGGCCCTGCACAAGAGTGTATATATCGCCCACAACGTCCGCAGCTGAAAAGCTCCCTCCGAGGACCACCACTTTTTTACCGGCATAATGGGCGGGCGATCGAAAAGCATTCACGTGTTCCAACGCCTCAGGATGAGTTTTCCCAAATTCATCCAGTCCGGGGATTCTCGGAAGGAAAGGCACGTTATACTGTCCTGTGGCGACAACCACCGCATCAAACTCTTCCTGCCACCATGAGTCACTAGCCACACCTCCATTGATCTCCGGCCGCCGCAGTGTCAGACGCCATCTACTTGTCTCTGTCTTCTCCACGGAGACCACCGTGGTATTAAAGGAAATAGACCCGCGATAATTTTCTACCAAGTCAAGAAGATACCGTGCGACAACATAATACGGCCGCGTGGCGTTCCGTACCCCATACCGTTCCGTCGAAGTAGGAGAATTGACATCCGGAAACGGCGTGTGCGTGAATGCCATCAACTCCGCTGGAACATTAGTATCCAGCCAGCTATACATCGCCGTAGGAATTGTGGCATCTTCCGGTATTGGCGGCGCTGTCGTTTGTGGGAATGTAGAGGGTTTCTGAGCCAGAGTATCTGTACTTGAGTACGTCCCCGGAAATTTCTGGGGGGTTGCATTGTAATTCCAAGTTCCACAGGGGCCATCTCTTCTTTCAAAAGCTCGGACTCTTTTGAATGCTTTCTCATCATTGAGGGCTTTTAGGGCTGAGATGCCTCCTGGGCCGGAGCCGATGACGGCCACGGTGGAATAGCGCGGGGTCATTTCCTTCTGTCTTTTGAGACTTGTTTTGATTATTTTGAGTTTTGAGGGCCCTTCTTATTGTGGGGTTTTGAGTCCTATGTTAATGAGGAAGGTTTGCATTATCAATGTGTGAGATGGGGCTGATGGTGATGATGCTATTTCGGCGCAAAAGCACGAATCAGAGACTAATATAGCTTATCATCCGCAAATCCACCTAAGGTACTTTTACAGCTTTGCCCCTCATTTGCTCTGATGTTCCATTAGCGTATACCTCATTCAATGAGCATGTCGAGATCATGCGACTAATTTGCAGGTACTTTGATAATCAGATCAGTAACATAACCTAGACCTTAGTCCTTAAGAGCCATGAATACTCACACAACATACTGGATCAATCAAATCACTAACCAACAAGCTTCCACCTAAGCCAAAAGTGCACTACCGGATAATATTTATCTTCATATCATTACACCTGCTTATGTCAAGTATCATGGATAGTTACATGTTAGTTAGTTATCCGATCAGGGTTCGAGTAATCGAATCCGCCGATATAGTAGCCCAACCAACCAATGGGGAACAGCATAACAACCGCGGCGGTGCGATATCGTGGCGGTGCAGTGGCTGAAGCGGCGTGGGGTTCGCAAATCTCGACACCTCAGGCAAGAAGTGATATCATCGTCGTCATCTCAGCTCCCAGATCAGCCCTCTTTGTCGAAATCCAAACAAAGACTTGGGCTTTTAAACCCAATACAAAATTCCATTTCTCATCTTAAATACATTGAAGCATCGCTATGAAATAGCGCCGTCCGCAAAATGCAATTTAACAGCCTTTTCAAGCACAAGACCAATACCAGGCCCCCATCCCCTCAAGCGCGGCGCAAATCCCACGACCCGGTTTTGACGCCAGAGGACGAGGCCTTCTTGCGAAACGTCACGTCTGAATCTCCGCCGCTAGAAGCAGAATATGTAGTGCCTTCTAGGTCAGCTGGAGAGCAACCATCGTCGCCTACCGAGACCCAGGGCTCGGCGCCTCTTTCGCCAGCAGAGGAGTTTGGAAAGGAACTGGGTGAGCGGGAACGAAGGAAGTCGGTGACGGAGCATTCCACTGGTAATGTGGAATCGAGTGCAACTGGCACTGCGCGTGAGCCTTCGGTGAAGGCTGAGCGATCGATAAGTCCCAAGAAGAGGAGGCCGTTGAGCATGTTTTGGAAGAAGAGTGAGAAGAAGGTAGTTCGGTCTCGCAGCATTTCCTGTTAACGAAAAGTGATTCTAATGCTTTTTGTCTCTAGGTGCCCGAAAACCAGGAACCTGAAGCAGCACCAACGCCAGCATCTGCGACTACTGATTCTCTCGACAAGGATAGAGACGACAGTGAGACGAGGCGGGAGAATGAAGATATGACCGATGTCCTAGATAAACTGAATCTAGCCGCCGACAATAACCGTGTTTTCTCGATCTCGGACGAAACGCAGGAGCTGCTCCGGAAATTCAAGCTTATCTTCAAGGACCTGATCAACGGTGTCCCAACAGCATACCATGACCTCGAAATGCTGCTCACAAACGGCAACAAACAGTTACAGGATACATACTCGAATCTGCCAAGTTTCCTCCAGAAACTAATCGAGAAACTCCCTGAGCGATGGACAGAGTCTCTAGCTCCTGAAATGATCGCCGTCGCCGCGGAAAGAGCTAGTCGGAGTGGTGTTAACGTCGACAATATCGGCAAGGCAGCTGCGGCTGCCAACAAGATGGGTATCCAGGTACCCAGCTTAAAGGAGCTAGTTGGGAAGCCCGCGGCGATTGTCGGGATGCTGCGGTCCATCATGGCGTTCCTTAAGGCTCGATTCCCGGCCGTACTGGGGATGAATGTTCTCTGGTCATTGGCACTATTTAGTAAGTTACCAACTCAACAAAACTCTCAGCTACCTTAACCTAACAATCTCCACAGTTCTTCTGTTCGTCCTCTGGTACTGTCACAAGCGCGGCCGCGAGGTCCGGCTCGAAAACGAGCGCCTCGTAACCGAAGAGGAAATCGAGAAGATGAACCAAGAGTCGTCCGACGGGTCGGGAACGGGGTCTCAAATACGCAGCACTGAAACTCTCACGACAACCGCAGCACATGGTGCCACCATTTCGGAAATTCGCGAGGGCATCAAAGAGGCGCAGAGGGCTCGAGAGAAGAAGGCACCGGCTGCCGAGGAACAGACGGAAGCGCAGATGCAGACGCAATACCAGAAAGAGAATGAGAGCAAAGGTAGGCTCGGTGGAGTGGAGAATGAGCCTATTAAGCCTACAAGGTCAAAATCGATATTATCTGTTTTTGGCAGATCTGGCGGTGCACATTCGTCGACTACTGGTAGTAAGATTGCGCCGTATCCGGGCACATGAGGGACGAGTTACGACGGTTACGATCCATAATACGATTTTTCTGGACACGTTTTTTGACTGTTTGATATACCAGAGTTATAATCTTGACGGCTAAGGGAGTTACTAAATATATCGAAGATATATATACAATTATCCACTTTAGCCAAAAAAAAACGAGCCAAAGCTTCGTCCCAGGCCCTCAAGAACAACTACGATATCAAATCATCAACCGGAATGGCCACTAATCTAAAGACAAGTAGAGTAAAAGAATGTGGAACTAAAAAAACAAAAAATAGAAAGAAAAAAAACATAAAATAAGAAGAAAAGAAAATAGAAAAAAATCAAGAATAATCTCCGATACGGGGAATCGAACCCCGAGCTGCCGCGAACAATACGTAAGTATGAAAGGCGGCGATGTTAGCCGTTACACCATATCGGAAGTTGCATATTTTAGCTATCCCTCATTTGAATTCATGAACTAGCTGGGAATTACAGGCAACCTTGTTTCCTTGGGTTGACCAGCTTGGAGAAACACTATACTTTGGTTTATGCTTTTCTTCTTAAATTCCCATGCAGCGCCAACATAACCAGCGTTATATTCATCAAGCATATGGCTTCTTACCGCCACAGAAATTCAGATATATCCACTACCTACTCACATACTTATCCTCTCACTCTTCTCTCGACCCCCTAACACCAGTAAACCAATACGTCGAAAGAAACGGCTTTATGCACAACGTCTGTCCACTCCGAAACTCCCACTGGGCAAGATCAAGACCAGTTTGTTGAACAAGTCTTTCTATCTCCTTGGGCGTGCGGGTCCGAATCGCAGAATCAAGTGCATCAACAAACATCATGAGCGGGATGAGCGGGATCAGGTATGTGAAGAGCAGATGCACGGGGGAGCATCTGTATGTTGGCGTTGCGAGGGTGAAGATGAATGGGTAGACGAGGGCCCCCACGGAGCAGGAGAGGGGGGAGCCGAGGTTGCGTTGGGCACCTTCTTGAATACTGTAGGAAGGGGCCGTCTGTTGATTAGTACTAATATTTATTTACGACAATTTTCGACAGTGAAAGATGGAACCATGGCAGACAGGGGGAACAGACATGAACGCATCCGCCTCACTAATGGCACCCGTCAAGACACCAACAGCACTCTCACCGTCGAAATGATGGAACGAAGCATTGAACATCCGACATTCCAACCGTCCCGGAGCTGGTAAAACACGCTTGCAAACTCTTGCATCAAGCGGCGTTTCTAGGAACGTGATGTTTGTGCTCTTCTCGGTAATATTCCTCCACTTTTGAAGAGAAGGGTATAGATCAGTTAAGACAAACTGCGCGGCGTCTTTTCCCTGTTCTGCGAGGGTGGTGTATAGTATTCGTTCGATGATAGGCGTGGGACCTCCAGCGCGACGAATGTGAATTTGGATAGGTCTGGAAAATTCCAGGCGATGATCTTGCTGACGGAGGTGGCAGGTGTATGGATGGTGAGCCCTGGGACATGAAGACTCCATAGGCCCAGAAGGAAGTTTTGGGCAATGGTGCGAAACCAGCAAGGGCACCAGGCCTGGTCGATGAATTCGAAGAGGTGGAGACGGGGGAAAAGAATCTTTTTTTTTTTTTTTTTTTTGGTTTTTGTGCCAATTTTGATAGTCTACTGGGTATGTTTGATTATATTGAGGGGTTTGTGATGTGAAGTTGTACAGAGTGGTTGGTTGAACCTGGGGGATTTATGTGGGATATAGTGTGGTGGCTTGCTGATATTGTGTAACTGTTACGCAGACGACTTCGAGCCGGAGAAAATTTCAATCACGTTCATATTAGGGATTAAGCGCAACCATATTGGATGCTACAACTGCCCGAATCAGGTCTCTGAATTATCTGTCCCTGTCCTTCATGCTCGTACAACATTAGTGCTCTGGAGGCTGGAGCCATGAGAGCTTCCAAAATCCTAGGTATTTGAGGGAGAAACTTTGATTTATTGTATATAGCTCACGTTATGATGTAATTATATCCCCTAGATCGGTTTGGCACTCCTGCAATGCTCTGTGGTTCGCTACTTAGGGCTTCTGTTTGGCATACTTTGGGGTGAAGTTGATCGTAGCCTCATATAGCCAAAAATGATGAAAGTTGACATATCTAATCCGATATGGTGTAACGGCTAACATCGCCGCCTTTCATTCTTATGTATTGTTCGCGGCAGCTCGGGGTTCGATTCCCCGTATCGGAGATTTTCTTTTTTTGCCCCTATCTATAAAACTATATAAAAAACAAAGGCACGTTGGAAGCGTCCTTATGGCATGTTCTTTTTTTCTTTTTTTTCTTTTTAAAATTCCCTTTTCTCCTTTGACTGTCATTGGTACGAATTAAGAAATTGTAATGCGGGGTTCTAAGAAGTAGTGCCCTTCGAACAAGTCAATTAATCTAACGGATGTGGCCCCCGAACGCGCGAAGCTAAACTAGGTAGATTGTAGACTATCTCTATCTGCAGCTAAATATGTAGGGACTGGGGTCGGGCCAGCTGTCTCCTTTACCGCTTCTTTGAACCAATCGCACTGTTGGCTTGCTTGCAGTAGAGTGATGTAGATTGTACCTAGTCTTGTGCCTTAGCGCTGGCGGAGGATTGAGCCAAAAATAATGCAGTTTCAAGATAGGCTATCCCTGGAGGGGGGCGCGAGGGGATTTCTGTTTGTAACAGCGTGATCATAATAACAAGTTAACAACAAGTTGCTAGTTTTGTCTCCGATTCAAAATCTGCTTGCCACTCGGTGGAGAGGAACCGAAAACTCGAACCCGGATGGCTGTTTTCGCCGGCGGGTATCGTCCCCTTTTGAGGAGCAACGGGGAGGCGATCGGAGGCGGTGGAAGTGAGGCGATATGGAGGACTCGCAGAGTAGTACTGTATTGGATTTCGAAACCGCTAGGCTACAAGAGAGACCACGGAGGAAAATTCACGATGGACCCAAAATTTTGTTTCAAGGCTTTGTCTTTCCTCTTCAGGATTTGGGGATGCTTACCCGCCACTGTATAGTGCATACCACTGCATTCTCTCTGGCCCCTGAGGAATTTGAACTGTTCCCCCTACAAAGCTTACACTTACACTGCCCTCTGTGCAAACCACAAACTACAAAGTCCGAATCTGATACATCACTAGACTACTAGACTAGAACGCCCAAATTGATATCAGAGTTACTCCGTACAAAGGATGTGAGCATGCAGAGCACGGTCCAGAATCTGCCCCTCGCATAGTTGGATTCTATTTCTGCCAGTGGGAGTGGGCGTCAGTGGTGATCTGCATTTGGCTGCAGAGTCGACTGCTGCGTGGATTATGTAGCATGATCTCAGTCTCCATTGCCCACTGCCCAGTGTCCCCATCCGAAACGGCAACTGTTCTCGTAAAGTACACCAGGAGTCATGCAGCTTATCCAGATGAGTCACCATTGATCCTGGCGTGATCGGACATTTAGTCTGATATTAAAGCAAATCAGCTTTGTCGCTGAGAGTCATGATTCATGAACGGATGGACTGGTGGAACGTGTCCGGACGATCGAGCCGCAGTTGTACCCAACCTCCTCCTTGAGGTCTTGTACAGACAGACAGACTTTCATGGAAGTTTAGCACAAGACCGTGGAAACTTGACACAGGTTCTTCTTCTTGACTCAACCCACCCTCGACTCACTCTACTCCATCTCGTAGTTTGGCTCAATCCCTGCCGGCAATACGTAATTGTCTTTGTTCATTGTTGTAGACTCATACGGTCGTCTTGCAATTCGAGCCTGTGTAATTTGATGACAGCCTTTTCTGGCAAGGTAAAAAAAAGTAAAAAGACAAAATGCGGTGAGCCCGATCCACCAATTGACGTCCACGTTTATACACTACTTAGCCAACCACAAATCGTAAAACTCGACTGACGGGTACGGGGCCCCACCGGCACAGGCAAACCTCGACTGCAACGAATGTGAGACGGGCGTCGTATTGAGGCGTGACGGTACGGTACGGGATCTCCTCCCTGGCCGGTATCCCATCTTTTCCCATAACACCCGATCGTTCACCCCTCATTCATTTTCTTCTCCTTCGCTCCCTCATCCAGCAGTCCGGTTTCCAACCAATCTTCATCCCATCATTCAACTTCTATCATCTATCTTCTTCTCCCCATACATCAGATATCGTCAAGGGTTCCCGCGCCGCCATGGCTTTCGTTGAGCTGTAGATTCCTCGCTGGGGAGCCTTCTCCTGGCTCCCCAGTCCAGCAGCTCCGAGTATCTCTCCAATTTGACTTGACGATATCTGTCTCTCTTTCGACGCAACTCCCAGGAGCGTCGAAATTGCCCTGTAGAACACTTATCGAAGAAGCACTTGGGCGTCCGGATAGGGCGGAAAGGTGCTCTTGTGGCTATTGACAACTCTTTTTTCCTTCTCCCTCCTCCTTAACCTCTTCGATCCTGATCCTGCAATTCCTCTCACATTTTCCTAACGATCCGACACGGCTCCTCCGATCCAACCGACGCTTTTACGAATAAAAAAATACCACGACCGAGACTTCCGCGATCCTCCTCATACCCCTCCGCACCCCCCTCACTAGAGGTCTTGACGTGATTGACGTATTGCGGGTAACAAGCTTTATCGATTCCAAATATTTCACCTATCCCCACTTCTTCTGCTTGCCATTTGTCCCCGCGCATTCAATTACAATCTTATTGTTACGCCGAGCAATGCCGAAAACTATCCCCTCCAAGCGGGCCTTAAAATGCAACCCAAGTCCCCTCCTTAGTTCTGGAAAACGATCCAGCAAGTCGGTGTCTCTCGGTCAATTGAGCTCAGATCGGAAACGGAGGGCATCCTCAACGACAGTTTCTAGCCTTTCCTCAGTCACATCAATGGAAGCCTTAAGCGACGAGGACGACGACCCGAATGATTCAGAAGATGCGGACGACGAAGATGATCAACCAATTCTTCTTACCGCGTCCTATTTAAATAGAGCTCATAAGGCGGGGATGAAGTCAACCAAACGCACCAAAACGAAAGCTGTGTCTGATGAGGACAGCGAGCACGACGTCAGTGATGGGCCCGACTTGGATGACAGCTCTGATGATGTCTATGCCGCCGTAGACTACATCAGCGATGGCGACGATGAAGAACAAGATGTTGAGATACTTGAAGAACTGATGATCTTAGAATCAGAGGATGAGCATGAATTATCGAGTGGGCCCAACAATGGTACCAGAGACGCTCATGACTGGGCTGGTCCCAACTTCTTCAATGACGATTTGTTCTTAAACGGAACTCCATTCTTTGATGAACAGCAGCTATATAGTGCCATGGAGGCATTCGGGGAAACTGATGTAGCAAGTGAGACTGCAGTGGAAACCCCTGTACTGCGCCGGGTGCATTTTGAGGAAGACTCCGATTCATCGTCCGACAGCGACTCATACACCGAGGACGAAGTTCCGGGCGATTTTCTCCAACAGGACAGCCTCGACCCCCAATTGCGCCGCATGATCGAAAATGACAACAACGAGGTCGGCCGCCGTTCATCTCGCCGGCAGTCTGATGACATCTATGGAGACTCAGACTATGGACATTCCAACATCTATCACGTCGAGTCCGATGGGGCCGCTTCTGAAGGAGCCTCGAGTGGCTATGAGAGTATGCCGAACACCAAAACTTCCAGCCACCCGTGGCCCCAAATGTTTGCTTTGCTAATTCACCTCAAGCCGATGATGGCGAGACTACAGATGAAGACCTTCCACCCCCAGCAACCATTACTCACCCACGATCTATCCTCCGTCGCGATTCATCTGCTTCATTGGTTGCTGGGGTTGAGGAGAAAACCGAGCCTACGACCCGTCGAAGGAGAGGACCCATCATGGGCACCTTTGTTGCGGACCCTCACAAGCCAGTTGCGCTAGTCGATTGCACTGGCAAGCACCTTGTCATTATTCCCGCTTATGCTTCCTCCCGCCATGACTGGCTTGAGTCTACTGCTACTAGTGTTTGCGGAACCGCAAACAACAGTCCTCGGGCGACGACCATGCATCTCATTGATGAGAGTGATACTGACGCTCTCGTATCTCCAAATATGGACCTCAGCCCCATGTTAGCGTCTAGTGCCAACCTGATGATGACGGCTTTGGGCAATGATATCGCACCTGGCGGCCAGGTCATGGGTCCCCCAGAGGCTTTCTATCCGTCTCGTGATTTTGCCATTGACAGCTCCTTTGAAGAGGACGACGAAGATGAAGATCCTGAGGCTCAATTGAACGTGGATGATTTTATTGATTTTGGTAATGGCTCGTCCGACGAAGAACTAGACAAAGAATCCGACGACGAAGTTTTGGCCTCACCGATGACGGTGGCGGCTGCGGGTAGTGCAAATGGCACCCCTACCCCGAATCGCGGAGTAGACCCGCACCAAACCAACAGCGCAGAGCGATTCCTAAACCATCTTGATCGAGGCATCGTCACTGCTTTCCGTCGCAACCACAATAGATACCAGGCATTGCTGCGACTCCCGCAGCACCGCGAATTTATGCCAGCTAATTCCCCCTCCCGTCCCGCCAGCGTGTTTCGACACACTCGGCATGCAGACCAGCGTACCCCTACGAGGAAGCGCAAGGCTAGTGGGTATGCGGGCGGGGAAACAGTGCGGCGAAAGCTTATGAACTCTCAGCGACAGAGTCAGGTACTGTTTTAGAGACGACCGATGAGTATTAGATAAAGTGTTTCGGCCGTTGTACGTGTCTCAGCCACACATCGCCCCCAGAGGGGTTTCGAACTGCACAGGGACAAGGTCTTGAGGGATTAGCGGAAAAACCAATCGATTCATGACCAAAAGTTTGAGTTTGATGACGATGACTATGAATTTCTTTTCTTTTTTTCTCTTTCTTTTTTTTCTATCCTAGTTTTCTACAGTGCCTGGAGTCGGAGTGGCTTTCGGGATATACCTCACAGCTCATTCTCATGTTTGTATTTCTGTGGATAGTCAGCAAAATCAGCTATATAATTGGTTCCCCTTATTTAAAATTGGGATGCAGTATTTTTATTCTTAGAGCGATCGTGTGTGTAATTGACGAGTGAGGGCGAAATCCGAGTGTTCCGAGAGGAGTTCGGCGGTTACGCACTTGAGGATTTCCACCAGCTTCCAACTTCCAACTTCCAACTTTCTTGCTCTCAGGCAACTGACTCTCCACAAACCTTCCACTGCCTATCGCCATCGTCAGATCCGTATATTAATAGCCCTAGCGAGTCGCGACACACTTCTGCAGGACCGGCGGCTACAGTCAAACGCCTGCTGATTGGCGATGGCTTCGCGCCGCCAGCGGTTCTACAACGAACCAGTCGAACCAGCCCCTCTGGCCCTGCAGAGGGCTGGAACCTGCGACAATGGCGCTTTCATTTTGTCTTACCTGCTCGCGATGTGACCGTCTGTTTGTCGCTCGCTTGCTTTGGTGGAGGCATCCCATTGCCTTTGTTGTTGGCGCCGGGGTGTCATGATGGGCCCTTATAAGGTCCCTCCTTTCTCCTGCTTCTCCTCTGGTTCAGTTTATTATCATTCCTCTGCATCATTCCATTCTCTTTTCTCTTTTCTCTTTGCTCTTTGCAGTTTCAGACACAGACACTCGTCCCTGTCTTGTCCTTCTCTTCTCAGTCGTTCCTGTACTTTCTGTACTCGGTACTGTTTGTACTTTCTTGTACTTCTTAATATCGCCGGTCTCGATATCATCACTTGTACTATTGCTTATAGATCTCTCTCCTTTTCACCATGAAGACTACTTCTCTGGTCTCAGTACTTTCCTTCCTGGCCACGGCTCAGGCCAATGGCTTGGTAAGTGCAGCGTTCCTGTCCTATATATGACGCCGCCTAGGAAGCAGTATTGACTGTTGTCTGCAGTGGTGGGGTAGTGACAAGTGCTACACTGCTCCTGAAAACACCAACAACGAGTGTACAGAGCAGCAACAGACGGGCTTCACTTGGGACAGCCTCGACATCGGCGACTTCTCCTCGTTCGGTGGCTTGGACTTCTCTGGGTTCACCTGTAGCAATGGCTTTGGTGGGCTGCGCACCCGGACCTTCACTGTAAGTATCCTTACCTCAGTCTCATCACGGAAATCTACCCACCTAGATACTAACATACTCTAGGAGAAATGCATTACGGGAAAGATCGGCAAGGGCATTGCGAAGTCCTCAGCACCGTCAATCTCCTGCGGTCAAGACAAGCCGGGATTCTCGATCGACAAGTTCCATCTTTTCACCTCCGTGGAGGTAGACGTGACCATCTCCTTTGGCATGCCCGATGGCTCTACCTGCAAAAAGGTCTCCAAGTGCTCCTCCGCTGGTACGGAGGTCACTAATGACCAATGTGGTGGTGCCATCTCCGTCGGCTTCGAATTGCCAGACCACAGTGAGCACGACGGCTGCGACCTCGGTATCGGAAGCATTGGCTTTCTCTGTGGACCAGGAAAGCCTATATACTCTCCTCCAGCTGAGACCGTGTCGGAGACTCCTACTCCAGGCCTTTCAACATCCACTCCTGGGATATCTACAGAGACTCCTATTCCAACTGGCTCGAGCCCCGTCACATCGTCTACTCCCCTGGTCCCGTCTACCACCCCCCCAGTCTCGCCTACCACGTCTTACTCGAACCCTCCTGGCAGTAGCTCTGTGCCGTATACCATTTCGACTGTGTACACCACCAGCGAGATCACAATCACGCAGTGTGCATCTACCGTGACAGACTGCCCTGCGCACTCGACTCAAGTGACCACCTCAACAATTCTTGTGTCCACCACCTGGTGCCCGGTGACTCCCACGGAGACTCCCACAACCCCACCTGGTGAGAGCTCTTCGGATGTCCCTCCCCCCGTGGAAACCGAGCCATCAGAGACCTCTGCCCCATCCACCCCGGCTCCCACTGAGACGCCTACTGCTTCTGGAAGCACCACTCCGGATACTAGTGAGACGTCTACCGCCCCTGGAACCTCAACTCCGGTTACTGGAACGACCACCACTCCAGTTATCCCCACCAGTGTCAGCCCAGGATTGTCTTCCGTTACTCCACCAGGAGACATGACAACCACGGAGATCACCTACACCACCGTGACTTACTGCCCGGTGACTGATACTGTCACCTCTGGCGAGTCTACATTTACCACAGTCACTACTAGTACCCTCTCCACGACGACCCTAACCCTAACAACAACCGTCTGCGGTGGCTGCACAGTGACGGGTATTCCTGTACCAAGCCCGACAGAAACTCCTGTTGTGCCCCCTGGAACCTCCGATGTCCCGACAGAAACTCCTGCTGTGCCCACTGGAACCTCTGATGTCCCGACAGAAACTCCTGCTGTGCCCACTGGAACCTCTGATGTCCCGACAGAAACTCCTGCTGTGCCCACTGGAACCTCTGATGTCCCGCCTGAAACCTCCGATGTACCGACCTCCGTTAACCCCACAACAACCCCAGAGGCGCCAAGCACAACCCCAGAAGTCCCTCCCGCTGTTACCACGGCGGTCACCTTCACCACTGTCACTACCTCCCCTGTCACCGATACTATCACTACTGGCGGCTCTACTGTCACTACCACCTACATCACCACCTCAACGGCTACCCTAACCGAATCTGCAACAATCTCGGTGCCAACAGGTGTCGAACCAACCACAACTCCAGAGGCTCCCGGCCCCGACCACACTGTCACTAAGATTACCTACACAACCGTCACTACCTGTCCCGTGACAACCACAATCACTAACGGAGGTTCCACGATCACTTCTACGTATACCACTATCTCTACACAAACCCTCACATCGACCTCAACCATCCCCGGGACCACTTCCATCTCGCCCGAAGAAACCCCTTCGGCCCCCGAGGAAACCACCTCCACCCCCGTCCCGACAACCTCCTGCCCTAACGTCGTCCCCAAGTGTATCAACACCTGGCTCAACCTTATCCCAGACTGCAAATCTAACAGCGACATCACCTGCTTCTGCCCGTCCTCAGCGTTCACCGACAAGGTCATCTCCTGTATCCAAGCCTGGGGAGCCTCCACCGACGAAGTCCAAGCTGCCCTCTCTTACATGGCCGGTATCTGCGCCCATTACGTCCCCGAAAACCCAGGCATCATCACCAACGTCCCATCGACAATCACCCTCACACCCCCCCCAGCACCTACCCCCACAGACGTGAGTCCCGGCCAGACTGAGTCCCCAGCACCTACCGCCCCTCCTTGCACAACAATCACCTACTCAACCTACACCATCACCGTTCCCCAAGTATCCTTCTCAACCGCTACCGTCACCCAAACAGTCGGCTCTGGCTCCGGCGGTGGTACAGGCGTCAACCCCGCCCAAACCTCTACCATCCAACTCATCCCCCAGCCCCCCGCAGAGGCAACAACAACCGACTCAAATGGATCTGGGTCAACCACAGTCCCCAACCCCTGGACAACTCTAACAAGCAGCACTCCATCCCAAACCTCCACACCTTCTCCCTCGCCACCAGAGTTCACCGGCGGAGCGTCTTCCTCTCCCCACGTCCCCATGTCCTGGCTAATGGCCTTGGCTGTGCCACTGCTAGTTCTCTAGAGCACTCACTCAAACCATTTCGTATCTTCCTTTCTTACATCTATCTGGTGCATATCTTTATCTGACGCTCCCTTTTTTTTTGGCTTGTTTAATGTATGCTCATGTTCATGTTCATCCTGTCTAATACATACATCATCTGGGATGATCAATCATCTTCCTAACCTTTTGTGATTAACTAATGCATCTATTCACATATACATTGTCTGGAATTGTGTTATTTATGATGCAATGAGACTGAAAAGAATAAACTATATATATATATATATATAAAACTGGATTTTACTTGGTACTCTCCTTGAACCTACCCCAGGCCCTAATTTGGCATCCATGGCATACCAACGCTCCTTCCAAATCTGTACTTTGAATATAGACCTCGGAGTCCGTCGCTCCTTCCTCTTCTTCTTCCTCTTCCAAGCGGCCGATCGGCTCTGTTTCCGCTTCAGATCTCGTAGATGCAGTTGACTTTTGGATTCAGCGATGCCTACTTTATACTAAAATCAAAGGAATCTATTTGAGAGATGCAATGGCAGTGCTTTGCTTGCTTTATAGCGCGCCTAAGGATAGATGGATAATAATATGCAATTCCTCCAACGCCAGAAAAGATCACCCAGTAGTAAGTCGCATCGTACTATATATTCAAATCGCAAATCCAATATACGCTAGAAGAACATGGATATGCAAGAATGCTGTAAAACTGGCAGTGATGCGGATCAAGTCAGGTTTAGGATACTGACTCGAGGGATCCGCTTCTTCTTCTTCTTCTTGTCGTTATTTGCCACTTCTGAGTTTGTAGATTGGTCTTCCTCGTTCGCTTTCTTTGGGGTCTCCGGGTCTACAGTCCAATATCCGCCGCATACGGTGATTGATTCGACGTGGGTTGGCACTTTCTTGATATCGGTAGTAGTCTCGTGGCAGGTTTCTTGCGACTGCAGATCCTCTTTGGCAGATGCAATACTAGCATTTTTGTCTCGGACGCACTTCCCTCGACTCTTCGGTTTTGGATCTCCCTCGGACACATCCAAAATACTTTGGTTAGGAGGGGCGTTTTCGACAGCGGCTTCTGGATCGTTGGATTTCGTTTTCGAAGATTTTTTGGCTGGCTTTTTTGTAGCCTTCACATCATGCGTATCCAATTGCATGGATGAAATGGTGTGTTCGAGGTTCTCTATTTCAGATGACAACTGCTTTTCATTCGGCTTCGGTTGCGTGGGACTTGCGCTACAGGGTCGCGAGAAATAGTTATGACAGCGCAGTTCCTTGTAGCTCAAATTTGAGTAGCTCACGCGGATTCTCGGCGTCGCAGGCGGAGAATCATCTTCGCCCACAATTTCAACAACTTCCACACCACTTGTAGCGATAGCTGTTTGTCGAGAATTCATGGATCTCGTTACTGGGCGCCGTTTAACCGGAGATCCAGATAGGTCGCACGACGCAAACTGATCAACTAAATAGTCAAATCCATCTGCACGCTGACCAAGTTTCGGAGGAGTTGGCAATGTTAGACCATACGTTCCAGGGCTAGAAAATGGCGGAGACTTTGTTGGAGATGTCGTGGAAACTGCGGCGTCGAATAACTGTGCACTCTTGTATTCAGAAATGTCTGAGCGCCCTTTCTTAAGAGTACCATATTTCAGGATACTGCCTTGTTTCATGCCCGGATCTAGTTCTTTCCGTCTTCTAGGGCCTGATTTCCGGCTTGTTGTTTTCTTTGGTGCGGATTGTTTTGCTGATTGCTCCTTATTCCAATTCTCCACAACCTCTGGAACGCCCAGCAAAGCTAGAGTTTCAAAAATCCACACTTTCTCGGCGGAGTAGGGATCATAGCGTTTTGCAGTAGTCCTTTTCTTGGTTGGTGATTGTGGAACAACCTCCGCCTCGCCTTCTCCCTCCTCTTCCTCATCGCTAGAGGCTGCCGTTCCCTGTGAAGGGAGAGGAGGGTTTGGCTCCTCGCTCAGCAAATCCAAGCCGACAATATCAATTGGAACCATATCAAATTGAAGTTCGGTCAGCCCATCCGTGTTGAAACTTGCTCGACTCTTGTATACTTTCTGTAAAACGGGGACACCGCTGTTGGACAATCTGGGTCTTCCAGAGACCAAAGGATGTTGCCCGACACGAAGCCTGTAAGAAACCAGAGGCTCGGCCAGGAGCCTAATTACCTTCCTCGCCCCAGAGCGGTAATTCCATTCAAACGCACCAGCCGTGAACTGTCTTAGTTGATAAACATCCACGTCTCGGTCCCAGGCATTACGTAGGCGATACTTCAGAGACTCAATATCCTGATCCGACGAGACAACAGGTTTGGCATAGTATGACAAGATTGTCCGGTCAGGGAACGTCTCTGGGATTCGAACAACCTTGTGTTTTGTCTTAAAATAGCCGCTTTCGTTCTCCTCAAGTTCATACTGAAGTCTGTCTCTCCATTCGTTCAGCCGTTCATCGAGCTCAGCCCCGTCCGCCTCCAGAACTTCTAGAAGATCTCCGCCAAATCCTGCCTTCGCGATCTCCGCCGCCAGTTTACTGCCGCATTTCGGAACACCTGATGGTAGGTAGTCGCCTCCACTAAGCATGGCGAATAGAATCATTCCTGAACGATCCAGCTTCACATTTGAGGTATTGTCGCCTCCCATTTTATAACTGGTAACGTGTGTTGCAGCACCAGAGCTGCTCCCGGCTTCCTTCGAAAAGTTCATGACGGTAAATCCTGACCCGAACATCAAAGCATCCACATCATTGCTCATAACCGCATCGACGGCTCCAGCCGTCTGTAGTCTTGAACATTCAGCTTCAGCTTCACCTGGAGCATCATGCCGGGGGAATCTGAACAAATCAATCAGAATTTTTGAAAGCTGAATGATCGGTGCATTCCCGTAACTCCGGCCCGAGACAGCCTTTCCCCTCTTAAAGGGCGGTTTGTCCTTTCCGTCGTAGACGAAAAGTGGGTGAATTGGTAGGGCCAGTATTTTGAGCAATCTGTAGAACAGCGTGCGGAGCTCTGGATTCTTGCCACCACGACCGGCTTGCACCTGGAACAGCCATATTGAGATGTCAACGGCAATTCGGATTGGCCGCGACGTGCGTTCCAAGTGATTTATTGCCAACTTCGACAGGGAAATCCGCTCCCCGGGTCCGAGTGCATTAATAAGCCTGTGGCCATTATCAGCGCCATGATCGCACAGGTTATGGTGGTTGTGGGGATATATATTTTTGTTTACGTCTCCATTTGAGGGGGCGGCAACTGAGGATTGAAGGAAGAAAGAAGAGTTATTCTTACCCGGGGATACCCATTTGGAAAGGGTCTAGAACGCCAAAAATAATACCAAAATAACAGAAAGAGGAGATTCCGCGCAGAGTTGAGGCCTGGATGAGGTTGTTTTGTTGACATCAACCAACGGGCGACGGGCCGACGAAGGTCCGGCAGTCAATCGTTCCTTCTTGGCATCACGACCAACAGACCAAGAGTCTCAAGACTATGGCCATTTTATGCCAGCTCGCTTTCGAGATCTTCTTTCTCATGCTCTTTCGATTAGATATACCTAACTAAAGAGTGATCTTTGTTGTGGGGAGCATGAATTATTATTCCCTCACCACTCGACCCCCGATCCTTCCCCGCCCTCAACTTGAACAGCTACACGGACGCGGCCCTCTAATCTAAGACGACAACTTTTGACGAGAAACGGCATCAATCGAACTCCCAATGAGTCTACGCCATAGCCAGTCCGCAAAGTCACCACCACACACCCCGCAGCACCAATTGCGCTCCAATAATAACTCCTTCGCGAGTACCTCGTCTGGCTCTACGTACCGCGTCGAAGAAGATGCGATCGTATTCGAACTCGGCGCTCGATGGCTGCGGGCTGGGTTCGAAGGCGAGAGCGAGCCAAAGTGCATATTAGGATGTGGACCTGAGGAGTCGCGGAGGTCCGGAGACTACAGACAATGGCTGAAGGGCACACCTGTTGCGGACGACACACTACCGCCACCGCCAGCAAAACCGGAAGACTGGACGAGACCATATGAGCTGTGGAAGATGGATTTACACGATGTTGACATGGGACTTGTCGAGGATAAGATCGAAAGGATGTTTCGAGAAGCATACAACAAGTACCTTTTGACGGACGCGGGGTCGGCACGATTGGTTCTCGTCCTGCCATCGGTGATACCACATCCGTTGTTGTCTTCGGTCCTCACGACGCTGTTCAGTCGGTGGAGATTTCCTAGTATTTCGTTGTTGACAAGCGCTGCGATGGCCGCGACGGCAGCTGGACTGCGGTCGGCATTGGTGGTTGACATTGGGTGGGCGGAAACGATAGTATCTGGAATTTATGAATACCGAGAAGTCTCAACGAAACGGAGTACAAGAGCAATGAAGTCATTAATGCAAGAGACGGGACGAATGTTTTCGCGACTCTTGGGTGGAGGTTCGCAGTCAGGGGATACAATTTCAGTGGATTTTGAGTTCTGCGAGGAAGTCGCCAGTCGATTTTTGTGGTGCAAGCCTTCAAGATCCCGCGAGCAAGGAGAATGGTTAGGAGACCCGATGGCTGACGTCCTAGACAAGACTGTCTCTATACCGTCGCCCTCGAATCCTGGGTCTTTCGACCTTGAGCTTCCTTTCTCTAAACTCAAAGAGCCAGTGGAAAAGGTACTTTTCGCCGAAGGGGTGGCGGACTACGACCTAGACGATGAAGAAAAGCCAATTTCGCTGGTGGTCTACAACACACTTTTGAGTCTCCCACCCGACGTTCGAGGTATATGCATGTCGCGCATTGTCTTTGTTGGCGGCGGAGCTAATATCGCAGGCGTTCGTCACCGGATTCTTGACGAAGTTAGGTGCTTAGTCGAACAGTACGGCTGGAACCCGGTGCGTGGCAGGGTCGTCGACGAACAAATACAGAAATTACGGAAACTCAAGCTCTCTCAGCAGTCAACACCTCCCTCCAACATATCCCATGAGCAGACTAAAACCGGCCCTGAAAATACATTCGATACCTCAAATAAAACAGACTACGAAACTGCAGACGAAGCAGAGGTAGAAGTCGACCCAATCGAGCAGAAACTCCTTCGCACTCGTGAGAAAGACGTTACTGTCCAAGGTGTCCTCCGTGAAGTCAAGTCCCTCGGGCCCTGGGCGGGCGCCAGTCTTGTCAGCGGCCTAAAGGTCCGGGGTTTAGTGGAGATTGAGCGTGAAAAGTACCTTCAGCATGGCCTTGCAGGCGCCAATCGGGAACCGGAACATGCCAATAGTCACAGAGAAGGCGTTCCTGACCGACGTTCGCTGCGGGCAGGAGATAGGTCTAGTTGGACTTTGGCGGGTTGGGGGTGATATTACCTCCAATCACGTCTATTTGTTTCCATTTGCGTGACCTTCAGCTATTGCGGGTATGTTTGGATAGATATGGATGTTAATAGATACCCGATACTACAGTATCATATACAGTTTGGTTGCGTTCTTCACTGGGAAGCAAAGAAACCTACAATAAACACCAGGAGCTGAACTAATAAACCAATTAACTAATTATTGCACCTAGAACCAGGTGCACACATTGTAAATATCCCAAGTTGGTTAATCTTATGATATGATTAGATCCCAAGCCTAAGCTGTTCCAAATCGGTAAACCGCCAGATTAATCGCCGGCAGTCCCCCAGGGGTAAAGATCTGGTTCTCTGTCTGTCCCCAACCAGGTTGGTTAATACCATCAATCCACCCCTCGGTCTCGACAACAACACAACCGTTCTTCTCAACGGTCGTGGGCCCATTGAACCCCGCGTCATTGGCGCGCTTGATTTGGGACGGTTTAACTGGATCAGACCCGTCTTGCCCATTGCAGCTGTAGATCTGGAGAGCGGGGGTGTTTGTTGAGACCTCGAGGGCGATTCCCGTGTTCTTAGAGGACATATAGAGGGCTGGGATGAGAGCATCAGAGGAGTACCCTGTAGGTCTGTCAATGAGCCAGCAGTTGTCGTAGCCTGTGCAGCCTGTGCCGCAGAGGTCGACAGCAGAATCGATGTCCCGGCCGACGAGTTTCGGCGAGGTGAAGTCCGGGGCGCCGTTGTAGGCGTCGACAGCAGAGATTGTGCCGTTGGGAATGAGGATCCCGTCTGTGGCGATGAATCGGGTGCTGAGGGGGAGTTGGAGAGTGATGTCGTCCAGGACGTTGGGGTCGCGGAAGGCGTTGAGGTTCCAATAGATGTGGTTCGCGAGCATGATGGGGGTTGCTTCGGTTAGGGCTAGGGAGACAAGTTTGGTGGTCAGTTGTGGGGAGCCCGTGGGGTTGTTGTTGTCGACAGTGTATGTTGCGTGAGTGAGCACGTCGCCAGGGAAGCCCTCCAGGGCATGGTCGTAGAAGGAGAAAGTGATTGAGGAGTCTGTGTGGGCGGTTATGGTCCAGTTGCGCTTGTCGTAGCCGATGTTTCCGCCATGGAGGGTGTCGAGGCCGTCATTCTCGTTTTTGGGTATTTGGTACTCATTCCCGGCGATGGTGAAGGTACCGTTCTTGATGCGGTTGGCGTAACGGCCAACGGTTGCGCCGAAGAAGTTGTCGTCGGTGCTGTATTGGGTTGGATCATCGAAGCCTACGACGACGTCCTGGGGAGTCCCCGTGCGGTCGGGGACAAGCAATGAAGTCAGGCGCGCGCCATGGGGAATGAATTTAGCGGTGATATTGCCAGCGCTGATGCTGTAGACCTTGTAGGGGTCTGCGCTTGGGGCCTGGGGCGCTGGGCTGGGCTGGGGTAGAGCAGTGACATCCTGGGTCCAGGTGAGAAGCCCAAAGAGGACGGTTGGTACCGAGTGTTTGAGGTGCATAACGTATGCTAGGAGCGCAAGGACTCCGATAAAGATATAGCAGTAGAGGAGGACGACGCGAATAGAGAGGCGCGCAGGACAGATCAAGAACCGGAGATGATCACGCAACTGCAGCGTCCAGAGCGAGTGCATTGCGGGGGAGAGAGGGAGTATCTTTTATAGTTTTCCCGGAATGGCCATCAACATTCACTCCAATGACATTGAATGGCCAGCTCACAGAATGGATTCCCCGGTTGTCACGGTGTCACCATCGTGCGGAGAAAAGGGCGCGGGCAGCAAAGGGATTCCCAGTCAAATCAGTTATTGGCCCCGGAATTCTCGCAGGAGATGAATGTCTGCCCACCGACCAAATCAACCTCCGGAGGTATACCTATGTAGGCAGGGATGTGCACTCCGGAAGGGAGCTCGAGCCTCGAGAGCCTTCGCTTGCCAATTAGCTGACCTGGTCACTTTGACTTCTGAGTTGAGGCCCTGGATATTCCCTGTATACAGACTAGTCCCAATCAGGGGTACCAGCTGATTCGGACCGGATTATCGAATTACCGCTGACACAGCACTTTGTGTGCCTGAGGTGTTCATGTCAACCACTTTCCCGATTGGGAATACGTGTTTATGCCACTCCGCGCTCCCTCTCGCCGACCTTCGCTTCTAGCTGGATTTCCCCGCTACATCCGATCAACTCTCGCTTTTGTTATACTTCAATTGTTTATGTTTTCTTGGCTTTCTGGTTCTGGACACGAGACAATGCCGTGTTCGGGATTGGCTTGGCACTTGATTCTCTGACAGGCTCATTCCCGGTCGCAGTCTTCCTCGCATACTGCATTCAATGTTCTCCCAAAGCGCAAGCTCCTCCCCGGACATTCTTGCGCCACCTGGCGATGCCGATTACTTGATTTCTTCTCCGTTCAGACCCTTCGCCGGTCGTCAAAGCAGCCTCATGTCGCCCGCAAACCTCCGCATCCTTCAGACCCCCGGCGCCGCTAAGCGGAAACGGTCGCGCATTAGCCTCAGTCCTGCGAAGAGCGCACATTCGATCCGCTTCGACGATATCGTGCTCCCGGGCTCGCCTTCGAGGAAATTGAATGGCCGACAACGCTCCTTGTCGCCAGAGAAGGCCCAGGCCGGTGGGGATGTTAGTCCCTGGCGGATTCGCGTAACTCTCGAGGCAACACAAGACGACCAGGAAAACCAAGGCAGCCCATCGCGTAAAAGGTCGAAGCCAACGACGACTACCACAAAGGTTCCGCTAAAGGATGACCCGGAGCAAACCCCCCGAAGGCGTGGCCGTCCAAGGAAGTCTGCCGCGCTCGATACGACTCCGCGTGCCGGTAGCCCCGGTAACACCCCGGGCCCGGCGAACAGTGAACAGAAGAGGCGGCGGGGCCGACCAAGGAAGCATCAACCAGAGTCTGATACAATTGGGGGCAATGCGATCGAGGGCAGTGAACAACTTGAAGTGGACGGCCAGGTAGCGGATCCTGCTCCGGCTGGCACGGAGCTGGAAAGACATAGCTGGAGTCCACTGAACCTTGCTGGCGATGCAGACTCGGACGATGGGTTTTACGACAATCAACCGCTGGATATCCCTTTCGACGCCCCTGCCAATATGGAGCTTCCAGAAACGGACCTGGCCATCGAGGGTCACAATTTGCAGCCGACAATTGAGCGAACTTATGATACTCCGAACGGTGATGCGATAGACCGCTTTCATTACCAACAAGGAGACGATGACGATGACTTACATTCAACTCCCTCGAAAATGCCATCGCCAACCCGAGACCTTCAAGCCCCATCTCCGGAGAATAGCATACATGCGGGCCATACACCCATGCCACCACGTATTTACCCGACTCCAACCTCATCGTCGCTGGTAGACGATGAGCGACAGGAACGCAACCTGGCTGCCCGTGGGACATCTGGAAGTGCTTCCAAACCGAGCGTGGTTCGTACCAATGATCCTACGAATGAACACAGGGAGTTTGATTCTATTATGGAGAGCGAAGGGTTTAGCATGGTGTCGTTAGACACGTTACCCTCAACTAGGCAGCACGGACTGAGAAGCGATTCGAAGCTAGTTAAGGGCTCTCTCAAGCCATTCATTGAACGGGAAACGAACGGTGTCCTGAGGCGAAAGCCGAACACTCTGGAGCATCCACCTGGGGAAATGTCCGCCCCTAGCGCAAGTCCCGACCCAGTGCCTTCTCCGAGGCGGCATCGCGATTTCTCTCAGCCACGGACTAGCAGTCAGTCTGCCGCTGCGAAACACGTACTCTTTTCTCCTATAACGGCCAAACGATCTTCCCCCGTGCCACAACGGAAACCGTTGCTCCGGTTGTCCAAGCTAGTTAGGGCAGGGATTGCTCTCGAACGCGTTCTTAGCCATTCGAACCCCCCTGTCAGTCCAGGAAACCCCATTCCTGACTACATGGGACCTCGGCAACGGCTAGAAGTAATATTTAATGATTTAAATCCTGACTCTCAACGAGTTCTAGGGGCGGCTCTAGGACTCGGACAAGTCCTTGCCATCAGGCGGAAAATGATGGAGCTCAGAAGCCCCCAGCGGCGAGCACTTGTCCAAGGAGAATTAGAAGAAGAGGAAGACCTGGACAGTCCGGACTTTGAACATGTAAAACCCAGTGTGTCTAGAACTCCAAATCGACAATACGACGGTGCAGTTGATTCTTCTCCAGTCGACTCGTCCCCCAGTACGGAGATGAAGCGGCGGTTTGCGGAATGGCAAAGGGAAAGGGAGGCAGTCAGCCGTACAATTCAAATGGCGAATTCGAGTCAAGTCATCGTCATTGATAGCGATGCAGGCACACCAAGTTCTGCGGGGATGGATAACGCAGGTGATTTGGACGATGCAGATCAAACCCCTTGGATATCAAGGTGGAAACAAGACCAGGGTGTGGTGGAAGAGGAAGACTACGACAACGAGGAGGATGAGGTGGATTATGACGTCGACCAAAGTCCTCAGAAACCGAGGCAGGAAGCAGAACAGCAGCAAGAGGAGTTGCAAGAAGAGGACTATAGTAGCGAGGAGGGAAGGAATTATGGTGTTGACCGAAGTCCTCGAGTACCAAGGCTGGATGAAGATCAACAACAGGAGAGGGATGTGGAAGAGGAGGATTATGATGTTGATGTTGATGATGACGCTGGATATGAGGATATTTGGCAAGAGCAGGCTAAGGATGAAGGGAACTCAGGTCGAGAATCTATGCTAGAGCCTCGGGATGATGTACAGTCGAGTCCTTGGAAAGGTGGCTCGACGCCTGCGGAGCGAGGGTACGGCACAACCTTCTCTCCGGCATACTGGGTGGAAGGGCAGAGTAAGGTACCCTTCTTGGGTCAATCACGCGTCCGGGCACTACGGGAGCAGGAGGTCGACATCTCCGCTCTGCTCCGGGCAGAGGACACCCCAAACCGTGCCCGTTACTATTACGGGAAGAGTAGTCCACTGAGCACAGCACAGGGCCGCTCCCCGCAAAATATACCATCATCCGTAACCTCTCAGCGTCAAAAAGATGCTGGAAAATACGAGTCTGAGGAGGATGGATTCGATGTCGAGCCGGAAGAGCCAGAAGAGCCAGCCGATTACTTGGATTTCAGCCCAGAGAAAGACCTGGAAGATGAAACATTTCAAATCGATCCGACGACCAGACATGAAAGCGAGATGCAACGTCACCAGTCAGATTTCGCTGACAATGCTAGCATTTCGGATGATGCAGGCGAAGAACCACCTGTTCATGAAGAAACCCTGACACCCAAGAATCAGGAACCTGCCCATAAAGATGCCCAAGCGTCATCCTGGTATCAAAAGATTACGGGTCTCACACCTGGCTGGTTAAAAGCCCCGATCCAAATTTCAAATCCGCAGAGCAGACATTCAAGCCCACCAACTAGTCGTTCGGGCTCGAAAGGCCCAAGTCTGAATGGAGAGCAGTCTGAGAGAGAGGGGGAGGAAGAGGAAGAGGAAGAAGAAGAAGAAGAAGAAGAAGAAGAAGAAGAAGAAGAAGAAGAAGAAGAAGAAGAAGAAGAAGAACCCCATTTTGTACAGAATCGGGAGGAAGAGGACATGAGGCAAAGCGAAGAACCACCGCTTGATGCTGATTTGAAGTCAGGCCTTGAGCAAAAGTCGTCTCCCGATTCTCAGCCCAAATCCAGACGTGCTTCACAAACACCAAAGAGAGAGCAAAAAGCACAGGCAAAAGAGAAACCGCCACGTCTTGCGACGTCCGGATATTTCTCAAACGCACACTACATCATCCTCCGCCGGCTCTACCGACTAGCCAAACAATCCCCAGAGAGCTTCCCTTACAACCCTAGCTCTGCCCACTCTGACATCATCGGCGACTACATCTGGACCTCAGATAATACCTACGGGGTCCCGATCACGGAGCTGCAGTTTGCCATCGTGTACCGATTCACGCAGGAACTAGCCGCTGAAGACCTGAAGTCTGGAGGCACGGGATGGGTCGGATGGACGGATGCTGATTTGCATCGCAGACTGGTCAGTATCATCATCGGTGAGCAAATTAGGGAAGACCGGAAGAATGCGCACGACCTTAGGCCTACGCGTTCGAAGCCGAGGAGTATTATCCAGAGGGGTTGATTGCTTTGCCTTGTGTTGCGGTGTGGAGGAAGGATGTTTATTATTGCACATATGAAGTGATGTCCCAGTTTTCTTTTTCTGTTTTCTTGATGCAGTTTGGTATCAGGTTACATCTAATCGGGCCAATCCGGGTAGACTTGAATGGTGTTTGGCTGGTTTTGGGTGTTCTTTTGCATAGCTGTTAGGATGTATCCATCTTTTGTCATGTATAGCGGCTGGATGATGGCGATAGGTTTCCTTCGAACTCTTCCACTTGCAGTGAGGGTCCAGGCTCTTTCTTTTCGGACTTTGATTGGATGTTGGGGAAGTCAGCTGAGGTGCTCAACTAATATTATTGCTTTTACTTTTTTTTCTTCTTTTCTTTCCTTTCCTTTCTTTTTTTTTTCCTGTTTATAGTTTATCCAGATATTCCGTGGGATCAATCGTCACTACTTTTCATATGTTTCTGACAGCCAATTCCTATAAGTAACTCTCGGCTAGTGTTGTTGTAGGTAGGATAACTCTAGGCCCCTGGGCTTCCATATTTTTCAAATCCTAAAGAACGGCATTCTCCCAATGACGTACGGAGTTGTACCTGGACTTCGGAGTAGCTCCGTAAACCACATAGGATGCAGCTCGTCATGGCTAGAAAAAAGGTCATCATGGTTATAATTGGACCCACCATGTTATTGCCACTAATCCAACAACACCCAGTAACCACCTCTACCCTAGTGTTTTATGAGAAAAAGCGCCCTCGAACGTAGGGGGTGAGGGGTCCCCGATGCCCCCGAAGGAGATTGAGGAGCGATTGAAATGAACGGGGGTGCCCCCCGAGTGACGGATAAGATACGTGGAAATAAATGTGTATTACTAGTTGGCAATAATTTCGGATTAATTCTGTACCAACGCCAACCATTTTTCAAACCACGCCGAGGTGTAAGACCCTGCACCAGATCAACTCTCTGGCCGCCACGTTGACAAACCCTGCGCAGTGCGGGTTCGTTCTTGACCCAATTCCTGGTCTTCTTAGGGCCTAGACTTAGAGGCTACCACTATGCGAAGAACGTGCAAGCCCTTTTCCCTCTCTGCTCTTGGCGCTTCAACCCGGAGAATCTGGTCTCGTGCTAGACTACTGTAAGATGGTGCTAGTGTTACATTCTAGTCTCGACTAGGACTCGGATCCCGCATCGTGCAGTCGTAAAGCAGCCATACATCGTGGCTGACGTTGACGAGATGAGGGGTCTAGACTCTCGAACCATCCTCGGGAAGACCAGCACCTTCAAAAGGAAGGAGTTTCCCCGCAACTTTTGACGATCTTGGTTTCTGTGTGGAGGGATGGCTTCGATCATCGATGGCCCATGGGGCTATTTTGACTTTTGGATGTTTGTGGGAACGCCTGTGGCGGCAGGGATAGACATAACGGGGTTATGATCGAGCCAGTTATTGGGTGTCGGACTGTGGAGTCGACGCATGTTGGGTATTTCTAAGGATAGGGCGGCAATTTCCTTACCTTTCGGGGATGGAATTGAGGCATGCAGAGCGATGGGTTTGGTTGGGTATATAAGCGTGGGCCTGGGACTTGTTCGTGTCAGTTAGATCTCAAACTTGACAAGAGGTTAGTTATATCAAGAAACCTGCGGGCAGGAATACATACCTTCTTACCTACCTTTTTGTACTTCTCGAGTTTAATCAAAAGAGAAGAAAACATGGGAATCAATCAACGTGTCAAGACCAAGTACGTTTTTCGTCTTCCGATTCCCTTTCTCAAGACAAAGCAAATGAACGTGAAAGCGGGAGACATAGACGGCACCGACGAGGATTTCGAGGGTGGTGTATACGCCGATGCCCCCCACACTGCTCGTGTGCAGTATGAGTCAGAGGTCGAATCCGACGTCGAGTCTGATGAAGACATCGACCCTCTCGATGTTGACGCCTCTGCTGCTCTTCGAGAGAGGAAGAGACTGGTGAGTTGGGACGGTGTCAAAGATCAAGCCCGGAGTCGATGGACGATGGAGCAGGAGAAGAAGCTTGTACACGCGCAGATGGAACTGGCGAGGTGTCAGAAAGCGTGGAGTTCAGAGCAGGAAATTTGGTTGAAGTGTGTAAGTGTCCTCGCCCATTATTGCCATTTCTTCCTTGGTATAGAACAGACCGGATACGCAGCTGGGTACGCAGGTCGTTGCGTCTTCTAACGAAATCGGAATCAGTTGCCACTCGAAATAAAACCTGATAGCTTGACATAAAGGGAAAAGACTAACAAAACCAGATCGAGACCTTGAACGAAGAGAAAGCCGCACACAATGGCTTTCTCAACAACCGTGCGAAGCACATCGACGATGAACAGAACCACTTCCGCAGGGTCTGGGATCGAAACCGAAGGCGCTCAGAACAGGAACAGCTGCAGGAACAACCGCAACGGTTGACTCAGGCTCAGAGGACAGGGAGTTTGCCGGTGCGACTTGGGAAAGTTGGGAGGTTTCGAGGGAGGAACTGAAGGGCGAGGTGGGGTAGATTGTCACTGCCAGTGGTGACAAATGACAAATGACAAATGACAGGATACTAAAGTACCAGGGATATTAATAGTATTGAGTCACGGGTGACCTGGTAACTACTCAAGTACTTACCTGAGATATCGAAAATATCATGCTGGGAGAGCGCCTTCCCCAGGCTAGGTGAATGTACCATCCCAGCTGTAATTTGTAATTGTTGTCTTACCTGTTTATCCTCCTTGTTCGCTCGCTCTGGTTTTGAGTCTGTGGTAGGTTTGATTATGCACCGTCACTGAGACGAGATTATGGATAACTCCTAGGGCAGTCCCCTCTATGACCTTGGGTTCAAGGCCAATCACATGCGATCTGAACAAGAAGACCAGCTAAAACGATCCCAATCTGAAATGTGTCGGCTGAAGAATCAAGGCTTTTCGCCTTCACCAAGAAATACTCCGTTGATTACTAGATACAGGAGAGGGAGAGCGGAGAGCGGAGAACGGGAATTGGACTAGCGAGCTGGCTTGCCTTAGTCCTCGGTTACTGCAGGTAGTCTGACCCTGAATCTTGGATTCCTGGATGTCCAAGAGTCCAAGTGTCCAAGTGTCCAAGCTCTCTCGTGGGAAAGTGAGCTTGATAAGGTGGGACAATAGACGGATGGTGATTGGTTTCCTGCACATCTTAACTGCCTACATCCTTGGATGGTGAAGGATATATCCCTCAAGATCAGGTTGGAACCTAAGCACAGCTGATAGCAAGATAAGTCCGAACGCCCGGTCTACCGGTATCTACTCGATGCAATAACAAATGGGATTATTAGGGGTGCCTCAATAATGCGAATATTTCAGCCCTTGAATTCATTATCCAAGATCGTTAGGATATGCATGGCTTGACTAGTTCTGACGCGACGATTTATCCCAAGAAGATTCTGTGCAGTGTGGAGTGTGTGCATGGGCAGAAGCTTAAGCCTCATGATCGACGAACTGCTGTCAGCCAAAGACCAGCTGCCGACTTATCTTCCTATCATATGCGGTGCCACTTCCCTGGCTCAGTGACAGGTGTCCCATAGGCAGATTCGATAGAAGGTCTTCAAGAACACCGAATTGGGAAATTGACCGGAGATTCCACGCGGGACTCGCGGAAAAGGCCTGGAGAGGCCCGGGAGTTGACGGCGACCAACTGTTTTACTAATCAGAGATCTGCAGTAGTCTTATCGGCAATAATAATGGCTGAAGAATGAGAATGGGATTATTATTGGGAAGCTAGGAACACGAAATCATGGCCTGGAATTCCCATGCCCAAGACATCCAGACACTGACAGTCCGTAAGTCTTAGATGCGGGTGCCTGTGCTGGGAGATCCGGAGATTGCAGTCTGGGAGACCACTTGGAAACGGCATCCATGGAGTGATACCACATCATTGCCGACTGTTCGGAATGTGAAACTTCTCGACGAAAGCGCCCTTGACGCGCATATTGCCGGCAGGAAGCTGATCCCAGTCAGGGAGCGTTATCCAGGAACCCCCAGACTTCCCCCTTCGGTAAGGCTTCGGTAAGGTTCAAGCCACAGTGATACTCGATTATCAGACGGCCCAGCCAGAGTAATGACACCGATTCGCACGGCGGGCGCCGAGGGACGGGCGCCGGAGGGAGAAATGGAGAGATAAGAGCTCGTTCCAGCGGTTGACGAGTCCCGGGTACCCAAGAGGAGCGCTACAGCAGTTAGAATGAAATCACATTCACAGCAGAACTATCAAAAGGGGACTGGGCAGAGTCAGATGCAGGCCTCAAGTTCGAGATACCAGAAGGATGATTATTCAGTTTCAAGCCAGCGATTTGTGACAGCAGCTGAAAGACAGGACGAGGCCGCGGGAGATGCTTATCTGCGCCATTTTACGGAAAAGTCAGTGTCAGTGCCAGTGCCAGTGCCAGCCGCCAGCTGTCAACTGATAAGCATATTGCCGCATTGGGCCAGGATGACCGGTCACCCAACCGCCAGACATCGAAGAATAATGCAATTATGCTCTTATCAGCTTCCACTGCTTCCAACTTTCGTTCTGCGCAGTATTTCCATTGCCAATGCATCCGACCCAATAATTATTATCATTGCGCTACGCCGCTTTTGCTTTCTGATCTATCGCTCGTCCAACCATCTTCATTCCCTGGTTCGTCTTGGCTGCACCGCTGCCACACTGATGATCTTTCATCTTCGTCCAGGAGTCCCAGAAGTCCCAGGGCCATGAAATCATCTCACCTTGGCTAATGCCCCTCTCCGGTCACCAAGATTCATCACTTCCTTCATTGCCGCTATTAACGTTGAAGGATGGTGGTATTCCCTCTCGGGAGCTACAAGATAAGCCACCCATTCAGAGATATACTGTTCCTACATAGGTATTTACCCGATCACATTAATACCTGGCACTTGCACTTGTATCTATTGCTTCTTGCTGCTCTTTCCTTCTTCCCCTCTTTCCTTGCTGGCCCTGCATAGAAATGTTCCTAGAGCGCCCTGAATCTCCATACCATTTCCGTGCTTCACTGCTTCGGGTTCCTCTGCGGGGTTCAGTATGTCCGCCCTGACTTCTGTCTGGTGGCCTGAGGATCGCGTCAAGGCGACTATCTGTCCTGAATTTGTCTTCAAACACCTTCCATCAAGCACATTACCCCGTCTTGTTGCTCCCTTACCCTGGGGGGAGGGCCTGACAAGCGAGAGCTATCTCGACTGGATCATTGCCAAAGCCGGAAGGCTATTTCTTATTTTACTTGATATCGGCATTCCCGGGCGCATCTTTCATCTAGTGGATGAATCCTTTGACGACCATGACCTCCCCATTGCCGCCCACAGCGTCCACCGGCTGCAGCTTTCTACAAACACATCGCTGGATTCCAAGTTTTTCCTCGCGCAGTGGCGCTTTGTCGTGCGGGGTATCAGCGAAGGTGAACATGTCAAGTACACTGAGAATGAAGGAATTCCTGTTGAAGTTTTGCACACGGGCACCGTACTAGCGAAGGAGGGCGTCGAAAGGGTTGTCCTAGCTGGTGCGGTCTGCAAAGTCTATCTGCGGACCCAAGTTACCATTGGAGGTGCGCCGCATTTCTTCGAGGAAGACGAAGTTCTTGAGGAGATTCGATCGATGAGGAGGTTGGCCCACGACCATGTCTACTCCATTCACGCATCATATTTCGCCGACAATACCATTTGTATCCTCTTCTCAGGCGTATACGAAAGAAACCTCATGTCCTTCCTGACTGATACGCCCCAATCCTTCAAAAAGCTCCCCAAAAAGCGACGTCGAGAAATACTAGTGAATTGGCCCCACTGCCTCGCACATGGGCTATCCTGGCTACATGCTCATGGCCAAGTCCATAGCCTTATTCGCCCTTCGAATATCCTAGTTAATGCCGACTTTAAGATTTTCATTGGCCAATTCGAAGCTCTAGATACACTACTTCCACCAGTCAAGGTGGATGATGTCGAGTCTTATCAATATGGCCCACCAGAACGGTGGGTGCGCTCTATCAGCGTCCAGAACAGCGGCCCTGCGGGCAACGCACTTCCATCAGGAGGGCGTACTGGTCGGAAGGGTGGCCGCCCAGCGAAGCTAAATCTAGCTCGCCTGAAGGGGTTACACATCGGAAACCCCGAGGTGCTAAGTCCGCCTCCAGAGTCTGTCGCTTCTCACGGCACCGTTATCCGCGACTCGCCTTCTCGATATTCGATAGGTCCTTCGTCGTCCTCGGGGTCTAGTAACGGAAGCGCTACTCGCAAGCGTAGCATCTTGGTGAAACGTCCATTAATCTATAGCCCCTCTATCACCTCTTCCAACTCTTCAGGGTCTTCAGAAGAGCGCGGGTCCATGATCTTCAACTCCGTCAGGCTACCCACTGCACATACTAGTGGCAAAGCACTGGTCCAGGTATGGCAGTCTCGACAAACCGACCCGGAAGCATCCGACATCTTCTCCCTCGGCGCTGTACTTTTGGATATTTTTACATACTTGTGCAAACGGAAAGTATCCGCCTTTTCTAGTCACCGTGGTGTAAAGAATCGAACGGCTGGTCGCGGTGGCGGTGTCGCGGACTGTTCCTTCCACCTGGATCGGAACATAGGCCAAGTGAGCTCATGGATTACCCTACTCGATAGCGATGCGAAAAAACGTAAAGACCCCGTCTTTCAGGCTATCCGACCAATGCTCGCAATGTCGCGAGACATGGTAAGCCGAGATCCGGGCAATCGGCCCTCTGCCTTTGAGGTAGAGCAGCTTTTCGCTTGTTCTATCAAAAAAGCAGAGGGCAGGGTTGTGCTCTGCTGCTCATCTAACCTGCATCCTGGCCGTCGAGGGCGCCCGGAGCGTATGGCTTGGGCGAAGGATGATAAACCAGCTGTCCCAAGGATAGGGTTACGGTCAGAATCGACTTCGCCGGCAAGTCCAAGAAAACACCATAGCCCAAGGAAAGCCCACTTCCAAGACGAAAACGGCCTATTAAGCCCAACTTCTCCGACCATGCCGAAGACTTATTCAAGCTCTTCTGAGGCCGAATCCTATGCTACCAGCGACTCGGATTCTGAACTGGGATACTCGAGGTCCAAACAATCAAGCAAGAGACAGAGCAAGAATAATTCAACCAGAAGGCCTGTTTCTTCAGATAAAGGATCGAGCCCTGTTGCACATGACCCGTCGTGGGGCTTCGCAGCTCCGTGGATGGCGCTCAATAATTAATCTGTTTCATATTTACAAACCTGCTTCTTCCGCTTCATATACCCCCTTCCTACAGAACCGGCTGTACTTTATTGTTTTCTACTTTGACTGCTTCTCGGAGTCGGTCGATCTTCATTCTTTGCTTCAATCTCTTTTGTTTCTATTCTTCTTGTTTTTTGGTCCGGTTTGTCATGATTGATATGAAGTGATGGTACGGCGATCTGGTCTCGGTATGATATCCTTGGTGTGTTAGATTTTGAATAGAATATATATTACTTCTTCTCTGTCATGTCTACGGTTCAACCTCTTTCTTGGCCAAGAGATCATATGTCGGGGCAGTGCCTGTCCATGTCTTGAACCGACCCTCATCTGTCTTTTGTTGCGCGTAGTTTCTACACTCCGCTTCGATGACCTCCCAATCTGTAATTGAACTGTCGCCTTTATCTAGTTAGCCAAGTGAGATAAATTAGGTCACTACTGACTACTAGGCAGTACCCACTTAGCAGACCCTCTCTTGCAAGCTGCGCAACCGCCTCCCTAACCCAAATCCGACATGTAAACTCTGAATTCTACACCATCATCATCATCATCAGCCTTAACCCCGTCGCCAGAGAACAGCGTGACAAGAAAATCGATAGAGAAATAAATAAATGAAATAAAATAAAATTAAAAAAAAAAAAACAAAGGAAGAAGAGGTTGAAAGAAAGACAAACTCACATCCTGCAAAACATCAACCCCCGCAATACACCCATCAACCCCCTCCTCCCCCAGTGTTACGATCTTCCCAATCAACACCTTAACAAGCAACTTTGCCTCCTCGCTACCTCCATCGAGATCAGAGAGGGGATGTGACTCAGCGACCCAGGTAGGTTTTATCTCGTCTAATTTTCCACGGCGAAGGAGTTTGTTTGTGGCGTGGTGTCTTGTTCCGATGGTGGGGTTGGGTTTGACTTTGTTGTGGGTTGAGGACGAGGTTGGTTTGGGGGTTATGTGGAGGGCCCAGTGGTAGCTATTTTGTGGCACTTCAGTACCAATACATGAGTGGTTACATAGATAAGGTCGATGGGTGGGGTGGATGGATTTGTTTATGAATATTGGGAGGTCTGGCTCTCTTGAAGGGTGTGAGTGGGAGGAGGGAAGACTCACGTTCCTGGCCGCTTATGGTAGTAGAGGGCGATGTATAAGCGGTCTTTGTTTCGGGGTTTGAAGGGCATGTTTTGGATGGGTTGTTTGGACAACCTGATATTGGGCAATTTACCTGATGGTTGGTTGGGCTGTGTTCGTCTTGGATATTTATCATGGTCCTTGCTATGGGCCGATCGCTACCGCCAGCCTTATTGCCCAACTATGTGCGGCCATTGATAGCCATGAGTTAGACCAGAAAGCTCACAAGGCTCGCAAGGCTCCTATACGTGATATTTGGGCCTCATGTCTATTTATGGGATCATTCAGCCTCGTAAGGCTTTGTGATGTTTACCATATATAGCCCCGGCCTTGCTTCCAGGGCTGTCGTGATGTCTTTATTTCCTCGATCTGAGGTGCCTCTCCGTCTTTCATCAAGTTCAATATTTCACCAACTAAACGTAAGTAACGCCGGAACTGTGGAGTAATACAGGTGCCTAATCAAGGATACAGGGTCTATTTCTTTCTCACTTTAAGAAGAGATTAGAGCCATGTTTTCAACACCAAACAAAGATCGAGTCTATGTTGCCCTCTATGGGCGTGGTGGGAAAGACTTAGACACCTATCACTGGGCCATCCTTGTGGGCGCCAAGAATGAGCAAGAGGGACTTCAAGGGCGTCGATACCACGTGAAACAGCGACCCAATCGTGACAGGCCGAGTGGGCTAGACTGGTGGTATCAACCTCTGGACATCCCCCTTGTCCAGACAAGCATGTTACTAGGACGCATCTTGATTGCGAAGGTGACGGATGACGAGCAGCTTCGCTCGACACTCGCCGCAGTTCCTATTGTTCAGGACGACCCGTCTTGGACCTGCCGCATCTGGGTGAGGAATGCCGTCGCTGCCTTGGAGGCTGATGGGAGGAGTTTGGGGACTCGCTTCACGAACTGGTCGGTAATCGAACAGACTGGGAAAGACTATGTCGGACGGAAGCGAGAGCTGGGACGTTATGCCGATGGAGGATCGTGGCCATCTGGAACTGTTCCCACCTTTGACCTACTGGCGAATAGGGAGACAGTTCCATAGGGACACAGAAGCTAGACATCGGAAAAATATTTCTGTCGAATCTGCTCCATCTTCAGTGCTTCCGGGTATTCCTGAAGGAACTTTCCGACCTCCTTTCTCCAGAACTCATTGTAAGGGTTTACATTCGAGGCTGTTGTATATTCCCAATATTCTGGGTACCAACCAGAAGTATCCCAGTCGACTATTCCCACTACTTGATCCCCACGAACAAGAATATTCGCACTTGACAAGTCTCCATGCGTGAAACAGGTTTTGTACTGAGAAGCACAGGATTGGTGCATGAGAAGTAACTCGGCGACGTCTGGAAGCTGCTCCGGAGCTCTCTCAATTCCATCGGTAAGAAACGAGTGAAATTCCTGGATACTCCCAAAAGGACCAAATCCCCGTACGCCGTTTGGAATGCGCACATCGTACAGTTTAGAACCATCTACCCCCTGCACGCGGGGTTCAGACGTAGACGGAGGAGGCTTCAAGACACGCATCTCCTGAATGTACTCTCGTAATTGGTCTAACAGACGTGCCTTAGACTCGTCGGATCGTTCCAACCAGCCTTGGCCGATTGGTGAGCCATCCAGATGCGACATGACGATATAGGTGATTCCTTTCCGGGTAAAGGCGCAGTAAACCTTTGGCGCCGGGACAGAAGTATTAGAACCGATGAACCGCATGGCGTGCGCTTCAGAGAGGTGCTGAAAAGAGCCGTATTTGACGCATATTCGACCTGAGAGGAAGAGGACACAAGACCGCCGGGGTCGGAATCTTTTGCATATTGTGACAGCGATCAGGGTAAGCGTGCGTCGAAACCAGGTGCTCTTGATTGGTGGTGTTTGGTCAGACATGGAACGGGATCGAAAAGGACAAGAGGGAGATAGATGCAGTGGTGAGATACTTGGAAGATGCTCGTTTGTCCCAGTCGGGGACAGGAAGGCACGTGTTGTCCCCGTTCCGGCTTAGCTTCATATCTGGATAGACCATAGCCACCATACTAGGCAGACTAACGAGTAGGTATACTCTTGGTCTCTTCTACGAATCCATCCATTTATATACTACTCGATTCGAAGTTCTGTGTTGCAACAGTGGAAAGTAACGTCGGAGAAATGAACGTAGCACAAGTATGTGAACCGAAGACAAGCCATCCGTGGAAGTGACTTGGGAAGTCCTAAGCATACTAAATATAGCTGAGACAGTGCCTGTTGGTGACCACACCTCGATATTACCAAGGTAGTTAATGGCGAACAGAGAAGAAAGATGATTGGTACAACAATATAATGTGTCGCGCTGGTAACGCTGCACGAGTCAATCAGCAATTGACGTGGACAAATGGACACAGCTGTTTAATGAGGCGCAACGCAGACGCTGTGATTCGTGGTTCTACTGCATATGATGATGTACGCTGACGGACAGACGGTGGAAGTCGGTGGTCCAGATTCGGAATCCTCCGTCGGCGGAGAGTTGGACAATCATAATGAAGTCTGAAGTCTAAAGTCTGGATAGTGGGCAGCGGACTGTGATGAAAACATAGATCCGCTTCAGCCCTGCACGACAGTTCCACTTTCGACTGCAAATGAGATGAAGAATGAAAAAAAGAATGCTGGGATAATCTACTGTCATCAGTGTCACAGACGGTGACAGACGTAATGTCTGACCTTAATCACGAAGTTGATAAGGCCAATGGATTACGGTGCCCGGTCGGCCCCCTTTTCCCTTTTCCATGATCTCTTTGCCTCTCAGAGTCTGAATTCGACTCCAATCTCAATCTCGTCATCCACAGACCAATCTAATTCTTGGCAGCAATCGAGACCCTTTCCGGCTCCACAACAATTGCATTGCGGTCTGCTGGGAGAGTCTTCACCAGAGTGAAAGGGGGAGAGAGAGAGAGGGGAGAGAACGCTCGATACAGGAGCAGTAAGCATAGAGATCTAAGGGTATAATCCGGTATAATGGTCTTGGAAAAGGAGATGGATGAATGAAGCAAGAAATGAGCGTTAGGTTAGGCTGATTCTAAAAGAGGATCGACAGAAGCTTGCGTGGATTGACTTGATTTGGACTGAATCTGCCCCCCTACCGCGTCCCCCATGCCCACTCTTCTGCCCGCATGCGTGGGCAACAGTCTGGAGTGACATTGCTGCATTCTACAATTTATTCTTCCTCTGCCCTCTCTTCCACCTTCTCTCTCTTGGTCTCTCTCTCTCCCTCCTCGCTCCCTCCAACTCTCATGGTTTCGACCTTCTGCTCTTATCCGGCCCCTCCACCAATCTGACCTGTCTAGACCATGCGGCCCTTGGTTCTGCGCCTCCCAAACGTCACTCGCTCACAAAAGCTTCCATATCTCCAGCTTGCTTGATTGGCCCCAGATCATTTACCTTTTGTATTCGACGTCACTCGAGACGTCGCTATACAGTTGACTCGGACTGCGCTGTGCGGGCTCGATTCCCAAAGCCAGGGTGCCCTCTTAACCCTGTTGTTTGTCGTTGGCGTCGGTCCTTGGACCAGATAACTACCTACAACTGCAACCGCAACAATGTCCACTCCCTGTCCATTCCGTATTTCGCGCGCCGCTAGCGATAAGCTGGCTCGCAATGAAGCCTTTAGAGCAATTAGAGACAATCTCAGGCGCCAGGAGTTGGGCTCTGAAGCCCCGAGGTTTGTCAGCCCCTTAAACCAACGAAGTACTATCCGGCATGTCAACTAACCCCTGCCGCCCGTCCAGTTTTTGCTCCTCCCACCGCTATTCGTGCTCGAATGAGACGCAGGAGTCGTTTCGTTTGCACCGGGATATAATACATACCCTGCTCCTCCCCCTGTTTCTTCTCCACAACCAAGCGTCTCGCGTCGCCGCCAGCATTCTGCCTGGTCGTAAAGGGGCAGAGTCGGAGCGGGCCTTTCGTGGTGAAGCGCGAGATGCGAGTGCTTGGCTGCATTGCATCTTCAGAGAGGAACATGATTGGTATCTGACTGAGCGCTGCCCCGCCTGCATTGGCCTGCACGTCTTGCATTCAGAACCCACCATCCGCTTCGTTGCCGTGGCGTGCCTCTTGTCTGACGACTTGTTAAACCCGGGCATGCTCAACTCCAATCGACGGTTGCCTAACTTTGATTTCTGGCTCGAGGCGCTTGAAACGGCAGTCCGCGAGGATCCATTTTGGGGTGCTGACTGTTGGCCGGATATCGAATATCGGGCTTGCTCGCTCATCAATGGCGTTCAGCTGCTGGCACTGCAATGTCTGGAATTTCAGACGGCTCTAGACCGGCAGAGCTTGCAATCCATCACGTCGTACAAGGCAAACTTTCGGTTTCAGCGTGATGCGCCTCAATCGATGCCAGCGCATCCAGGTCCCCTGAGCTCATCCGATTGCTCACACCTGCCACTTGGCAATGCATCTGATTCGAAACACCGCTCAAAGATTGCCGCAAACCGTTGCCTGCAATCACATTGGGTTGACCGGCCTCGGAGGTTTCACACCAGGCGGGAAGCTGGCACTCGAAGCCGATCGGTCACATCCTGAGCCGACCCGGGGGACCCAAACCTCCCTTCTTGAGAAACGGGGATTCAACACAACATTCTCATTCGCCTCATCTGGTTATACGAGATCCCAAAAGATTATGTAATGGCCTATGAGTCATTCCACCCGAGCATATAAGTCGGACGGGCACAAGCCATACTAAGCAAACCTTGCGGATAACTCACCCATCATGGCTTCATCAAAGCCACCCACTCCAACGGGGCCCGTGAAACAATTCTACTCGACATCATCGCCATTCGAAGAACGAATCGGATATTATCGAGCCGTCCGCCATGGCCGGCAGATATTCGTCTCTGGAACCACCGCAGTCGACCCCGCATCTCCCGCTCATGCACCGCAAATCCTATTCCCCGGCGACGCACGTCAGCAGACGCGCGTGGCACTCCAGGAATGTATCAAGGCAGTTCAGGGCCTCGGCGGCAAGGGGCCAGAGAACGTGGTGCGGGTGAGAATGTTTGTTAGTCGACCCGAGGACTGCACCGCCGTGGGGGCGGGGTTTACAGAGGTCCTTGGGCACAAGAGCCAGCCGTCGGGCGTTGGGGCTGCGGCGACAATGCTAGTGGTGCGAGATGGATTTATCGACGAGAGAATGCTCGTCGAGATTGAGGTGGATGCAATTCTTGAGTAAGGAGAGCGGATTAGTTAGTGATCAGTGATTACGGGGACTTGGGGATTTTGCAGCGAGAGATTCGACCCAGCAGCAGGTCCATAAGGCACCTAGTCGCTAGGTATAGTTATAGCGTATCGCGAATTGCTAAGCATCGTCGGGCAAGGGAAGAAGCGTCCAGGAGGAGTCCAATAGATTAATATGTCAATCAAAACAATCAAAACCCTTCAAAGAAATCTAAGCAAGAAACTGTACTCTTCTCTCGCTAGCTACTCCGTACAGTGGCACGACAAAAGTATTCGCGATACGATTGGGCTTAGTGGCACTGTTTCTAGCCCTTTGATTCGCCAATATGAGTGGGGATGGCGAATTCTTTTTTGTCATACCACTGCCCGTAGTTAACCCGCAATAATCCGATGCTCGAGAAACAAGCAGTCAGTCAACCTGAGTCAACGGTTTGGCTCAAGCACTCAACCTGAGACACTCTAGCGGGGTGACACGGGACGACATCGTGATCGCATTCCATTCCCTCAACAGTCAACAGGAATCAGACCCCTTGAATCAAGTCGCTTCTATGTCACTAGTTGACTAGTAGTAGTTAACCCACAATAAAACCCACCAAAGTCATGCAATTAATCTCGATACGACTCGGTGACTTGTTAGAATCTGATCTCCAACAGACATGATGTCTACAAACTTCCCTGTTTGGCGGCGGGGAGGGGAGGGGTTGAGGGGAGACAAGAAACATGGATAAGCGGGTCTCAATTAGAAATATTCGAAGAATAATAATATGGACATTGGACATTGGACATTACTCGACCACTCGAACTTGAGTCGTCTCAGAATCAGAGGCTGTCCCATGGGAATGCGGCGTTTTGGATAGAATATTCCCACCTCGGGTACCAGGTTATAGAGTGTATATATAGAGATAGAGAGAGAGAGAGAGAGAGAGTACGAACGTGAGTACACGCTCCAGTTGCTGTTCCATGTTGATGGAGATAATTTCGGAAGTGAAGGCCAAAACTTGGGAGTTTACAAGTAAATAAGAATCAGAATACTTTGTAGATACTCTAGGTATCTACTACTTGCTCTGTACTTGGGTATGTATCTACTAGCAGGAGCAGCCCAAGCCAACCTAAGTGGAATTGGATGAAGCCCGAAGGGAAGGGGGGGCTCAGGGACGACACAAGCGCTGCATCTTGCCCAATGCGGTATCTTGGATTTTCTGAGGTCCCCCGTGGCGCGGCGACTGCTCCGGAGGACTCGGAGTGGCGAGTACGCCAGGTGAGTAGGAGCTTTGAGCTGGAGAGGTCCGAGATACGGATTAACTGACTCCGAAGGTTGCCGCAGGAGTCCCGCAGGAGTCAGTTACGGAGGGGATACCGAGGTTTACTATAATTCTAGTCCAAGTGTGCACTGCGGCACTGCGGCACTGCAGTGCAGTACATACTACTAAAGCCAGGCGGACATGGATTGTGTTGGAAATCAGCACAGTAGGTCGTCGACTAGTCCACATCCGGAGTCGACCAAGAAGTACCAAGAAGGTCAGAAGAGAAGATAGAAGGGCAAAGGAAAAGGCTGAGCCAGGCCTTGCAGTCGGGCACTGGGTCTGGCACAGGGCAGGCAGGGCAGGCAGGGCAGGCAGGGCAGGCAGGGCAGGCAGGGCAGGCCAACTCCCGTCCAAAAGTGGGCAGTGGATTTCGATCGGCCAATCAGAGGGAGTTAATCAAAGGCCTGATCATTGGATAATGGGTGCAATAATACGGGAGGGCTGAGTGGCTGCTGAGGCGAGAACCCGAAACCTGGAACCTGAATCTATTGAGTCTCGACGTCAAGGATTGTTGGTTGACTTCGGTTGATTCCCACAGCTAAGGTTCCACGCCTTCCAGGCCTTTCTTTGGATCTGGCGCCTCGAGGGTGATTTTCATCTTTGCTACCTGATTATTCTTACTCTTATGATCATTATTGAGTTTGTTTGGGTTGAAAATCAGGCCGTCAGTCTGAGTCGATGGGATGATGAGGTGGTTGACAGACAGCCAGCCCTGTCTGCTCACTGCTGGCATCGTGAGCCAGAGAGAGAAAGTACGGAATGCGGTCAGCTCGAAATAGCTGGGTCTATTGCCCCGGCCCGGTGCTTTGATCACATTGATCGTCGCCAAAAGCGATGCTGAACTTGCTGATAGTGATGCGAGAAGCGAGATGGAAGAATCCATTGGACGTTCCAAATGCAATTGAGGTTGAGAACAGATCGAGATGGATGGGGGCCCTTTTTCTCTCTCTTTTTTTATTTATTTATTTATTATTATTTTTAATTTTGGGCTTAAAAGGCCGTGGCGCAGGATGATCAGCCCGTTTCTGGACCTTCCGGACTACTCACGATGTCATGTTTACTTTTTTTTATTTTACTTTTTTTTTCTTTCTGGCTTTGCTTTTGCCCACACTCGTTATTGTTTGAAGCCTCTCGATGAGGATTGCGGCGATTGGATTGGGAGAAAATTTCCGTTTGGAAGCGTTTGTGCTGAAGTTGCACGGGTAGCTGCAAAGACGGGTCGGGTAGGACAAAGATTTAAAGAGAAGACAAGTACGGAAACACAGTGCTGGGCTGAGGGCGACATGATCTACAGAGTACGGTGTGATGGGGGATGAGTGATTAGTGTTGCTTGGATGAAGGGATGCTGATACTGTTGTATGGGCCAAAAGCAAATATGGATGGAAAAAGTTAGATGAGGATGAGGAAGAGGGGAGGTTTCAGGAGCAGGGGGGAGAGCCGTGGTTCGATGGTGAAGTGAGACGAAGGAAATGAAGGACTCTGACTCTGGATATCTAGATATCTGGATAGCAGAGACTGAGAGTCGAGGGAGTCTTTGGACTTAGAGTCTGGTTATGAGAGAGAGAGAGAGAGAGAGAGAGAGGAGAGAGAAGAGAGAGAGAAGAGAGAGTGGGCCCGTGAGGCGGCAGGTCCGTGTGCGTCTTGATTAGGATTAGCGCCAAGAGTGGAGCCCTGGAGCATCCGGATCAGCCACTACGCGGGCCTAGACAAGTCCGCGCGTCTGGCTTCACCCTGTCTGCTGGCAGCTTCTTTAGTGCAGAATCTGTGCTTTCGGTAACAAAAAACCCAGAGCCAGCTCCTGAACACAGAGTCCGAGTTCAGTGTCTTGTGGAGGAGTAGACGACAGCCGAGACGCCGGTGGTTGAAAGAGCGAGGCGCTGGAACTCGTGTCATGGACTCCCAATCAGGCCCGGTCTAGACCGCAGGACCAGCAGTGGCCGCCCGAGGGAACGCAGCGAGGAACCCAGAGTCTCTGCCTCGCGCTCCTTGGGTCACCGTCGTTTCCAGGCGTCATTCATCCTCTGTCCTTCAAGCCTCGCTCGACGCCCATATTCTAGGCCTTTCAGGCAATTTTCTCTTTCCTTCCTTCAATCTCCCTCTTCTCCACCCTCTCCTCGCTCTCTCTCTCTCTCTCTCACCACCGCTCCGTTGTCCTTTTCAACTCCCTCTCCTCTCCTCTCCTCTCCTCTCTCGCTTCCTCTCCCTCTCTCTTCCCCTCTCTTCGTCTCATCACTCAACCCACCTCGCTTGCCCTCCTCTCGAGAGCCCCCGACATCGAAGAACGTCTGCCAGCGACCGAGCATTCTTCTCTGAAAAGCCCGGTCTGATCATCCTCTGATCCGCTTCTCTCAGGTACCATCTGCTCTCGGTTGCCTGCTCCGACGCAACCTGGATGTATTCTTCACAGTGTCATGGACCTTGTCTGTCTGCCTCACCTGTCCGAAGTAATCCTGTCATGCGTTCGCCGTTCTCGTCTCATCCGTCATCAGATGCATCCACAGAAGCCGGTGCTTCGCGTCAGAGAACCGTGACCGAACTTGATCAACCTCTCTCTCAGCGGAGACCTCTATCACCATTACATTTATCCTCTCAGCGTCCTCGCACCCCAGCACCGTTGTCCCAGACCGGAGGCTCGGGCCGACTCAAGCGTCGGGCCTCGCAAGGCTCACTCCTAACCAAACCCTCCTCCGTCTCCCGCTTCCTATCCCGCAGTAACGCTTCTCTACATCCCCCAACCCTCGACTCCTCTAGTTCCGTCACAAAACCCTATAGTCGACCCGCCGACTTCCGTACACAATCCCTCGACGCACGTCTCCGGATTTCCACCGCTTCAAGTTCGCTGGCGCCTCGAAGCACTCAATCTACCCCGCCGGCGTGGGATTCGGTGGACAAGGGCGACTATCCGTCAACCCTACCTCCAACCCCTCCCGAAGACGACGATCATATTGCGTGGAGTCCGTTGAACAATATGCTGCTGTTCGAAACCCACGTGAACCCGGAGCCAGGGCTAATGGCCATGGATGAAGGCCCAAATATGGATGCCCCGTCGGGGACAGTGCATTCGGATACTCTGGGTAGCCCCCCGTCGGATAACATATCGCCGTCAAGCTCTGGCGGAAGCCCACAGTCTTCTGGCGGTGAAATGGATTGCGACCATAACTCGTGGCTAGAGAATAGCGTGCAAGCAGCAAGTAAGTACCCCCGCGGCTCCGCTGCATTGAATCCTTGAATTCAAATTAATGTCATTCCGCGCAGTATCGTCGCTGCCGTTCTCCAATGCCCGAGGGGAAGCCACCAAAATCGTCTACCAAATGCTCCCATACCCGTGCCCTGCAGATAAACCTACAAGCACGGAGATTAATAAGAGCATATTTTGTTCGATTGTCCAGGCGGTTCAGCACCGTTTACAACATGGGCAGTCTCCATATATCAACGTCACCCATGCAGTTCCTGAACAATTCAGCCTTTCGAACCTCCCCCACTCCCCTCCCAGCACGCCTCACACATTGGCCCCCTCCGATGAATACTTCAAACCGACTGCAGTCTTTTCCAGCGCAGCCGTGGTCTCTGCGTACCATGACTTTCGGGGCCCAATCCAGGCCAAGATTCCACATTTTCCGATGCCGATTGTGCCCCCGTTCAGCGTCCACATTTCGGTTCTGGAACGCTACCTACCCCCATCATCATCTCAAGAGTACAAAGACCTCTTTTCTTCCCACCGGCCGTCTTTTCTAGTGGATCGGCTGAGCGAACTCTCACCCGACGGCGGCTCGATGCTGTTCATTTACCCCACTAGACGTGGTGCATCGACTTTCAAGTCACAGTATCTCGGACCCATTCTCGACCCCTTGCTGCGACAACTGGTGGTGGTGAACGAATTATCAGCAGAGATTAGTCGGTATCTCGGCAAACTGGCAGCGGTCGCTCACATGGACGATTTCGACAGCATGCAGGAAAATCTCAACCAACTTTGCGGCGCACTGAGCTCATCCTCTTCCCGGTTTGATATTGTAGACGCCCGCAAAGGCAGCGTCCGCCTCGACCGCAAGCTCTGGTCAGAATGGTACATCCACCAGGATAAGGCCCGGATGAAGGAGGTGATCAGTCTCTATTGGCAAAACAGCCGTCGTCTCCCAGCAGCAAAATCAACGATAAATACCTCTGGCTATCACCGCCTGCAGGACAAAGAAGTGACGTCCGCGATGTTGCTCAGTGAGATTATCGACGGTATCCGAAAGCGACCGTATGGAGAGGAGATGGAGCCCCGAGATGGGATTGAACTCGGCATCTTCGTGATTCGCCGGTCCCATTAAGCGATTTGCTGAAAAGCAACAATTAAACCCCAGCCCACTAGCCTTAACTCTTGGGCATATTTTGAATGCAGTGGTTATAGCAACGATACAAAAAATTAGGGGGATGTCTTCATGGTATGGCGTTTTTCTGGTGTTAGGAATAGGGATATACAGGGAGTGTGGGTATACCCACACATGCATTGGACACGAATAATACCCCCGGGTTGCTTTTTTTTTTCTTTTTGGCGCTTTTTGGCTCGATGTCATTATTATTATGCACTGGCTAGAAGAAACGTGACGACTATGAGTAGCTAGGCTTGATAGACAAATATCTAACTAACTAGTTAACTAACTTAACTAAATAACTGATACTTTTGTTATTCATCTCAAAACTCGACTACTAGACATAGAACCCCCACAGGAGGAATTCCCATTCGTCCTCTCTCCCTCTCACCGCCCTCACGCTCTAATGGGATAAACGCCGTCCCCTCAAGACATTCAAATCATCAAGGCCCGATTTCGAAGTAGAATACATACATACCCCTGTTGCAAAATCCGCACACAAGATTTAGACTTGCCGTCAGAAGGGCGAAGAGTGAGAGAAGAAGAAGACATACTGTGCAAGTTGGAAGATCCATTGGATTGCATTATTTCGACTCGATGATGATTTGTAGAAAGTAGAAACTTGTTGGCCGTCCCTGCAGGGCTGTTATGCTTGCCGTGCAAGTACTGATCTAGTTCTGAAACTGCTGTGCTGAACGAGGAGTGGCCAGATGTCGGGCCTCAGTCAATGAGAAGAATCCATGGGCGAGCTAGCGCAGACTCCTACTATGGAAGGGGTGCTACTGTATGTGTCTGCAGCCGCGAAGCAGCTCAACATGGTCTTCTCTTTCGATGTTGTCGATCTCGGCATGGGCAAGGACTACAAGTTCCTTACGAATCAGCAGAACTGGGATCTACCTGAGCTGAAGACCGCAATCCACCGGACCCAGAACATCAATGGAACCGATGGCTGGACCACAGTTTTCATGGAGAACCATGACCAAGCCCGGTCGGTCTCTCGCTTCGGTTGACAAGCCCCCTGCCCTGCGAGATGCCTCTGCGAAGATGCTTGCCATGTTCCAGTGCACCTTGTCTGGGACGCAGTATGTCTATCAAGGGCAGGAGATCGGCATGGTAAACGCACCCGAGGAGTGGGGGGTTGAGGAGTACAAGGACGTCGATAGCACCAACTATTATCATATGGTGCGGGAAAAGAGCAACAACAATCCCAGCGAGTTGAAGACAGCCTTGCAGGCAATGCAGCATCTGGCGAGAGATCACTCTCGACTCCCAATGCAGTGGAGCACAGAAGCCAACGCGGATTTCTCCTCTCCGTCAGCGAAGCTCTGGATGCGGGCTCATGACAACCATACAGAGGTCAATGTACAGACGCAGGAGAGTAACCCTTCATCGGTCGTGTCCTTCCGGAAGAAGATGATACGTCTGCGGAAGGAGTATGCCGACTTGTTTGTATTTGGGGTCTTCGAGCTCTTGGATGAGCAGCATGGGGAGGTCTTCAGCTATGTCAAGACGTCCAACGGTCGGTCCGCATTGGTGACTTTGAACTTCTCTGATACGCGACAAAAGACTAAGCAGAATCAAGGCCAGGATCTGAAACTGCTGGTCAGCAGTGCTGGAGAGGAAGATGGAAGCACGGAGTTGCAGCCGTGGGAGGGCAGAATCTACTGCACCATAGCGCACTGAGTAGATACTCTAGATAGTACAATGATGACCCAGCGGACGGCATTTTATAAACGGTTTAGTCCTCTTTATTTGAGTTAAACGACCGATCTGCAAGAGGCATAGCTTACCTACTCCGCATGTTAGTCCGTCGTAGTATATTGTGGGGTTCTCATCCTGGTCATCTCGACCCTTCTTCCATAGTTCTCTACCCCCAAGACTCACCGAGCCACCCGGCTTAGAGCCATGGAATAGCCACGTCCGCGCAGATATGAGGGCTTCAAAGCTTGTAACCCCTGTAGACGACGCAAGGTCCGCTGCAACGGCCAACAACGCTGCCAGCAGTGCGAACATCTGGACCTGCGCTATACGTACACTGACAATAAGAGCGCTCGATCGCGCAAGAATGCCCTGCGGCGAGGCACACTCACTTCAGAGTACAAGACTATGTCGAGAGAAAATGGCCAGATCGAACCTCTTCCCATCTCCCCACGGGTCGAACCCGCCTCTCCGGCAGATCTGTCGGTCCCGTTGTCGACCGCGTATCTCCACAACCTAACCCCCCAAAAGTACATGGCCTACGTATATTAGTTCAACCCTGTCATGGCTCGCGACGAGATCCGGGAATCTATTTCCATGATGGACTCGGACAGGGACCGCGCTGCTTTTGTCTTCGCGTTCACCGGCGTAACGATAGACCTAACGCAGTCGAATGTCGCGGCGTCCCATGTATCAGAGCAGATTCACGAGCTCGTGCGTCGAGCAATCGAGCTACGAACTCCTCTCCTCCCGGGAATCCGTCCATCCATCCTCCGCAGCGTGACCTCTGTATATATTCAAATGTGCTGCATGAGCCTAGGCCAGTACGACCTCGGGTTCTTCTACCTGCGCGAAGTAATCACCATACTCCACCTGCTCCACATCGACGACAAACCATACATGGCCACTCTTGACCTCGCCGAACGGTCTCGTCGCCAGCGCCTCTACTGGCTCTGCTTCATCCACGAGCGGTTCATGTCTATCGTCCACTTTTCTTCCGCGACGCTCTCACCGTACACGGAGTTTCCCGAGGAGGATCCATCACTGGGTCCATGCATTACCCAGGGCTGGACGCAGGTGATCAAACCCTTCCTGTTGCTAGAACCTACCTTTATTAACATCTGGATCGGCGACCGCAGTCAGGTCACCGTTGGTTGGGTCGAGGAGAAGCACTGGGAGCTAGACGACGAGCTGTGGGAACTCGAGGTATCGCTACTGACGGATATACAACAGGCGGACCTAGTTGTAACACGGCAGTGGATGCGTACCCTGCTGTGGCAGATGGCCATGTCGAATTGTCTCTTATCATCACATGCATCGTGTCCATCTCTCTCCCTTGAAATGCCGCTTCGATTATCCAACCAGCTACGTCAATTTTTGACAAAAATCTCTCAGAATACCATTCAGATCCACGGATCGTCGATCCTGAGCAAACTGCTTGAGATTCTGAACACGATCGCAGATGTTGTGATCCACGGGCCGCAGGTGACGCTGGAGGAGACGATTAGCCGAATTGATGACATTGTGTTTATGAAGGATGTAATTTGTTCATTCCGTAATCTGTAGTAGATCTCGAAAAAGATTCTCATTGAAAAGATGCACTTGATCAAGGCGCGGTATCCGCATGTTGAGGTGGACTTGACTGGTTAAGGAGCCAGGTGATAAATGTATATAGGGCAGTCACATGGGCGGTCAGCATATACCTGCACTAGACCTATCAAAGTATGCCGGCCCCCATTTTCTGCCGCCCTGCGATGGTGGCTCGGTTCGGCGTTTCTCTGTTCGTCTCGCTTGCTTTTCCCTCGCTCCGCTCCGTGTCTCCGTGTTCATGTTCATGTATACTCCTCTCCGGTCCCTTCTAGACCAAGGATTATGTGCAGCTGTTTTCTATCCATGCTGTAGCATTATCATTCAGACAGCGTCTCCGCTCTCTGCTTTCCCACAGAAAGCGCCTTGACTACTACCCATCCTTCCGCGTGACGACATTTCTGTTCTTCAGCCGGTCTGCTCAATCGACCTATGGCTTACTCTCCTGCCCCCCCTTCTCCTGGCCCTGGAGGCGCTGCTCCCATGATGTCTAATGGCTTGCACTCCAGGGGCCGGTCAACCAGTCCTCCGACCAGCATGCCGCTTTCGAAGCGGGACAAACGACGTAGCGCGCTACAAGAGCGCCTTCACGATCTTACGGCCTCCTTTAGCCAGAATCGTGATACTCAGTTTCGCCAGCAATTGCACGCTCTTCAGTGTGATATGACCCTCATCAACAATGCTGATCCTTACAATCCGGGTCCTCTCCCCGATTCGCCCGAGGAGATTGCCCACTTGATTGAAAACACTGTTGGAGGCGGCAAGTTTGCCAAAGAAATGGCGAGTTTGGCGGGTATGTGGTATGCCCGCTTTGTACAGGAGGTCAATCAGGTCAAAACGGATCGAGATGCCGATCTAGCCATGCTGGTTGTAAGTTTTTTTTTTTCTTTTCTTCACTCTAGACCTGGTCAACCTGAACGCTGACGAAAAGATCGGGTATAGCACCGCCACAACAACAATTTAGAAAGATTCCAACGAGAATACGCCTTTCGCGCCCATTTCGCGGAAGAAGAATACAATAACCTCTCCGCAACTCTCCGCGAGCGTCTTGTGCAGACGCTTTCAGGCAAGCGGGCTCGCCTTATGAGAGAAAAGGAGCAGCTTGATATCGCGGACACAAATGCCCTCCTCCTCCATCCCAATCAATTCAGCATCACCAATCCTGCCAGTCCTGGTGGGCTTCACGGCAACCGCAAAACTAGACATACTCGCCATCGTGTGGATTTGGACGAGCTGGGCAATGGAATCATCTCGGAACACCTCAACAAGAGAAAGAGGAAGGTTCCAGAGGATGACATCGGGTCGCCGGTGCGCGAGACTCCGGCAGAGCGTGCAAAAGCGCAGGCAGCCCAGCAGCAACTTGCGCCAACATACTCGATTCAGTCTCTTTTTACAGAGAAGGAACTCAGTGCGCATGCCAACCAGGCCCATATTGCCACTGTGCATTTCTTTTCTACGTCTAAACGTGCCGACCAGCCCTCTGGCGCAACGACGAATGGAAACAATACTGATGCGGACGAGGCATCCGGCGTGGATGGCACTGGTGCGGAGGACAATGGCACTCCCGCCGCCACCGACATGGCACGGGCCGCAAGCCAGAATTTCCATGCTACGCGTTCGACTCGGACGCATGGCAACCACGCTCTCAATCCGTTGGCCGAGCTTTCCGACAAACCAGCTGTTCGTCCAAATCTCCCATACAATATTTTAGCCAACTACCACGCTCGGCCCAGCAACAGCGGGGCTCCGCCACTACCTCCGCTAATGAATGAGGAGGTGGACGACGATTGGATTCGCATGGATAAAATGCAGAACAAACATCTAGGACATGTTGATAAAAATCTCATTCACCTCCTAGTTGAGCAAACACCGGCGGAAATCGATGGAATCCCGCAAAACCCGAACCGATTCAACCTCCTCCATCCCGACTTCCCCACAGAGGTGGGTGTGCATCTATACCCTCTTCGAAAAGAACTCGGGGAGAGCAACGAGCGCGCCAAAAAGGCGAGGACCGGATGAATGTATCCGCGATTGTTGTCATCGCTTCTTCTGGAGTTACTTGGAACAGGAACACATAATAGCGGGCGGAAGGGACTTGGTACCGATAGGCGTTTGGGTTATTGGCGTGACTACTGGTCTATTATTTTCTTGCATTTACCACACCCCCTTTCTCCAACCCTTTTTTTTTTTTTCCCCCTTTCTCTCCTTTTTAGTTTATCGCTTCTCTTGTCATTCTGTTTCTTCTTGTTCATGTTTTGTCCGCTTGCTTTATCTATCTGCGATGACATCATATCCCGTTGGCCCTTGGGATCAACATGCAGGCGCTGAGAGGAACTTGAAGTTCATAATCATGTTATTGTTGTGTTGGATATTGGAATTACTTGACTTGGCGTGCCCTCATGTTTTCTCCTAGACCAGAGCAGTTCGGCAGCGAGAGTAATATAATTTCCTTTTCAGTTCCTTGAAACAAGTATAGACAATAATGGAACCTTGTCGTATCACATCCTTACAAGAGCTCGACCGGATATCGGCCAATGTGCTAGGGTGAGGAACCCTAATGCCTTAGGTAGGTAAATCTACCATCCAAAAAACTACGAGCGCCCCCTTCCTGCCTGATCTGGACGTTGCTGCTTTAAAAGGGTGAGCCGGGTGAGTCAGGTGCTTCACTCACACCTTACAATTTAGTTTAATAGATAGGTCTGGTCCCATAGATGTCTTAACTTACAAGAAATCCTGACAAATATTAATTTAATATTTGTCATAGACAAGTACATACGACCACAGGGAGTGGAGAACAGGGCTTCCCGTCCGCTCAGCCGTACTTAAGTCACTCGCCGGCTGGTTAGTAGTATGGTGGGAGACCACATGCGAATCCCAGCTGTTGTATGTTTTTCTTTTTTTTTTTACTGAGCGGTGTTATCAATGTGCCTCACATTCGATCAAAGGTGGCAGGCAGAGTTGAAATGCTGGCTATAGACCTCTCGCTCTGAACGTCCGTGCGAGACGCTTACCCTCCACTGATCACCACCCACTTACCCCACAAGCTTAACCTTGCTCATTCATCCAGGTCGCGTGACTTTAGGGCGGTACTGCTTACTTAACTCTGTAGTATAACTATCTCCGTCGCCCATAACCTACTTTTACAGTACTACTAGTAGTATGTGGGTGACCACATGCAAAGCCCTGCTGTGTGAGAGCTCTTACCCAGGTAACGCCCACCAAGAAAAGAGGCCACTTGAGACCGGAGACAGACGCAGCACATATCGCAGTATCTATGTCTGGGATGGGTGGGAGGGTCACTCGCTCCTGCAGTCCACGGCCGAGTAAAACAGCAAAAGGGATGCAGTCGGAGAATAGGCTCTGCTGTGGTAGTGAAAACAGATTCATGGGCCCGTCCTTCCAGCCCTAACCTGTCTCACGACGGTCTAAACCCAGCTCCGGCAGAGCGCCCTCAAGAGAGAGGTCCATGGCCATTGAACCGGCGATATCAGCTTGCAGCCCGTCTTGGCCCTTGGTGGAGAGAGCGAGATCGAACCGGATCTGCGCATCAGTCATCAGCTTGATCGATGTGTCAACATAGTTCTCGCTGGTAAAGTGAGCTCGCCGTAGACATGCGCCTCTGCGGTGACATTGTATGAGGGGGTTCCGGCGCAGGTAGCAGGGGCCTCGAACAGCAGCGGTGGAACTCAAAGTGCTTCTTCAGCCCCCTTTTCTCGGCTTCAGCTTCGTCGGGAGTCTCGCCAAGGACCTTCTTGAAATGGGCGAGTCAGGCGGCTGGATCAACCTCTGCTAGCCACCTACGGTCAATCTCTCTCTCCACGTTGCACCTGATCGCTTGACAGGGACGGCGACGATTTCGTCCCAATACCCTGGATGCGTTGAGAGGTCGGCGCGGAAATGAATCTCCCCACGGTCGTGGCGCAGGTTCTTGAAGTCCCATCCCGTCACATTCTCCTGTGATGTCATCCACGAGCAGTGTCATCCACGAGCAGTGTCATCCACGAGCAGTGTCATCCACGAGCAGTGTCATCCACGAGCAGTGTCATCCACGAGCAGTGTCATCCACGAGCAGTGTCATCCACGAGCAGTGTCATCCACGAGCA